>VFFE01007110.1:2504469-2608089 GCA_008921705.1 Burhinus oedicnemus | reverse complement strand
GCCCCATACAAAGAAAGGCATCAAATATACTGATAGCCCGGCAGAGCAATGTGGTGACTATCTGCATAAAATAGCAAGTTTGTATTGATCAGAAACTGTCCAAATTAAGAGGGAATTTTCTGGTTTGTTGTTTGAGTTTTGAGTTTGGGTGTTGGGTTTTTTTTTTTTTTTCCTTTTGAAATTCAGCTAAAAATGCGAAGTGAAAGCGCCTGTGAAACATGCCTCGTTGCCAGCATCAGACACCCGACATTTCATGTCTCTCCGTCGAAACAAGAGCACGGGAAGTGCAAACTTCCCCAAACTGTCCTGCCAACCGGCCTTTCTGACCTAAAGGGGGGATCACCTTTATGGTGACAGGATAATTTGATCTCTGTGCCATCTAATCCTTATTTTCTTTACGGAGACTGCCAGCAAGGGTGCCAATTAGTGCCAATTGTGATGGTGGCTTTTGTGATGCAGACACCTGCCCACTAGGAATTGGACTGGTACCACCAACACACATATGCCACTAAACAGCTGTCAGATGTTAATGACTTTTCAGATTAGAAGAAAAGGGCAGAATTTCATTCTGAGGCAATTTTCTGAGAAAATTTTACAATTTTTCACCTCTCTCTTTTTTCCCCTCTTTTTTTTGGATCTGAATTCCAGGCTTTTAACCATTAAGCAAAATCTGAATTTTTAAGTATATCTCATAGCACCAACTTCATACCAAAACCCATGTGGCCTAGATGAGCAAACGTAGAGTGAGAAATTATATTAATGGTATTCTTATTATTCTAAATTGTATTTTAAACTTGTTTTCTGAAGTTCATTCCTTATTTAGGTTACTTATCCCAGCAACAGAAGAATGAAATGCTATGTTATCTTTTACCGCTCTTCTGAGATGTGGCCTCTGTTTTCCTGGCTAGATTAAAAGAATGAATTGAATGTAAACATCAAACAATTTTAGCAATTCCTTTTCACTTTTTTTTGATGACAGAATGAAGTGCTTTGCAGCACTTTTGCAGCTCACACTATCACAAGCACAATAGTTCAGGATCTCTCGTGCTTTTATTAAACTCTTCTAATTTTCGGTCAAATTGCCAGTCCCTTCTTTGATGCCTAAACAGGGGATGTTTACAAGCCTGCTTTACCCATAAGTAATTATATGTGTATGTGTATGCTTGTATAAGTACATAGACATTCGTCTATACAGACACTTGCATCCTTAACTGTAACTTTTTGGGTAATTCTGGTACTACGGTCATGTGTAGGGCTAGGAGCACTTTAGTGGACTTCTTAATGGCAGATGGCAATTTCTGCTGTGCGGTGTCAAGGTTGCATGAACCTTGTAGCTTGTGTATTAGGTCTGTCGGTGAGGTGCTGAGCACCGGTCGGTGTTGGGGATGTGGGTGGGAAGCGTGGGTAGCATCTCACAGGAGATACTTGGCACTGTGTAAGAAGGCACCTTCAGAGCTGTAAGAGGATTCCTGTATCCTTTCCAAGCCTTGTGAATCGCTGCCGAAAGCTCCTGACACCTGATAGTCCAGCCAAAGGCCAGACGCTGGCAATTAGCGTGATCTTTCAGCGCTCAGCCAACACGTACTGCTGGTTCAGCCTTTGCTCTGGCAGGTGTCGCACCTTGATTAGCGCAATTGGTTATTGGCATCAGCCACTATACGTGGTTCCTGCTAGATGTAAAAGGAAACAGTCCTAAATGCATGCAGCCAAGGTTGGTACGCAATGGTAGAAAATGGTCTAATGCTTTAAGGAAAATTACGGCATTGTGATTGCTATTGACCTTTAGTAAATATTTTTAGAGAAGGACACCATTGCCATATATATATATATATGTACAATATGTATATTAAAACGTTCGTATGAAGGTTTTCAAGTGGACTAAAACTAGAGCAAGTGCATCAGGATCATAGCTTTTTATTAAGCGTTTGTTGCTGAGGTCTGGGCCATCATTCCTTGACAGTTTCCGAGGGATGTAACGCTCTCTTATAGCTCGGACCAGCTCTCTTGTTGCCTTCCTATCTGTTTCTCTTCTACTTAATCATTCCTCAAACGCTGACTGTTTTAATGCAGCTGTAACTGGCTGTGGCCTCTGCAGATCGACTGTTTCTGGGCTTGGTTGTGGACGGCTCTCCCCGTCTGCCAGGAGAGCTGTGACCCACGAGGAACGTTTCTGTACTGTCACCAGAACATACTCTGAAATTTCACAGTTTTGAAAGAAATGGCAACCAGGGGAACCAGGGCAATCAGCACTCATGGGTTTGGGAGTGGTAACAGCAAACCTACAGAAGCTCAATCAGCTGTTTTATTTTGTTAATAGCTTTTGGCCATATTTTTTTCTCCACCGGGTAGCTTGTTAAGGGCTTTCAAAACATTTTCTCTACATCTTGGGGTTGCTCTGAGGCTTCTCAGTTAGAGAGGACAACAGCAGGGCTCAGATTTTTGAAACTTCAGCCCCTGTTCTGGCACTTGAGCTAAGAGTCATCTTTACAAAACCTGCAAATCCCAGCGGTTCCTTTCATGCCACTAATGGTCAGATTTTAGAAGGGCTCATCAGTTAGTTTTCTTTAATGCACAAGGCACGTTATTCTTGAGTATGAAAATGCTCTGCAGTGGATTGTACCACCGTTTTTTCGTTGGGTGAGTAGTTATATACCCGGGTGAGCAGTGGGTACGTGCAAAGTCCAGCCCATTATCCTATACGCTGTCCTCAAATGCAAGTCAGGGAATTAATTGAACTCAGCAGATCTCATTACTGGGACCTGAGTGAGAACCCATGCCACTACTAACAGATATTCTTTGTTAGGGTTTTACATGATGCAAATATGTTTGAAACAGTCCTATGGTGTATCTCTTGCACATCCTGACATACATACCTCCTAATGAACATGTAACATGGTTTTTAACATACGCTAATCTTCAAAACATATGCAGTATTAAAGAAAAGCGTGGTAATTCTTTAAACACCCTATCATTGTGAATTCATATCATATTCATTGTAATAGCATTGATCAAAATGAATTCATTTGGTATTCATGTAGATGTCACATGTACTTCCATAGGTGTTTCATTGTAAATTAGCATTTCTCAGAGGACACTTAAAATAAAGTGTTACTGAAAGTTCTCATTACACATATTGCTGAGATTAGTACATTAAGGATCATGTACTTACATAGTACTAATGCATTTCTGCCACTTAAAATGCTGCATTACCCATTTCTGATATCTAGCAAATATCTAAAGCAATTTTGAGAATTACTGACATCCTGAAGGAAGTGGTACTTTTGTGATTAAATTGGTTTTGTGTATTTCACTTTGATTTACGAAAAAACCCCGTGCCTGATATACTTAAATGATTTTTTGATTTAAATGACTTTAGCATCAAGTGAAACCAAAAAAAAAGAGAGCTACATCTAATTAGAAAAACAAAAACAAATGTTATAAATGCTTTTGGGTCTTCAAACTTGTCTCACAAAGCCAAATTAGGTGACTCTAGTATACTGTGGCACAAGCTTTCTGATATATTTGCTTTCAGATTATTACTTCCTAAGGGAAAGACAAAAAGTTTTGTGGTCTCAGGCAGATGCATTTCTGACGTCTTGAATTGTCCATTACAGCTTTTTTGGTCTGAAGTTATTTTTGAAAAGATGAAGTTTAAAGAAGACTACAGAGTGTTTTATAAATAGCTAACAAAAGGTGTGTTACAGTAACTGTAAAAGAGGCAGCATTGTTTGAGTCCTGAATCACTCCAACCCCATCTGACAGCATTGTGGATGTCTTCTGAAAGGGATTGATGTAATTATTTTAAGGGCTTTTTTGTGTCACTAATAAAGAAACTCTGAAGCTTAACGGCGGGCCTGATCCTAGCAGAGACCTTTGGAAAAATACGGGGAAACGGCAACATTTTGGTGTTTGTCTTGGAAAGAAAGAGTGAGATTTGGCCATGAGGAGTTACAAGACCTATCCCGCTTTATACAGTCTCTTAGCAAATATTTGCTTGCTCTTCTGGCTTCATCCATGTGTGTTGCGGTGTGCAGCACGGGCTTGCAGCAGGGGCCGGTGGGCTGTGCAGGAGGCACCATTCCCAGAGCTGAAAGCACAAAGGAAAAAGATGGTATTATGGCTAAAACACTAGTCTGGGCTGTGGGAGATTTGAGTCCGGTCCTGGCGTTGTGCCAGCGTGTGCCCTGTGCAAAAAAGTGGAGTGGGGAGAGCAAGCTTCTTCCTCCTGGCACGGAAGGCTGGATGTTTTGGGGATGAACCTCCTGGAAAGGGAGGAGGAGGAGAGGAGAGGGAGAGCACATGGAGGAAGAGATCTCATGCTTCTCAAGATTGCTCAGATATCTCATGTCTTAACCTTCTTCAAGTGTGACCCCGCCGCCCCTTGCAGCCAATTTCCGGCTTTTCTTGACTCTGATCTCTGTAGGGAGTTGAGCCACAGCTCCAGAAACAAAGTCTGTCAAATCTGGGAGAGGATGCATCTGCACCTGAGTATGAGCTGTATGACAGCGTTCAGCTTTGTCTCCTGCCTTGCTTATTTTTCCAGAAGTTTTCAGGTCTGAAAGTATTTGCCTAGTTTATAGTGTTTGCTAGATTGGTTTGAGAGTGTGCAGTATGGCAAACCACAGGATAGAGTATGTAATCCAGAAATCCGTTTCGGGTTAGAGCCATAATTAGCTAATGCAAGATAATAGATAGCTACTAAAATCACATGAAAAATACGGTAGTGCTATAAAGCGTGTTTTTATAATCCTGCTCCTCCCCTTTTCTGCCTCCTCCTCCTTCTCTTCAACGTAACAAGGACCCTAATAGGCTTCATGTGTAAGTGCCTATTTTTATTAAAGACAAGTGTAATCTTTTGTAGTCCAAATGTCCTATCATAAATGCTAACTGAGGAAAATATTAGGACTCATTTATTTATGAACCCGTTAATAATGAGGTGCAGTTATGAAAAAGGCTTTCTCAGCACAAAGCCTACTGAACAAACAATGCACACTGGGGAAAAAGAGCTAGTTAGCCTTCCTGACTTAGATAAAGCTATGGAGAAATGACAAGTGCCAGTAATTAGCAAAGCCTCTTCAACAAGATAACCCTATACATCTTTGTCTATTTCAATCACCAAAGACTCCGATTCAGTGTAAAATTAAAGCTGGGATGCCATCAATTTCTGTTAACCTCTTTATATTGTTCTGTGTTCATGCATATGTGATAGATAGTTTTTGTCATTTTATTAAATGGTGACATCTCAGTATGCATGTGACTAAAACTGTTTTCTCCTTAGTAAAGTATTTTTAATCATCTCTCCATTGCCTTTATTAAGTCAGTTCTTCTGAGTCCTAATTGCTTTATTCCGCAGTATCGGCAGCCGTTCTAGGGGGTGCAAATATTTGTGCCCACTCCTTTTACAAGCAGCTTATCTGTGATTAAGAAGTTTGCGCCCTGTCTTGTATTCACGTGAGGAGGTCCAGTAGCTTTGCATACGTCTGCTAACCGCCTGCAGAACGTCCTACTGTATTTTTACGGGAACAGGGCAAAATTTGTTGATTACAGTGATAAGAGATCACAGCCAGACCTCTGGTTTCCATGAGCATGGCCTCTCCTTCTCCACACGTGTCCGAATGGACAGTCCTCATTTGGTTTTGGTGGATGAACTTCATGGGTCTTTTCTGAAAGTGCTCTGCATCCAAACTGCTTTTTTCCACCTTAAATGCTGAGCCCTGATTTTCTTTCCCCACAGACTTGCAATATTTGTGAGCTCATACTCCCTAAATTTCCCTGTGACTTTCAGATAAGTCAGAAAAGACGTTCACCTGAAGCTTTGCAAGGGAAAAAATAGTTATAAATCAACCCGGTTTCCTTGACATCGGGGCAGGTTTGCTGGGAGTGCTTGCAGAGTTTAGCACTGAGTGACCTGAGAAGTTGCATGTGGTGTTGGGTGTCATAACAAAGGTTCCTTCTGGCTCCGTTCTCTTGCTCTGTAATGTCTTTTTACTTGTTTTAAGTACTCCAGGCCCTGACTTCTGAGGTTATTAATCTTCATCTGTGCTCTTTTTAAACTTTACTACTAGCACTTTTTTGCCTCAGATATGCTTTTATTCATTCTTTTCAGCAGCAATAACCTCTCATATTGGCCAAATTAGGAAATAATTGCAAATAATAGAGGATCCTTTTCCAGCACTACAATAAAGGATTATATATGTGCTGTGTGTGAGGGATGGCACAGAGTGTAAATACCAAAATATGGGCAAATAGGCAGAGAAGTGAAGTACGCTGTTTGGCTCTCGCTCTGCATTTCTTTCTGGCTCGGAGGTCTTTGTGTTCGCAGACGTGTTTGTCAGCCCATTGCAGAGATGCGTCACGCGTGGTGGTTTGTGGAGGAGGAAGGGAAAAGCAAGCGCCGATGCTGCAGGTCAGCTCGTGCCAGTCCCTGCAGGACTGCAGGTCGTTTAGGAAAACTTGTGCAGGGTCTTTTAGTCTTCTGTGGTAGAAACAGAGTTGTATGAACCAAATTAAAAGTCGCTTGCATTTTTTAAACAAAAACATCTGACCTGTCTTGCTTTTATTTATGTGGCCACGGTAGCCATGGCTTGTTTCCATTCAGTGAGTAGGGAGAAACTTTGCCAGTTCCAGGAATTCCACCCCAGTTTTCATGTCTGTTGTTTCAGTTTTGGATCTTTATCCATTGCTTTGAAACTCCCAGTTGTCCATGCAAGGAGCTGCAACCAAGAGTTTCTGTCTGACTTGGATCACAAGTCACACATCACAAGTGGCCAATGATCCGACCCAGCTATTTGCAAGCAAGCAAAACTGTCTAATTTGGTGTCATGTTAATAATTACTTTTCAATAACGAGTATATCTATAGGACTTCTGGATATGCTTGTGCCATATAAAAAAAACGCTACTCTCAGGTGTCTAGCTGCTCTCATACGTAGGCATTTTCAGGATCAAAGCTCCTATGAATGCTATTCACAACAAATATTCTATCAGCTCTTGGGAAGAAAATACCAAGAACATTCATGTAATGCTGCCATCTCAGTTGGGGAGCAAGGAAATATGTTGACTGTAGGAGAGAGCAAAGCTCTCTCGATACTCTCATCACATTAACACTTACCTTCCTTCCTTCCAGACAAAGTTCTCTGAGCTGCTGCTTTCCATTGTTTTTTATTATTCGTTTGAATCAGAAAATAGTATTTTTCCTTTCTAATTCAGGAAAAATTGTCATTGCCCACCTCCTGCTGAGGGAAAAAAGTGCCAGAGCCCATCTCCTATGAGCTCCTTCTCACTTCAAATGCAGGCTGCAATGTCTCCTTCGGAAACGTAACAGGCTATTATAGAAATATGTATTTACACAGTATTTTAAGATGCACATTATCCACCTGATAGACCATAACAGCTCACCATTACAGCCTATTGAATAAAACCTCTTCACACCATTTTTTTCAAAGCAGATACTTTTTACGTGATAAATCGTGAATCTGTTGCGTAAAAGTGCAAGTTCGTTGTGTAGGACCATAGGCGGACACCATTTATCTTTAACCCACTGCAATGGGAACTTCTTGCTCTGACCCTGCCCTGTAAAATTAATTATTTTGACCAGAGAGATGCAAATAAAAAAAAAAAGAGAAAAAAGCTTCATGAACATGAAAGGAAAAGTTGCAACATTTGTTTAATGGACTGTGTTAGATTATAAAAGAGATCATGCCACTGGTGAGCACAGACGAATGAGTAACGTGGCTCAGGTGGAAATCTCCAGCCACACCATTTGTGTGCTGCTCTGCCACGTCCTGCCGTACATGTCTATAAGCTTTAAGCCACTAACAGTCTGAGCGAAGTGCTCTCTGTCTGCCACCGCCTTTTGGGACTCATGTTGACCTCCTGAATCCCCAAAGACCTGGGAGCATCCCAGCTATTTAAGACATTTTCCTACACTGATTTTGCCTCCCAGACCTAAGCCCTTTCCTCTCCCTTGCAGAGTCATTTTCCTTCTTCCTTGGCTAGTCCCAGTATTAAGAGAGATGCCCCTATTCTGAAAACCTCTCTGCTTGGCTTTCTTGCCCAAACTTCCCGTGCTTGTCTGACTCACTCCAGCTAATCCATATTTCAACTTTTTCTCTCTTCCAGGAATTCACATTAGAAACTTCACTGCCCTAGGTGCCTTCTCTCTCTTTGTCCGAGGATGCTTGTTTTGAATAGATAATAATAAAAATTTAACAAGCCTACTTTATTAGCCTGGAGCTAGGCATAAGGACTCTTTCTGTCATCTCCTGTGAGTTTTAACTTAACAAGAAACAAAAGACAACAGAGAAGGCCACAAGACCCCAACTTCAAAATGAAGCTTGCAGCCGAAGATACGGTGTCCCTGGTATCAAACAGACTGAATAAACTGCAAATAAACAAGATTCCCAACTTGTTATAAGGTGAAATAGAGCCTAGCCCCTGTTGTGAAACAATTTTACATTGCAGATGTTCATGAATGCATGGAAAATGTGGTGACTTCAAGTCTCTTTTCGTTCCCTATCTTCAGGATGTCAGAACTGATTTTTTTGAAGAAACTCTATAATAGTTACAGTTGACTCCTGAGAAGAGACTTGCGCATCTGGAACAAAAAAAGACTTCCAGCCAGCTAAACAGCGTTGTCTTCTTCCCTCCCACCATTCAAATTAAGCGTACACAACAGAAATACCAACCAGGCACGGGTTTTACATATCATGCCAATTCTGATCTGAAACAGTTTATTAATATAAATCACCTCCAAAAAAGGGAAAAAATTTAAAGGGAAGTGAATAGCTGCCAAAACGACTTACACACAGAGCCAGTGTCTAACACTAAACCTAGTGGAAATTATGTATTTCCACTCTTCATGAAGCAAAGCAGTGGGAAGCCAGTGCTTTGAACCATGCATGGGACACTTGCTGTGAGTCCCCACTAGAAAGCATATGGTTTGAGAGGAAACAGAAACACCATCCAAAAAAGCGCTGGTCTATAACCAGCAGATCTGTAAATAGTCTAAACCCATCCCTCACTTCCCCTGCAAGAGGGGACCGAGGGGCCCCGTCTAGTCTTTGCTGTGCCTGTGCCCCACCGGGGTGTCAGCATGAGCTTCTTACCCTGCTGAGATGACTCCTCTGCACCTCTCAAAACAGAAGGGACTAGTTTGGAGGGGCAAATGTCACCCTGTGGATGCAGGGATGCTTGTTGGCCATGCCTTTGTGTGGCAGACTGCCATTGGTAGGGTTCCTGCAGTATGAGTACCTATCCACCCTTCTCTGCTCCAGCCCACCTTTCTCCAGCACTTCTAGGAGGACTTTTGTGTTGTCCAGCCCTAGGTTGGACCTGACCTTACATCTGTGGTTTCATCTCGAGCATCTCCTCCTTCACTCTTTGCTCTTGACTCGTTTGCGAAGAAGGACAGAAGTTGTGGTTTTCTGGATTTTCTAGGTGTGTTTGGGAAAACCGTTCTCACTTTTAAAATAGTGTATTTGGTTTAATTTTCATTATTTTTAGATGTTAAATTTTAGATCAGTACAGTATGTCTTAAAGTACTGTATTAGAATGCTGCTTGACTCACTTCCAAATTGAAGACCTTTTAAAAAAATTGAAGCAGTCCAATAATTTTAAATCACTCTGCACTGTGCATTGCAATTTAAAATTATTGGAGTGCTTCAAATTTTTATAAGCCCTTGAATTTGGAAGTGATCAAGGTTCTGGGCATACTCAGTGTAGAGCAATTTAAAATTATAAGAGCTGTCAAATTTTTATATAAGCACTTCAGTTAGAAAAGGGATTTGGGTTCTGGGCATGTGCAAAGGGGAGCAATTTAAATTATTAAAGTGCTTCAATTTTTTTTCTAAGCACCTGATTTTGGAAGGGTTTTGGTTTGTGCAGCCTAAAATGACAACTTCCTTTGAGAGTTTCTTCGTAAAAAGAATTTCAATCTTGCAAACTAAAGTATTCTTTAAAATGTGAATTCACTGATACTTTAAAAACTGATTTGCACAGAGCTTGGTGCCCAGGACATCTATTTTTTTTCACTCATTTTATCATTTCACTCTTTAAGGGGCAAATTGATGGTATAGAAATAGCTGCCTCTTTGGATTTAAAATTTTTTCCAACTGTTGCACTCACGGTGCAAAAAAAGAGTGGAAAAATGAAAAATTCGATGAGAAGAAATGAACGTTTTTTCCATAGGCTATCCTGCCTGGCCAACAGAACTTACAGGGGATGCAAAATTGAAACAATTTGTTATTATATCTCATTATAATGTCTCTCAACGCTCTAAATGAAAGCCATGTGATAGCTGACTGAATCTGAAGGAAGGAAGTTGGAAAGCAGCTTTATTTGCCGACTCGTGCTTCGTGCTGAAGTGATTCCTGCCAGGAGCTGTGCCAGGTTTGCCGTCTTTGCCCCAAATCCTGCCCTGTCCCTTTGCTTTCCAGTGCTGGGTAGGACAGCAGGAAAAGCAGTAAGGAGAAGGGGGAGGACAACTCCTCTCCCTCCCCACAGCTGTGGGTGCACGTACCGGGTGAGAACTACGGCCCGGCGGGCACATGCGATTTTGTATTCTGCAGGGAGGGTACGATTCACGCACCAAATCCCACTCTTTGTTGCAGCGGGACAAATGCGGAGTGAACCTGACATCGCCGAGCTGGAGATCGCTGTGTCCAGATGCAGCCTGTGGCTCACGGGCAGGATGTGGCTAAGGGATACCCTTACTGAGCTACCAGAGGAAAGACACAGGGGAGGTGAGCGCGCCGGCCCCTAAGCTCATGCTTTTCTCTCTTCTTCTCTCGTTTTAAAATGAGGGATTCACCCTACAGGGCGGGTATCAGGGTAATTAGTTAATGTGTAGAGGGCACCGTATACCTTAAGCCTCACGTATCAGGAGTGCATCTGGAGTGGAATAGTGCATTTGATCAAACACCAATTTAGTATTTTCCTCCCCTAAAATGTTCCTTTCACTTGCTACCATGGAGGTGATAGGTGACCATTTGTAGTTGTTTTTTCCTTGGAAAATGAAGTTTTTGAATAAAAGCCAGTGATCGAATTAAATAGGGGCAAAGTGTGGCAGAGGTGAAATTCAAAAGACAATACGTAATAATTGGTTTTAAAGCAGGAGCCAGATTAATCATCTAGTCAGGAACAAAGGGAAAAAATTCCTGAAAACCTGTTGCATTTTCCCTTGGAGTTTTTTTTCCCAGAAAGGTAAGAGTACAAAAATGTTTTTCTTACTGTCTCTGCTATTAACTACATCATCCTCTTGGGATGTGAAAACCAGGGGCGGTTCTGTGCCAGAAGGATGAGGAATGGAAGACCAAACATATTCTTGCTCGGTATAAATTGGTTTGGACTGTGCTTTCATTGAATCCTTCTGGAAGTTTGTGGCAGGCACTGGATGAGGTCTGCTCAGCCACACTCCTCAGGGGCAGAGGGGACGGGAGCAGCACAGACGGGGTGCGTGAGCGTGGCTGGGAGCCGTCGTGCCTGCTTGTGTCAGCGGCGAGAAAAGGTTTTCTGGGCAGAGTTTGGTAGATGTGAGCTGTCTGTCTATCCCTCCTCTTTCTGTCCAGCCTGTGGGCGTGGGCATGAATTTGATGAAAAAGCTGCACCGGCAGAAGAGCAGTATGGGCAGGTCCGGGCTGTCCTGGAGGTGGCTGCTGGCAGGTCCACGCCGGGATGAGCACGTGTGTCGGATGAACACGCGTGGCTGCAGGCGCGTGCAAAGGCAGAGAGGTGTCAGGCTGGACATTAAACACAGAGAAAGACCCTGGCCCTGTCTATCTGAATCCTGATTCTGGCACAAAATAAAGAGCGAATCGGCTCTGAGCCGCCGCCTCGCACAGCCACACGTACGAGCACCGAGGCTGCCTTAAAGTTCCCGTCTCACTGACTCGCTTCAGACGCTGCATGCTCGAACCCCGCTTTTGGGCTGTATTCATGCTAATGTTGACAGTTTTTTCCTCTTTTGTTACATTGTGCAAACCAAATAGGAAGTGAGGTGAGCTTGTCTGAGCAGATGAAAGATGGCAAGAAATTGGCGCTTGGGGACCAGTGTCTTGGTGACATCGACTCTGCAGTCCTTTTTTTCTCTCTCTCCCTGGCTTCCCCTCTCCCTCTCATTCTCTCTGAAATGGTCTGTGCCTCCAGTAATTTACATAATACTCTTCTGACACCTTTACTTTAGTCATCAATCACGGTACCTTCTCTCAGTCTATCTTTTGTCTGAGCATGTCTCTTCTTTATCAGGCCATGCACAAAAGATTAATTTCACAGTTTTTCTCCCTTCTTTCTTTCCTTGCAAGATACAAAGCTCATGAAATGACAGAAGCAAGATAATGAAAACAACAATGCAAGCAATTTTTTTTTTTTGTTCTTGCTGGTTGGATCTCAAGATACTTTTTTTAACCTCATTGTGTGCCATCTGTCTTAGAAAAGGTCTGCTCTGTATTTTTTAATACAATTCTGATGCTGTTCTGAAGACTACCTGGGAAAAAAAATATATATTTTAATCAGGCCATAGGCACTGATTTAAAAAAAAAAAATAAAAAAAAGAATTTGCTGTACAATTAAAACAAGGGGTCCATTTCTAATGGTGGCATGGGCTACTGCACAGTGCCCATGCCCCAATTAATATTAATGATCTCTTGTGCATAGCAAATTTATGGCATTTGATTGACTCACACAACTACACTTCAAGCTGTCATGTAAAGTGAAATATATGGGCACCATGGCTAATTTGCATATGCATATGTTCTTAATATTAATTAGTCTAATGGATCTACGGACCTGGAGATAATTTGAGTACTGGGAGAAGAGAAGCAAACAAACAAAACAAAACTTGCTGAAAAGTGTCCTGGTATGGGTTGGTCCTACAGTCAAATAACTCTCCCAAAATGCAAAATAATTGGCATGGATTTCTCCTCCTTCCCCATGTCTCTCCCAGGACTAGATGAATTAAAATCTTATCCCATATAATGCATTGTTTTGGCTCTGACCCTGACACTTTTTAATTTGAAATATTTAACATGCCAAATAGATTACAGAATTATATACAGACGACTTTGAGTGCAGGTTTATGGGTGTAGGTCAGGGCTATGAGATTTGCAGCCCTGCGAGGGGGCTATTTCCCAATACACCTGTGTAATTCCCATTAATATTAATGGAAACCATGCGAGCTTATTGGGGGGAACTTGGTCTCCCCATCTTAGCTTTGTGTTTGCATTGCCTGGGAATGATCACGCAGATTTCCAGAGCAAACAGCCGCTTTTCAACATTGGGCGCTGGTCTTCCAAAGTTAGCGAAAATTCACATTTTTCAGTACTCTGGGGAGTGAGAGGTGCCAGAGCACGAAAGCAAGGAGGCATCAGGGTAATCTTTCCTGTTTGACTTTTGCGATGCATGGGATTGGCTTGTGGGAGGGCTGATGTCCTAATCCTGGACGCACCCTTACCTCTATACAACTCCTCTCTGTGCTAACCAACTTTAAATTTTCCCCAGTCCAGGACCAGTGAGCTGGATCTAAGCGAGTGGACAGGGCAGGCTTCCCGCCAGTGTACGGGATCACTGACTTCATGTGCCCACATTCGTTATTAGTGCTGGTCATTTAATAGGCACGGAGATGAGCCCATAACAAATTGCCTCTTGTAAACTGTGCCCAGTTCTCTCTTACACATTCGGCGAGAGGAATTAGAGGAGTTCACCCTCTTGGATGTTGAAGCCATCCTACAAACTGGCACGTGGCCTCCGCCTGTCAAACTCCCCCTCCTGAAATAAGTGGGTCATTTCACCAATTCTGAAGATTTAGTACATTCGCTGCACCATTGGTGGTGCCTGCTGCGCCGCAGTGCAAACTGCTCCCAGCACACTTGTGCTGAGCGCGATGCTATTGACTTCAGGACAGACGGACAGGTGCCTTTTTGTGGGTGAAGAGGAGGTTGACAGTGGGGTCTACTCACTAAGGCCTTCCAGGACCGCAAAGTGCTGGAAGGAGTTAGCGAGGAAAGGGAGGGATGCTCTGATGCCCCTGCAAATGGACAAAAAGCAGGAGGAGGTGACTATTGCCCTGTGCAGTTGTGTAAAAGTGCAGTGTGATGATCCCAATGGAAAAGGAGAGCAGGCTTAGCCTTCCGGAACTCCCCAGCCTGCTGGGAGCCCTCTGGGAGAGATGGTGGCTTAGGACATCCCTGTGCTGCGTTCTGCATTAAGGGAAGCGGGAAGGGTGTGCGGGATGTGTCCATGAGTCTGGCTGTGGCTCTCCTAGAGCCCGGGCTGGTGGCTGCGAGGCTGTTTGTGTCCCGATGGGGAGGTGGCAGAGGAGTGACCGCACACACAGCATCACCGCGACCAGGGGAGTTTCTGCGTGGGCAGTTTCGGTGAAGCTTGGGCAGCCAGCTGAGGAGCTGGGGCTGCAGCTACAGCACAAGCCCGTTCATGGGCAATCTACAGGGAGCAAAGCTCCGCTTACAGCAGGGAGGGATGAAAATCCCAAAGACCAGAGCATAACAGAGGCTCCTCCAAGACAAGGGTGTTTCGGAGCTGGGAAACCGGTTAATGCCATTCCCAGCCTCAGGGGGACAACAGGGTCTCAGCCCAGGATCCCAGTGCCTGACTGGCCTGGGTTGTTTCGTGTAACACAGAAAACACCCCACGCAGCTCCAGCCCATTTCCAGCCTGCAGAGCTGTAATGAATCTGCAAGTTGCTGATTGCCTTTATGAGGTGCTAAGCACCGATGGCTGCCTGATACCAGGGAGGAGAGTGTCGGCTCTTGGCTGGATCAGGTCTACAGTGAGTTGTTCCATAGAAAAAAATGACTTTCCTGTACGAAGGCATCACTTGTATACTGAATATATATAACAAAACCTGGAAAGCCTCTAGTCACTCATTTTAGCTGCTAAAATGCCTTTAGGCCAACATTCCTGCTGTGAAAGAGGTTATGGACATGTCATATGGGGGTCATCAGTGAAAAATATACCCAACTTTTGTTATTCTTAAGTCTAAATCAAAAACCTCTTTTCACAATCCACTAAGGGACGATTTACTAGAGAGTAGAATGTGGTATCAATTATTTCTGTGGGCATCCTTTTTGTTATAAGAAGCAAAGAGGATTGCTTGAGAGTCAATAGCATGACTCCATCTCAGATTACTAAATAATGAAATGCTAAACTTGGCCTAGCGTGAGGACTATTGGTGTCTCAAAGGGACCAGAGGCTTCAATTAAATCAGAGGACAGTGTTCAATGAATGAGAAAAGGATGCTTAAGGTACGATGACATATTACCGGATTTTACATTTAATTGCAGTGCTTTGTTCTTTTAATAAAAGCACAAGAGCAGTGGATCTCCATTATGGTCATCTGGTGGCATTGTTCACTGTGGACAGTTTATTGTAATTTATTGGCTATGTTTAATCCCTCTGTTTTTCATATAAATGAATTCTGTCTGCTTTATTTTATGAATTTTCTTTGCTTTAAAAAAAAATAACACCTAACAGTTATTTACACACAAAAGAGCTTTTCCACTGAAATACTCAACGGTGCAAGAAAGAAACAACCCAGCCTAGTACGAACCCGGAATGAAAGCAAGTGCTTCTGCTCAGAGGTGTGTAATTCTGCGTCACCCAGGCAGGTATTGCCACTTGCGGAGCAACGTGGCTGCCCAGGGGCAGGGGCACCGTCTCGCCCGCACCGTGCAACCTCGGGGGTTCTGAAAGGGTGCAAGCTCCTGAGAGCCGGGCACGAGAAGTTAAGCAAAAGACAGGGAGCCACAGTCCCGACCTTCTCCCCATGGAACATCCGCGTTCATTTAGTGGGACTCTGTGCCCCTGAGCTTTCCCGTGCTTGGGCTGCACTGGTGCGTGCCACGGGCGTGGGGGCCCATGCACGGAGTGGATTTCTGGTCCAGGAGAAATTGCTTTCAAAATCCCCTGCCCCAGAGGTGGCTTTTAGCCTTTCTGCTTGGTGCCCTGGGATAACGTACAACACATGGCGGTAGTTTAGCTGGAAAACCACAGGAGCATGTGTGTGTGATTATACATATGTGTGTGCACACATGCATGCATGTATAGATATATTTATAGTTTCGTGTTTGCATATATAGTTACACCTATTTATTTTAAAATGTAAATTTGTAAGTGTTTTTAAATGGTTGTCAGGCAAATACCTCCTTCTAGACATTTTTGCTGCGACTTGTCATTGCTGTGACTTGTCTCATCTGATCATGCCAGTCGTATCCCATTATATAAATGAAGAAATCATCAGTGATTTAACTAACGTAACCTGATGCATCATGGCAACACTGTGGTTACTGCCAGCTTAGGAAGGCAGAAGTTGAGAGACCTGAAATACTCAGATTCTCATCCATATCTTTAGAGGGTGGGGTGTTTTTTTTGTTGTTGTTGTTTTTGTTGGTTTTTTTGGTGTTTTTTTCTTTATTTATTTCTTTTTTTCTTTCCTTTTTTCTTTCTTTTTTCTTTTTTTTTCCTTTTATTTTTCTTTTTTCTTTTTCTTCTTATTTTTTTCTTTCCATTAGAAGGTCTATGTGCAGAAAGAGCACTCTTAAATGGAGCTGTGATACAGTGTGCATCAAGCACAGGCAGGACAGACAGCTTCTCTTCAGCCCTGGACAGTCCGTGTCTGGTTTTTGGGCAAGATCCTCCCTGAAACAGGGTCAGAGCGAGTGGTTCCCTTTCCTGTTTAAACAGGTTAGGTGTCTTTCTTTCATTTCTGCCTTGTTTCAGCTCGCCTTGTGTCAGAGCGTGTCTCTGGCAACGTGGCAGTTCAGCGAGGACGGTGGGATGAGACACCTCTCAGAAGTAACGACACAAAACGAACGGCAACCGGCCCTGCTGAAGCTGCCACGTGAGGTTTCTAACCGGGGCGGCTTCTGTGCCCAGGGGAACGCTGTGAGCCGGATTGCCTGCCGGGGAGAAATGTCTCCATGGTTTTATCTGGAGTGTTTCTTCGGCGGGTTTCTTTTCGATGAGCAATGCTTTTAATGGCCTGCAGTATCTAATTTTTATAACATCACTTAGCCACGTGACAGCGTCGGAGTAATGAATTCAGGAAGCGTGCGGTGAGGATTCTCTGTGCACGAGGGTACAGGCAGTACTTAACTCCCTATCGATTGCAGCGAGCAACTGAGAAACAAGTGAGTGCCTCCCGACCAGCCCGAAAAGGTGCCGCCGGTCCCAGACGTGATGGTTCAGGTGTGGGACTGGGACTACAGTCTGCAATCGCAGCCTTTTTCCGCACCCGGGAATTGCTTTTGCTCCTGTCGGGGCATTCCCATTCAAGGGAGATGGTGTCAGAGAGCTCCCTCCCGGGCGGCTGTGCGTCCAGGGCCAGGCTGTGTCCGGGTGTGGGACGAAGCAGTACGCACAAGTGCCGCTTGCGCACGTGGCTGATGCCATGTGCCGCGTGCCAGCCCCCTTGGCATGAAGTCCTGCGCTGCACGGGGGAGAACTGGAGCTGTGAACTGGGCAGTCAGGTCACCAAGCGCACCCTGTTTGTCATGGCTGCTGCTTCCAGGGGCTAACGCAATGTGACTCCGCCGTATGCATATTGGTAAATTACCATATGATGAATACGGGGCCGTACCACGGCAAACCCTTCCTCTTGACAAAGTGCTGTGCCTATTCCCAGTTCTCCCTGGCCTCTGTTTTTGTTAATTTTACACTGAAGGATCAACATGCCCAGGATGCACGCGTGCATCCATCTCTCTCCCTCTCAAAGGAAATTAGTGCTTTCCTGTCACCGCAGGTGATATGAGAAGGGGAGGAAGTACACAAACTGATTTATCTGGAGCTGTCAGCTGTTTTGAGGATGTTGACTACTAAGGGTGTCAGCTCCTCCTCAGTAGTTGGCTGACTCTGAAGAAGACCCCATTCCTCATTAAAAGAGCACTGAGCTGCACTTGAAAGTGACTTTCCCACTTGTTCTCCTCTCACAAACATCACAATAACAGATTCGCTGTTTAAAGTGGCATGATCTTCGTGCCAGGCCCAGGCAGCCTTGTAAAATACACCTCTGCAGCACTTGGTAGCATCGGTACCATCCATGCAAAATTCATTTGAGGTATAAACTAGAGACTATCATCACAGATGACAGTTATAGCAAATCAGCACGCTGTGTACAGTTTCATCCTTTATTCACATTATGTATCATAATAAACGTCGTCCTAGCAACACAGTTTGTTGGGAGTCAAACACAATATCCCACAATGCCTCGCCACGGATGGATGTGAGAAATCACAGCTGTAAGAGCCTGGTACAGCCTGAAAAGGAATCAACGCTTCCTACCGTCATTTTAGAGGACTCTTTCCTCCTCCCACCGCAGCCTTGGGAAAGATGCAGGAAGGGAGCCTGCGTGACCTGGGGGTCCCTGCCGCATGCCGACCTGTGTGAGAGCACAGTGGGGTGTTAGCGGCACTGGGAACTGGATCAAAATGTGTCAAGACTTGAAACTGGGAGGCATGAGGAAGAAGAGGAGGGGCTATCGCATGGGTAAATTGAGTAATATTGGGGAAGAAATATTGCTCAGGTGCAAGACTATATCTTCCTTCTTTTTAATAACTGCTTAGTGAAAAAGCACTACCAAGGTACTGAAAGCAGAAGGAAAAAGAAATCTTAATTTAAAAATATATGTCTTTGGTATAGAATTCCACTCAGACCTGAGAGAGATGTTTCCTGAGTGGAGTCAGGTGTGATTCATATAACGTTTTGCCAGCCCCTGGGAAATGTCATCTCCTTCTGATGTCTCCATTTGCAGGAAAGGCTTCATTGCAGGTACAGCACCAGGCTCCCACACCAAAGGGCTGAGTTCACTTTCCTTGCCCTGACCCCTGCTAAAGCACGTGCTTTTCCTTATCGCTGGTTGTGATAGCCCCTGCTCAGTGTTGGGGAGGAGCTGCTGCCTCCCCGGGGTGCTGTTTCCTTAACGCTGAACCCCTCAGGTGGGGCCAGCAGGATACCGACCCCTGTCCCTAATGCAAATTATGTGTTTCCACTGCTGGAAAAACTATGAGAAGAGAGGGTCCATCTCCTGTCTGAGGTGTGTCCTCTGACAGGAGCGATCGGAGATCACGCTCATGAATTCTCTTGCATGGAGCAAAGCTTTTCCACCATGAAGCACTTTTTTCAAAAGACCTTGATTTTTATTTTTTTTCTCCTCCTACTATTTTGAACAAAATTGTCACTTGATGTCTATGTGAGATGGAAACATCTTAACCAATAGGCTGCTAGAAATGAGGAAACATCTCGGAAAGTCATCCTAAGTGTTGCTAAGATGCACCCAATTTCTGAATGAGCATGGAGCCACTTTCACAGCAAACCTGATCCAGTGGGTAGTTCTGCAGTTCAGAAGTAACAGAGCCAGTGAGACAGGAATGCCAGAGGAGATAAAGTCAACCCTTCCTTGCACAAATCCCTCAGGAGAGCAGGTAACACAGATACCCTATGAGTTCAGCCCTTACACGGAGCAAGGCGTAGTACCAAGCAACGGCCTGAAACTTTAAAGTCCAGAACAGAGCCCTTCCGACCTGTGGGGAGGTTTGTGTCTTGCCCGGGGATGGCATAAAATAGGACCGCCCATCACCCTCAAAGTTTATATCTGGGTCCGCAAGCAAAATACGTAGAAGTCTGGATCCAGAGATGGTGTTTGGGCTCAACTCTGCGTAATTCATTGTTGTGGAGCAGTGCCATAAACCAACATAATTTATCTCATTTTTTTAAAGTGCGTGCAGGTTTTGGTGTTACAGCCGGAACGACAGTTGGGGTCCTGTGGGTGGGAACTCAGAGAAACACTAAAAAAAAAAGCCGTTGTGGTTATTAATCAGAATTTTGTATACTTTTCAATTTGCTACTCCAGGACTGATTCCACTGCACAATAATTAAAAAGAAACCCGTGCTGACTGTGGTGCCCCCCCCTGCCCGTGGAGCGGTGCCTGGCTGATCCCATTGTCTGCACCCTGAATGCTGAGCCTACAGTTAATAATTAGTTAGCAGCGCTTAAATGAAATCGCACAACCGATTCTCTGGTACACTGGCAGAGGCGGCGGCTGAGCCAGCCAGGACTTTGTCATCTTGGCAGGGGGACGGAGTGCTCGCTGCCATCCTGCAGCCAACGTGCCGTGCAGGGGAGCTGGCGCGGCCAAGGCGGCGTGGCTGGCAGCAGGCTGAGCCCGGCAAAGAGGCATGGGCAGGAGAGGAAGGGACCATTTTTGCCATCTTCTGGGGAAAAAAAAGAAAAAGGGACTCGTTTTTGGTAGGTACGTTTCCCGGAGATGTCTCTCAGGTTCATATTTATTGTTTATTGCCCGTAAAACTGTGTTTCTATGCTTCACAAAGCCATCATTTCGATGTAGTCTGCCTAGCCTGAAATGATAAATGAAAGCAATGAAGGGAGAGGAAGGGTGTTCTGGTGATTAAAACTCCAGATTTGACTTGAAAAAGTAGGTTTCAGCTCCATCTCTGCCACCAACTTTGGGCTGACTTTTGACCAATCGTTTAATCTCTTTGGGCTTATGTGAGCTGGGGAGAACAGTGATTTCTTCCTTTTTTTTTTTTTGGTGGTTATTTTTTGCCTTGTCTGGTTAGGCTGTCCAACTCTTCCTGTTGGGGATCCTTTTTACTATGTAAAGTGTGACCAAAATGGGATGCCACTGTAATTTAAACTCCTATTCCCAGTATTTTAACAATGTGCTCATGGACATACAGAGGGAAAATAGTATAGTGATTAGGAAGGATGTGAATGATGAGAGTGTGAACAGTGGCAATGGTAAACCTCAGAGAAATCCTTTTCTGATGAGCAAGTTTATTTCCCTCAGTGGTGATTGAAATTAATATGGGCTGCTATTTTATGGAGGTACTCGTAAACTGGAGGAAGTGTGATGGCCTCTAGATGTAAAAGGTCAGAACAGATGATCTAAAGTCCTTTTTAGCCTTAAAACTATGAGGGAAAATGAAGGTTTTTAAAAATTAGTCTTCTACCACAGTTAGACAGGAAATGGAAAGATGGGGTGGCAAAGCTAAACCCCAGACTTGGACACTACCTGTCCCTTTGCTCATTCCTGTGCCAGTAGGTTTTCACCTGGGCCACATGTCCCAGAGGGTCTCTGAGCCACCTCTCTAAAGGGTGCCTGAAAGGCAACCAAAAAAAGCCTATTGTCAGGAGGCTTTAATTCACTATTACAGGCGAACACCTCTCCGTTGGAAGTGTAAGGGTCCATAAATCAAGAAACGGTTGAAAACTTCGGCTCTGGTCTTTGCCAGAAGCTGAAGACAGCTCATGTCAGCCACATTTATGCTCCCATCTTGATTTTCCAAGCCTGTTCCTATGGCTGAACAGGCCACTTCTTGCCACCGCTGTCAAACCAGCCTGTGGCTCTCTTTTAATTTTCTGTTTTTCTATTCACCCTACAATTAAATATCCGTAAAGTGACAAATGCATAAAGACCTTAATATACAGCACTGTTGCATACCAAATACGCAAGTGCACCTTGGTACAAGTACTTTACAGACAAAGAAACATAATCACTCATCAGCGCTATTGTTTTTGCTGCATGTGTGGTCTGGATTGACGGCTCAGCGTGCATTTGGCAGTGGAGTGATTCCCTTAGGGGTTTGGAGGTACTGCTCCGACCAGGAGCCCTCCATGGCCACTTCCCTTAGCATCTCCAACCAGACCCAGCCAGGGAAGGACATCCCATGAGCAACCCATAACTGCCTGTGATATTGCGTCGTGGACGTCCTCCCTTTGCAAAGGTGACGCTACGGTCCCGGCGCGACTCTGCATCACCATAGCGCTGTCAGGACACATGTGCATGGAAAGGGACCTCTCCCCTCCCCAGCCCCGGCCAAGTAGCGCATTAGGGACTTCCCAAACCAGAGGCTGGGCCGGATGGTGGTGCTTGGCAGTCCTCCGTAGACCTCTACTGTGAATTTGTCTAATCGCATTTCAAATCCATTTATATTCCTGGCCTCCACAACATGCTGTGCAGTAAGTTGCATAATTTAGTTATTCTTTGTAAAAGTGTTTCTTATGGGCTATTTTAAACCTGCTGCCTCATAATTGGGTGCACCCTAGTTCTTATGCTGTGAGAAATAATGACTAATTCTTTTCTATTTGCTTTCCCTATACTGTTCATAATTTTATAGACTTTATTGTGTGTTCTCTGATTTTCCTCTATCATTTTGTAGCTCGAAGGGCTACATTTTTTACAGAAGTCAGCACAATGGGAGATAAGTAGGGGATTTGGTGTGTTATTGCAGATCCTGAAACGTAGAAGAAAAATTGATCATCAGCTGAACCAAAAATGAAATTTCAGACTTTTTCTGATTAAAAAAAATAAAGGGATAAAAAAAACTTTAAAAGGCCAGTTTGATGTTCAACACTGGTTTCAGAGTTTCATTTCAATGTTGAACCCTTTGGTTTTTATGCAAGCTGAGAATTAAAGAATATCAAAGTCAAAGAGATTTCATACAAAAGGCTTGAGACGTTTTTGTTTTGAAAGTTGCAAAATGTTTGCATACTTCTCTGAAATTTTCCTCCTCAACCTGTCCATTCAGTCAAATCAAAATCTAAGCTACCAGCAAATCTGCAGATTTTTCACTCATAAGGCTTGGTTTTACCCAGGTATAAAGAGAAGCTGGCTTGAAAAAGTTAATCTAAACCACACATTTTTAACCGCATATAAAAACTCTCCCAACATAAATCCATCGAAGATCTCGTGCCAGACAGATTTCCCATGGATTTTATTTTATGTGCGCTAAACACTCCACAAAACAAAGCCTGCCCAGAAACGTGAATCCGAGGGCTGTTTAACACTGTAGATTTTCCCCTTGTATAACAATTATGTAAACACACACACTAATTGACATCGGATGTGACACTGTGAATATGTGAATGGTGTTCAATAGCCATCATAATTTCTCATTTTACTGTTTTTGGTTGTGTAAGCTAGTAGTTGCATGTCGTAGGACAGAATACAAAACATGCCACGTACTAGGGCCAAACTACCTGAAGATTATTGCTCTTCCCTGCTGGCGAAGCGTGCCTGGATTTTCAAGCTTAGGTGTTTGTTTCTTTATTTGTGTTTTATAAGAGGAAGAAACTAATTAATCTTTTTTCCAAAGAAACGCAGGCGTGTGCTTGTTCCCACCTGAATTTTGCTGGGGGTGAATTCCTCACTCTGGTGGTTTTGAGTCCTTGGAAAAGAATGGGAATGGGTCTTCCTGCTCCTGATGTCTGCTGGAGCTGGCTGGGTTGTCTGTCTGTCCTGAGGTCCTTTTGGGGACCCAAGAGGGAAAAACTTATTAGTGGGTGGTTTGCACCTTGTGTGACAATCGGACCCATGGGTGCCAGGAAGATATCTTCTCCATAGCGCAGATACTGTCTAGGATATTTTTATGGTTGACTGCGATGGCACATGATAGTTCTAGCTAATCTAAGCAGGCTTTTGTTTCTTTCCCATCGTTGTAGTGTTGGATTCAATCTTAGTGTCTGTATTACAGCCTAAAACCTGATTTTTAGTCATAAAAGGAGGAATTTATTGAAAAATTGGTTCCAAACAAATACATAGGCTTCGCTGAAATATGCAATATCCAGTAGTAAATGCCCTGTATTGTATGCTAGGTTTATTTAGCATAAATCTAGTAAGATCAAGACACATTTTAATATACAAATTATATTTGTTTTTAAGCTACAGTATTCTATCTGGACTCAGCCTGCTTCCATTTTTTTAATCATTAATCTTGCTTTCTGCCCCTAATCCTTTCTTTGCTACGATGGGCTTTCACTATGTGTGTGGGGAGGGAAAGCCCTATTAGATTATAACATTTTATGAGTTGTCAACGATATAATGATATTAGCCACCTGACTGAGAAGTAAGAACCTTTGTGGTGTCACATAACAGGTTAGAATGGGCCGGTAAGCCCTTGTGAAATAAACAAGGTAAAAAAAAATAAAAATACTCCAAAATATATATTTAAATGGGTGGCTATAACCCCTCCCTGCTTATTAGACCACTGAGGGCACATTAAATATTTTATACGTATATATCTTTCCGTCTCTATAAAATAGATAGAGATAGGTACATACACATACATACATACACACATGCATAGGCACACAAGTCTTTCAAAATCAGAAAGGTCTCAAATTTAATTGGAATGGAAAATGCTAACTAATTGGCATCCAAATTTGATTTGCTGTAGAAACCTCATATTTGTTTGAAACACAACACTGTGTCTTGGAACACAAGCCCAGTCCTTCAAAAATCGTACACGAGAACTGTGGAAGAATCAATTAAAGTTGATTTGGCAGATCTGCTTTTGACAAATATAAAGAAATCTCTGATTAGGCTGAGAAGAAAAGAATCCCTCTTTCGTGCTCTCTCTATTCTCTCCCTCTTTAAAGGCAGTAGATGTCAGAAGGGGGTGGGTAGTGATATGCAAAACACGGCCTCCATAACCAAAGTAGCCTGCAAAATTAGGTGTCAGCATGCAAAGCTTATTGATGTATGAATGCGGAAAATGAAAGCCGGCAGTAGACAGACGGGGCTAAAGGTGAGACAGCCACAGTGAAAGCAGCTGTACATCTACGTCAAGGTGTTGCTATATGAGCCTGCTTTTTTCTGGAGGGCCACAGCCTAACAAGCTGTGCCTGGCCATAAAATGATGAAACAATACAATGTAGGCACACACTGTGTGAATACCAAATAAATTGACTCGGACCCCCCCCACACCCCTTCAAAGTAGGCCTGTGTATTCATTAATAAATTCATATTCTGAGTTTTCAATAAAAGAAGAAAATGCAGTGTAAACTGGAGTTACTTAGTGACACCCAGCTCATTGCTTTTTATTGTTGCTTGCAGCTACGAAGCCTTCGCTGTGCACTAGTAGAATTTATTACTGTCTGTCTTTGTGGCAAGTTGGCGAAGTGAGCCTTTTGAAGAAAATTGACCCACACTTCATGAATATGATGAAAAATGCCAATAACACTACAAAGACAAAGCTCTTGACATTAGTGTGCAAAGAACTAAGAGACGGTAATGAAAGTATTGCAATTACAAATCATATCTCTCCTCCCCGGCCGAGGGGTGTGGGCTGCTGGGGAGCCCCGAGACCCTGCTGGATATGGGGTGGGCTGAAATTGAGGGTGGGACAGGCACTGTTTCACTGCCTGGCCCCCTCCCCATCCTCCACGCTTTGAAGGAGGAAAGGGGTGAGAAGAGGAAAGCAAGTGAAGTGCTTAATCCAACAAGGATTTCCCTCCTAGAAGGTTGCCCCTTCTTCTCTGTGAGCCTGCGCGCGGAGGGAGAGTGGTCTCGTTGCTAAGGCACAAGATTAGGAGCCACGGGGTCCGGCTTGAGCTTGCCCTTCTGCCATACTCTTCCTATATGCTCCTGTACACAAATCACTGTAAGAAGTCCGTGCCTCAGTTTCCCTCTCTGTTAAACAGGTTTTTTCCTTGTATACTTTATGAATATAGCCTGCTTTGACTGGAATATCCTCCAAGCCACCTCGTTCTGCTCGTGGGCATGCACATCTCCTCTCTTTTGATAATGCTGTAATAGTGATAGGTTAAAAATTAGCATTTTGCAAGCAGGAAGGTCTGTCTCACGGGCTCTGTCCCAGCAAAGTGAAAGAGAAAACAAGAAGTAATGTGACACAGAGAAGTTCTCCATTTAATTCTTGCCTTGGTGATAAGCAACTCGACCAGTGAGAATATATACGGAACAAATAGGACAGTTCTTTTTTTTCCTCCCAGCACCTGATGGAGCACTAGAACAAAGCAACTTCAAGACAAGAAATGTGAAGGCTAAGAGAAACTGAGCTGGAAAAAAAAAGAAAAAAAAAAATTAAAACCAGCAGCGAAAGGTTATTTAGCCCTATGTTGAACATTTGCCACTTTCTGAACTTATTATTCATCAATCAAATTTTCTGTCACCAAGATAAACTGTAAGTGCCAGGCGCTTTGTTTATGCATTCTGCTCTTATATTTATTGTGGAGAGACCTGCTAAAAATCAAATAAAAAGCAAGCGTGCTATCTACTAAATTTCTATGTGACAGTCATAGGTATATCTTGCCACATTGCAATACTGGTGCCAGAACAAATCAGTTCAGCTTTGCCATTCTCATGCTCCTCTTTCCACTTGTAGGAGATGACACTTGTAAATTAAGGCAGACCATGACTATTTTCCTCTGTGACACGTGGCCACTGATGAGATAATCATGAAGTCAACCGGAGCAATTCTGCAGGTCTGTATGAACTGGTGGGCACGCAAATACAGGCTACCTGGGAACTGCGCTTTGATCTGACTCCGTCAGACCTGTGCCACCTGTGGATCCAGGCTGCCTTGGGAACATGAGGGGCTTCAGACGTGCAGACACTCTGTTGGTCCTCACCCAAGACCCTTCTGCTTTGGATATTGAATGCTGCAACATGCACAAGTTGTCTGCTGCATTTGACAGTGTCCTTGCATCATTCATTTCGAGACACACAAAGGCTTCTTGGGATTGCTATTAGGTGTCTGCACAGCATGGCAGAGGGGTGAGGGCTAAGCCCTTATCCTCAAAACTAGCTGTTTTGTTGCCAGCCTGTCAGCTGTGATTTCCCCTGGTTTTTCAGAAGTCATCAGTGAGGCTACGGCAAGACCCCAAGGGCTCTGTTTCTGGCCGTGGGCCTTTAACATCCGTGACTTGAAGCTGGCGCTTGAATGGAGTAGAAGACAACCGATTAAACCATCTTACAATCACCTTACAATGATGAGTTGAATCAGTGATGATTCCCCATTCCTAAGCCTGCTCTTCCTAGATGCATCTTACTTAATGGGCAGAAACGGAGATGTGCCCCAGTCTCTCTCCTTTCTCTTTCCCCATGCTTTCTCCATCATTTGTATGGAAATGATACCCACAGGATGGGAAACATGACAGGTTTCAGCATGTCTACACCTTTTGGGTATGCTATGTGGTATGAAGATCCAGAGACAGCCCTGAAGGGCTCAGACCTCTGAATGCATGTCAGCATATCTTCAGCATCTTGACTATCTCTTTTCTCATGGTGTGGTGTCATTTCTCTGTCCTGGTCTTGAGAAAGACCCACCACATCTGAAGAGTCGAAGTAAGTGGCTGTACCAGTGCCCCTGGGTGGCTAAATCTTTCCATGGAGCATCCTCATTAGAGGCACCATGAGCCCAATGGGAGGAAATGGCTCTGTGCTTTAGAACTAAACTGGTTGTGATACTGTTTTCCATGTTTTATAAATCACTTAAAGTTTTACAGTAAATTATGAGGAGAGTGACCACGAAATGGTAGAGTTTTCAATTCTTGGAGAAGCAAGGCGGGGAGCCAGCAGAATGGCCACCTTGGAAGGGCAGACTTTAGCCTGCTTAGGAGCATGGTTGAGAGCGTCCCTTGGGAGACAGTCCTGAAGGGCAAAGGTGCCCAGGAAGGCTGGCCATACTTTGAGCGGGAACTCTTAAAAGCACAGGAGAAGGCCATCCCCATGTCCCGAAAAACAAGCCAACGGGGAAGAAGACCAGCCTGGCTAAATAGAGAGCTTTGGCTGGACCTCAGGAACAAAAGGAAAGTTTATACTCTTTGGAAAAGGGGGTTGGCAACTTATGAGGAGTACCAAGATGTAGTGAAGCTATGCAGGGGGGAAATTAGAAGGGCCAAAGCCCAAGCAGAACTCAGCTTGGCCACTGCGGTTAAAGATAATAGGAAGAGGTTCCTTCAGTATATCAATAGAAAAAGGAAGACTAGGGAAAATGTAGGCCCACTGGTGAATGAGATTGGCACCCGAGTGGTGGAAGACATAGAGAAGGCGGAGTTACTGAATACCTTCTTTTCTTCAGTCTTCACTGCTAAAGCTGTCCCTCATGAATCCCAGACCCTGGAGGCAAGGGGGAAGGTCTGGAGAGAGGAATATTTTCCCTCAGTTGAGGAGGACTGGGTTAGAGACCACTTGGCCAACCTAGACACCCATAAGTCCATGGACCCCTGATGGGATGCACCCGCAAGTGCTGAGTGAGCTGGCAGATGTTATTGCTAGACCATCATCTTTGGAAGGTCATGGGGAACAGGAGAGGTGCCTGAGGACTGGAAGAAAGCCGACATCGCTCCAATCTTCAAAAAAGGCAAGAAGAAGGACCCAGGGAACTACAGGCTGGTTAGTCTCACCTCTGTCCCTGGGAAGGTTATGGAGCGGCTCGTTCTGGATGTCATCTCCAAACACGTTGAAGAACAGGAAGTTATTGGAAGTGGTCAACATGGATTTACCAAGGGTAAATCATGCTTGACCAATCTGATACCCTTCTGTGATGTTATAACTGGTTGGCTGGATGAGGGGAGAGCAGCAGATGTCATCTACCTTGACTTCAGCAAGGCTTTTGACACTGTCTCCCATGACATCCTCCTTAGGAAGCTGAGGAAGTGTGGGCTAGATGAAGAGACAGTGAGGTGGATTGAGAGCTGGCTGTGTGACAGAACTCAGAGGGTTGTGATTAATGGAGCAGTGTCAAGTTGGAGGCCTGTAACCAGTGGTGTCCCCCAGGGGTCAATACTCGGTCCAATCTTGTTCAATATATTCATCAATGACCTGGATGAGGGGACAGAGTGTATCCTCAGCAAGTTCACTGATGATACCAAACTGGGAGGGGTGGCTGACACTCCAGAGGGCCGTGCTGCCATCCAGCGTGATCTGGACAGGCAGAGAAGAACCTAATGAGGTTCAACAAGAACAAGTGTAGGGTCCTGCACCTGGGGAGGAAGAATGCTAGGCACCACTATAGGTTAGAGGTGGACCTGCTGGAAAGCAGTTCTGAGGAGAAGGATCTGGGGGTCCTGGTAGATAGGCAATTATCCATGAGCCAGCAATGTGCCCTTGTCGCCAGGAAGGCCAATGGAATCCTGGGCTGCATAGGGAAGAGTGTGGCCAGTAGGTCACGGGAGGTCATTCTCTCCCTCTACTCGGCACTGGTGAGGCCACAACTGGAATACTGTGTCCAGTTCTGGGCTCCCCAGCTCAAGCAGGACAGGGAACTACTGGAGAGAGTCCAGCGTAGGGCAACAAAGATGACTGGGGGATTGGAGCATCTCCCTTATGAGGAAAGGCTGGGAGAGCTGGGACTCTTTAGCCTGGAGAAGAGAAGGCTGAGGGGAGACCTTCTTCTAGCTTCAAAGTATCTAAAGGGTGGGTTGAAGGAGGATGGAGCCAGACTCTTTTCAGTGGTTCCCAGTGACAGGACGAGGGGCAACAGGCACAAGTTGGAACATGGGAAGTTCCATTCAAACATAAGAGAAAACTTCTTTACAGTGAGGGTGACAGAGCACTGGAACAGGCTGCCCAGGGAGGTGGTGGAGTCCCCTTCTCTGGAGATTTTCAAGACCCGCCTGGCTGCAGTCCTGAGTAATGTGCTGTAGGCATTCCTGCGTCAGCAGGGGAGTTGGACTAGATGATCTCTAGAGGTCCCTTCCAACTCTGAAAATTCTGTGATTCTATGAAAAGAGATGGAAAAGGAAAGTGAGTAAAGAAGCAGCTACTGTGTAACAGGTGAAAAAATAGCAAAACGGACTGATTATGTCTGAACATCCATCCTTCCAAAGCAACTGGAGATTAGAAATCATTGCTTGTGTTATTTGGCTTTGAAAACAAGATGGATGCAGAAATCTCAAGAGGAAAATGTGAGACCACCACATAGGTCAGAATGATACCAGTGTAAAGAACAAAAAAAGGGGCAGAGCCAGAGAGAGCAAGCAGATTGCTCAGCAATAAAAAGCAGCGTTGAAATCCAGAGGAAAGTTTCATCAAAGGCTGGCTTAAGTGCAAAGGCTCAGACCTGACTAAGGAGCAGCTCATTTTTTGTTGCTCTAGAGCAAGACCCGTCTCCTAAGATCTGAGCGAGCGAACGAATGTTGTTCTCTTGCTCAGCTGAATGAGGCAGTGGCACAGTCTGGCCACAGATGGGGAATCTCACAAGTAAAGATGAAGCCATTAGATAACATATTGGAGTGACTCTACTGAGCAGGCTGAATGCCTGCTTAGTTAAAAAAAAAAAAGGCAAAAAAAGAAGAAAACACTGTGTACAGTGTTTTCACATACAGCCGCCCAGTTCTACCTTCTCATTCCTTGTTTCTGTGGCCATCAATATTGGGCTTCTATACTTCTTTCCAGAGCATTTTGTGGCTCATCTTGCTAATAAGCGATGTCCTATATACATTAAATAACCTTCCATATGAAGCTACAGGTTTCATGCTGGGACACTAACATTGGGGCAGTCCCTGTTGCTGGAAATGTGGACCAGCCTTGTGGTGAGCTGATTCCAAGATAAAAAATATTTGTTCATCTTGTCCCGGTAGCTCGCAAAAATCGTGAATAGGTAATGGGACAATTTATTTGGCATAATTGACTATGTCTAATGATGACTGGAAATCCAGTTGTGACACTGTTGGACTTATCTGCACTTTAGATATGAGGAGATCCATTTTTCAGATATTGGCATGTTTAGCACTTTGAGATGAACAATTTATCTACCTGGGTTCATTCTGCTGCTCCCAGAACTGATTGTATATTAGCATGTCTCATGAAAATCATGCGTGAAAGTACTCTTGCATCTATATATTGAAAAGAAATGAAACTGGGGCCAGATAAAAGCCCTTTGAAGTTGGTGGAAATGTCTCCCTTCTACTTCAATACGTACAGATGAACACAGAAATATAGGATTGGGAAGGACCTCTTGGGTCACTGAGTCAGTCCTGGGCTGTCCCCTGCACTCCTTTATCTAATCCCTTCTCCACCGGTTGTTTCTATTTAGCCTGCCTATGGGCCGATGGTGTGCTCAGCATATAGCTGAAAATGTTACCAATAATGAGATTTTTGCATTACAGGTAACCAATGGTTCCCCTGTGTTTGATTTGTCAGCTCTTACAGGCATGAACAATTCCCAGTACGTCATCTTAAAAATGCAGTTTAGGTGAATGAATGCAGATATCTGGAAGAGTGAAAGGGGTACGGGACTGTCTATATTCAGTCTATGTGTTTGTCAAAACTCTGAATACTCACCGTACGGTTTCCACTAAGTAGTGGATGGGATTCTTCAGTGATCCTTGCAGCAAATGAAAAGGGCCCAGTTTTGTGGCAACATTTCTGATCTTTAAGAGTTCAAAGTGATAGGTAGACGAGGCCCAGGTTCCTTGGAATTTTTTTTTTTCTTTCTGTACAGTATTGTAAATGCTGAAAGTGAAAAGAAATTACTGAAAAGTATGACTAGGAAGATTTCATGCAATTTTATTCAATGCCAATTATTTAAAAAGAAGACTGTAGTGAGGGCTGGAAAGGGTTAAAATTAAAAGCTGTTTCTAAAGCCTGCAATAATAATACAATAGACTGGTGGTAGCCACAGGCAGAATTTACTGTCCTTGGTCTAGTGAACCAGGATTAACCCTTCAAGTGTCCTGGATGGCTCTGTGCACAGTGTCACTTTCTGCTCCAGTGTATGGATGTATGCTTTCTGTCAGATTGCTCAATTAATTATAATTGTCCTACCTTTAAAGGGATGGCCCTGGGCATAGTAGGGGGTGTGGCCCTCATGGGGTTTTATTTCAAGCCATATCCTACTGTCTCCAACTCAGTCAATGAATCTTGCTCATCAATATTTAATGACATAAGTGTACCTTCATTTTTTTTTTTTTTAAATTATTCTTCTACACAGCTAGACAGGTGCATTGTCTTCCCGTTCTGTTTTGGCGACAGAGAAGACGCTGCCTAGCTCTGTGTTAGCATCTAAGAAAGAGGTGGGTAGACCTACCAAAAAATGTCATCGGGCACTACCTTCGTATTTGAGAAATGGGCATTACAGACCTCTTGTTCTGCCTTGGAGATGCGACAAAAGGCATCTTGTCACAGATTCATTACCAAACAGGTATTCGTCAGCTTCAAAGCAGCTTTTACCAACTGTGTAGCACACAGGAAGTAATTGGTTTTAAGGAACAGGGCAGGAGAGATATCTCAAAGACTCTGCTTATTTTATTCTTTCAGTGCAACCTCTGCTGCTCTAAAAGCTACCAGTGACACATTCTGTGCTGTTCGCACCTTGGTATAGTCTTGGACAAGAACCACATCCTGTGTATTATTGATATTTTATGACAAAGTAAAGCAATTTTAAAACATCAGGCTGCCCATCTGCTATGAACTACTTTTCACAATATTCAAAATAGATGCGTTTCCCTTTCCTGTTTTCATATGAGTGAAATGCAGACCACAGTTAGGTTATGAGACTGGGGGCCAGGAATTTTTCTACTTTTAATCCTGTCTCTGACATTGATTCCTTCATTAGCCTTGGGCAAGTCATTTCACTTGGATATATTCGAATCACCACATCTATAAAATGGAGATGCAGTGAGGTGTCATGGAGATTTATTAGGCTGTGTCTGCAGCATACTTTGAAGAAGTCAAACTGTATACACCTGTTAATGAATGGAGTTTTAAAATATGAATGAAAACATTTTCTCCTTTCAGGAGCCCAAGTTCTGACTAAGTGTCCTGCAGACCTGTGACTACCGCTGCAGTCAGCAAGTAGAATTTTACACTCACTGTGTAAACTCATCAAAGAAAAATTAGCTGAACGTTAACTTTATGGCAACTGAAGGCCAGACAGTTTCCTGGTCAGAAATGTGTTGGTTTTGCTGGAGATTGTATTGTCCCTATGAAATAAAAAAGCACAGGTTTTGCAGTTAAAAATTTAGAGACTTGGTGCTTTGAGTCAGTAGATATACAGGGAAATTAGATTCCTGCATAATTTTATCACTGTGGAGTAAAACCCTAGCCTTGTGTGAGTGTTTTGCTACCAGCCTCGATGAAGCCAAGATCTCATCCAACTTATTTTCTAGTAAGCTTTGGTAAGAGACTTGGAGGATTCACTAGGACTTGGAGCCTTTCACACACTGGTGGCTTGGTCTGGTGAAGGTTATTAACCAGTGGAAGTCTCTTTAGCATCTGGCCTGTAGAGGAGCTTGTGAGATGAGTGGGTCCCATTCTGCACTGCCTGCGTTGGCTGTGCTAAAGTTTTGGTCTCGGCAGAAAGGCATTAAACTGGACGTGTGGCCCTATCTGCCTCGCCAGTCTGAGCCGCACACCTGGGTATGAGACATAACTCACCTTTGGCACTGGCCAGAACCGAAACAAGCTGGTGCCAAACTCGCATTGTCCTTACTCATGCCGGACTTTCTGTAGACAAGAATAAATCTCCTCCATGACTAATCTGTGCATGACTCACCAACTGTATCATAATGCAAACCTTGACGAGCTGTGGGAAACAACGGTGCACTGAGGCATGTTTTAAACGAACACTGACCCCACTCAGCAGACAGCGAGATTCACACAGAAACGCAGCACAGGAGGTGGTTTCTGCAGAGATGGGGCAGCGCGAGCACAGCGTGGTCCCCAGCCCTCCTGCTGCCCCTCTGCTCGGACGCTTCCCGGATGGTCCCCGAGGCTGCTAGCTACCAAACGGTTATTGTTACTGGTTTCCCAGCATCTCTGCCCAAAGATATTAAATGCTTTTCCTCCTGCGGCATGTCAGCAGTGACGCAGAGTTTTTGAGGAGACCTCATGAAGCAAAGTGTCAGTAGCACAGCTGGGAATGGGAGTAAGCGATACTGAGCACAGTTTGGAGAGAGGAAGACACCTGGGTTAGGGAACAGATGGGACTTGGGGTGCAGTGGGGTTACAAGGAGATACAGCAAGAATAGGAAGGACGGGTCCCTAACAGGAGATAAAGTAACCCTAAAAAATCATGGTGCAATAATAAGATCAGGTTCATTTTAGTCACCCAAAGCAGTTTGAGTTCAGCTCTTCCCTGTCCAGACGCTGTTTTAGTCACATACGAGTCAGAGCGCACACAGACGATGAGCATAGCTGCGTGCCCATACTGGTTCGTGGCACACTGTCACTTACAGCATGGTGGAAAAACTGACCGAGAGGAGAACTTAAGGCCTAATGCTGCCGGCATGGTGCTGTGCTTGGACCTGAATGAAAGCAATACGGAAAGATAACTGCGCTGAGATACAGCCACTCTTGTGGGAGCAGTGACAGTGATAGGTATTTTGCTTGGGAGAATGAGGAAGGAGCATAACGCTCCCGGACACGCTGTGGAGGGACATTGAGCAGGGCTCCTTCGTCCTCTTTTGGGGTAGGTTCAGCACAGGTGTCTTCCTAACCAAAGGAAACAAGGAGCAGGAGCCTGGCCCTGCCCCTCCAGCCGTGCACACGAAAGCATTGCACCAGAAGGCTCCTCAACCATCTCTGATTTACCTTCCAGGACACAACGGAGAAATTAGCCTTCGGCAGCTGAGGAAGGTGCACACCTGCGAGGGATATGCTCCTCTTCCAGAAGCAGTCTCTGACCTCTGCAGTCTGGCATACGATTTAACATACAGAGCTCAGCCATGGCCGTTTCCTATGTGGACTCACAGGTTGCTTCTCCAGCCTTTGCTTAACTTGGTAGTCATACCTGAACCCGTAATTTCTCCTAGCATGTAATATTACAAGAAGGATGTTTAAAAAGTCAAGAATTTTCCTGCATGGTCTAGTTATAATACGTTTTTAAAAGCCTGTGCTCAGGCCCTGCTCCCCTCTGAGCACAAAGCAGCTGGGAGCGTAGCAGAGGGAGCTCGGTTAGCACTGGGGGAATGGGTAAAGAGGGTGTTTCCTGTGACTTGCCTGCAAACCCCTGTGGCTATTTTGAGGAGAGGCTGCTGGGATTTTATGCAGTCATGTATATCCCTTCTGACTTGGAAAGATGGATTCTGTCCAGGGTTTTGCTAAAAAAAAAAAAAAAGAAAGGAGGGGCCGTGTTCAAAGGATGAGTTTTGCCATTTTAGAAATAAAATGAAGCTAATGAAATCACCATTTACCACCTCCTTGCAATGCTCTTCCGCCCATACCTACCTTAAATAAGAAGCTATAGAATGAATGCAAACGAATCTAAGTTTATTGTGGGCCAAAGCGGTAGGTGCAGACCTGCGGTAATATGAGAGCATCAGGCTCCAAATGCACCTGGAAGCGCAGATAAGATCAGACCAGGTCAAAGAGGGAGCCTTGGCAGCTATGGTCCTGCTCTGTGGAGCGCGGTGAGCCCCAGCCCCGCTTGCCACCAGCGGGTGCAACTGCCCGACTGCCACGGCACTGCTCTTCGGTTCTGCACCCTGCCAGTGAGGGTGACAGCGCCTCTCCCTGGGAGACCGTGGGCTGTAAAGGAGGCAAGCCACGCAAGAAAAGTGGATGTTTCTACTTTCCTTAGTATCCCACTGTGCCCCAAGTTGCTGCTTGCTTGCTAGGCTTCAGGGTGTGTATTTTTTTTTCTTTTATGAATTTGGTGGTGTCATTTTTACACTGGAAGCCTGTTTCACCGCGTTTCTGGCAAAACCCATTGGTTAGACTTGTTTTACCACATCATGATCTTTTTTTATAGCCTACATCTGCCAGGAAAACTTTGTCATTCATCATCTTCTTTTCTGCCGTGTTCATTTTCAGCTAGGCACAAAACGTCCTTGTATTTCTAAAGTAATGCAAAGCTTCCTGGCTCGGTGGTCAGAGTGGAAGGGATAGGCAGTGAGTAGTCCCTATGCCATGGCATGTAAGTAGTGTTCACCAGCGGCGAAGAGGAAGAAAAAGAAGATTCTTAGCGTATACAAAGCAGGCTGTGGGACCTCTACTCCTCTTCTCAGTGGCAACCCTTCAAGAGACTGCTGCCCCAAGCAACTCCAAGTTCGCCTGTGTCTACTGCTGGCTCATTCTGGTGGAGAAGAACTTTTCCCCAGAAGCAGCCCCATGTTGCTGGCAACTTTCAGGGCTGCACTCTTCCTCCCTTTTCCTATTACTCATCCTGTTACGGATGAGCACCACGTTGGTGCTAGCAACTGTGTTTCAACATGGGACAGAACTGAAGTGCAGCTGTGTTTTGGTCACTGGGTTTCTATACCCACAGTGGAAGTGTTCCAGAATACGTAATAATGCATATAAAGTTGTTTGGTTGCTGTTCTTTTAACAAGGTGGCATTATCCATGGTAGAATTTATGGAGACTTTGCACAAGACCAAAAGGAGGAACAAAAGTCCCTCTGACCATAGGTTTGTTACAGTCTCTTAGTTGCACCATGTTGGACAAAAAGCTTTTTTGAAGTTCTTTGGAGAAAGTTCACATGATTTTTCAGCAAAGCTGTTTGGGGTGAATCTGGGATGGCTAGGAATTTGGGTATAAAATTAAGGTTTGTGTAACAGCTGCTCAAAGTCGCGTTGGCCTTCATGCACAACTCAGAGGATCGATGGTTGTAGTTGCTCCTTGCTTGAAGAGCTAAAACCATTTCCTAGGCATAGAGCATCATGACCATCTCTGTTTTTCAGAAACTTGGGCATAGATGGACCAAGGTCAGAATATAATATATGAGCAACAGGTATGTTCCATTTGTTCGCGGGAGATGGATTTGTATTCCTGATTTTAAGTACCCACTCTTGACATTTTTGCAGTTGTGTGAATGCCTTGAAAGTGATGGGCAAATTCCCTTTGGCCTTCGTGGGCTCCAGAGGAGAAACCCCACTGAGTGGAACGGCAGATGCGGAAGCCAGCGCTCTGCTCTTTGCCACAGGAGGCTGTCTCCCTCCTCTCTATCTTGCTTGTATGAAGACAAATAAAAATTCAGGGACTTGTGCCACACTTCCTTCATAATGCATGTGTACAAATATTTGCATGCAGCAGTGGTTCAAAGGAGCCTGACGATACTATCTTAACTGTGGTGCTTTCCCAGACCATTGCTGTGCTTTGCCTTTGTGAATAAAGGCAGTAGTGTCTGCAGTCAGGAGATCTCTCATATAGATTTAATCTGGCTGCTTTCCTCCCTGGGGAGCAGAGTTGAGGATAGTGAAGTTCAAGGTAGCATGTGTTTGAGTTTTGTAAGCAGAATAGACATGGAAATTTGAAGCCTAAATTGCACATTCCAGTTGTCTTATGGAAATGGTGAGCAAAGAGGAAGCGGAGCCTTTAGTACTGAACATGCGCCAATTTTTAAATACTGATACAGATCTAGAAAGTTTATTTATAAATGTTGCATGTGTATATGTGCACACATGCACACACACGCTTATACATATACATGCCTACGTGTAATGTTTATAAACAGCGCGTCGCATATCTCTCTGCCTATAGATTCTATTGATGATTGCTTTATTCATCTTGTGGCAGACCCATTTAAATGAAAATATGTTCCCCATTTCCTTGCTGCTATAAATTCTGTGCTATGGGGAAGTAGCGAAGTGCACTAGCTCTACATCCATGGAGAAATGCCCTGTTGAGAAGAGGAGTATTATACAGGGAACAATTGACAGCCCTTCACTTCAGTGGGTACATTTCTCTGTACAGCTGCATCACCACTAATGATAAATGAGTAATGTTTGATAGCTGGCTCCGTTGCCTGACAGCTACAGTTTTGGCCAGAGGGCCACGACAGGCTTTAGACTTCTGTTCAAAATGAGTTAAACATATTAGGTATTACGAAGCCACAGAAGCCTCGAGAATGAGTGCTGAAATGAGTTATCAAGGTATGCTCCTGGGTACACAACTTGCAAAGCAGATGTCATTCTAATAATGTGTGATATAGAACATGTCTGGCCTAAACCCTGCTGGATGAAATATGAAGCCCCGTTGGTGATATTTAATACCATTTTATGAGGTGCCATCTTATAAAGACAATGCCCGCCTTATGTGGAATGCTTAAGGTATTTTGCCAAAGGCACTGGGAGGTATCTGAACTAAGTAGAATTTTTATTATTTTATAAGCCTTTACTTTGTAATATTTCTGTTTCTACATTATTGTGGTACTAGCTGCACTAACCCTTTGTCTAGTGAACTTCATGAGCGGTTTACTGATAGATTGACTGATAGCCACGGCTGCCTGTGAATGTAAAGGCCAGTTCCTACCTAAATATATTCTTAGCAAAAAAATAAAGTAAAATAGAAAGCAGACTTCAAAAGGAAATAAAGCTTTACAGGAGGCACTCTCAGAAAAGAGGTCCTTGAAGCTATAAGATCCAGAGGTCTTGGTGTTTTTTCAAGGAGTGAGGCCTGGGAAGGTTGTGAGTTTGTGTATTACAGCTGCAGCATTTGTTTCGTCTTGAATTCCTGTTGCAAACTTTGACTTCCCATTGAGATTTCTGGATCCCTTTACTGATATCCCAAGGACATGTGCCGAGTCGCTTAGTTTAAGGAAGATGATGACTGTTTTCACTCTCCGGTTCTCTCTTTATTTACATATTTTCATTTAACGTTGCTTTTGTGGAACAAAATTGCCTCCTTGTTCAGGTCTGTTGGAAAGCGAAGGCAGAGTGCAAGCAGTTATTCTGAGCAAATTAGGTATCTCCTTCCTGGGATGCAAAGACCATGCTGACAGCACTGCTGAGTTAAAGACCCCGGTGGGGGCAATACTTACATTTCAGCGATGCAGAGCCGGTGCAAATGGGCTCAGCACTGAGATCCCATTGCCACTGCTGGAGGATCTGGTCCAGTGCAGCAAGGGACTAATTTTCTCCTCTTCATCCTACATCGCTCTGTATCTCACGGTCCTTCTAGTCCTCCACGCTTCTCCGTTTTGCCTCACCTGAGCAAATAGTGCCCGTGACCTAGAAAGCAGCCACTCCCCAGGGAATGCTGATATGCCCCAGCAGCTGCTTTTGCTCAGAGGGAAGATCCAGTGGCGTGCCCCTTGCAGGGCAGGCTGGGACCCCCGGTTCTCCTTCCTTGAGGGTCTCCTGCTCAGCCATGATCTGACTTTATGAACCCCACGGGACCAGGCCCCTGTGACTACTCCTGCTGATCTGCTTGTCTGAATAAACATCAGCACTAAAGAAATTACTCAGCTTGGTGTGCCAGTGACCACCGCGTACAATTTCCAGCTTGAAAGACATCCCTGTGCTAAAATATGTGGTGGTTCTTACTCTTAATCCTAATGCTCTTCTTCTGTCTACCCGGCTAAGTGATCTCTTAATGGGTGGCAGTGCAGCCTGATGTGAGGAGGTGTTAGGTTAATTCCCTTTGATAAAACACTGCTAACTTTTTTTTTTTGCCCTTGAAAAACTTGCTTTCCCTTCCAAATGCATCATCCTATGAGCCCAAGGTTCGCAGATATTCAGATTCATCTTCCTTTATACCATAAACATGCCAGATATATATAATCCATTTGGACACTGGCAAGTGATGACTATCAGAGGCAGAATGGGTACTGAGGGGCCCATAGTTGTACAGTAACATCGGCTTGGCAGCAGCTCATTCATCGTGCTAGATGATCTGTCCATCTCCCTGCCTATGGCTTGTAGCACATAAAATACAGACGAAAAGTCAGACCGAATATTCTGTGTGCAATGCTCTTTGCATCTCAGCCCGGCTTTTCTAGCCTCGGTTTTAAATGCACTCGTGGTCCAACTGTCTGGTCGAGACACTGCTTTTTGAAAGAAACGTGTCTTAGAAATTCCTGAAAGTCGCTGCTCAGTGTATGACATGTCAAGTTACATCTGCTGTGTCACGAAGCATCAGCGTGTTGCGAAAGACCGTAATGAAAGGTGACAAGATACGCTGTAAACAGTTTCGGTCGATGTTTTTGTTTATCCCAGAGCGGATTTCGTGCAGTATCACGATCGCAGGGAGAGTTCAGCTTCTGTTTTGTCACTCAGCAAAACTTTTGCCTGTAGTGATCAGCCGATTGACCCTGAACATTTTGGGCGTGAAGGTAGGTTAGCCTTCAAGCCAACGTTTGCAAAGTTTTCTCAGGAGTGCTGTCCCTGCCCCAGCACACGTGGTGGAGGGTCTGTGCTTGGGCAGCCCCGGGTGCCCGCGAGGGGTAAGGAGTCCTGGGCGGCATTTCCACCCCCAGCCCCAGCTGTGTCCCACCACCCACGCAGGTGCTGCGTGGGGAATTTCCCCCTCACCCCCCGGCACACGTGTGCCTGCGCACGGGACTCCCCGAAAGGACCTATGTGGTAGAAGTCAGGGTTCCCACGGCATGCCGGGGTGCTTCATGGGGCTTTCTTCGCCTCTCAGAGAAAGCTCCTAAACTGGTTTGCAAATCCTCCCTTTGAGCTGTACAGGTGGCTCATGTTTATCGAGGTTTTCTACTTGGAGCTCATTTCCTTAAAATCTGTCCTTATGTTTGCTAAAATCCACACAGTCCCTACCCCAAGCTGCGCACGGCTTTTAGCTCCTTTTTCCTCTCAGCATTTTTTGCCTATATTATTGCAGGAGTCGAATGGGGAAATGCACAGGGCTCGGAGATTAAAGATGTAAATTTTATAAACAGAAATCAAAGGTCCTAAATCCTGAGCAAAGAAAAGCCAACATAAGTATGAACATTAAAAAACATACATAAATAGTACTTCAAGGCTGAATGTGTTAAATTATTCAACAGTTAAGTCATAAGTGTTCTTAAACTTAAGTGTAAAAATGCCCTTGACAATATTTCATAGCTGAGCATTTCTTTAAAATATTTAGCATTCTCATTAAAGAGAATGACTTTATTTTATATATTAGTTACACTCCTCCTTGTTAATATGAAGGAATTTAGTAGCAAAGAGCATTCTTATGTATATAAGCTGAAGACAATTTACATATAAAGTTGGACGACTATTCACTTTTTATTTATTCCTGGATCATCTGCATCCACGCATAGCTATAGAGCATTTAAACAAATTTGTTCCTTAATGTGTAGTATTAATATCTCCTGCCCCAAAATATCATTTGCTAATGCCATCGCAAAGACAGGTTCATTCAAAGCTACATGAAAGTTCTTGCCTTTGAAAGGCTTAATGAACCTTACATTTTTGGTATACTGCACAGTGTAATGCCTATTACATATTCATTGCCAGAATGGAAGATTTCCTTTAACTCTGAGCTTCCTGGTCTAGTTCACTGTAAAACATTGTCAAAAGTCACAAGAGACTTTCGCTGAAAATTGTGACTCTTGATAGCAGGATGTAATGGGGAGGTTTAGAATAGAAGAACCAGTGGTGTATGGGCCCAGGGGGAATCGTTCTGACAGACAAATGGATGGATAATACAGTTTTTGACATAATGGGATGGAAAAGTTTATGCCAGAAAGAACTGAATTAAAGTTATTACTTTAAGGAAATTCTGAAGTTCTCAAGACCAGCAGTATTACCTGCGTGCATTTCGTTTTACTGCATCTCTGCATAACAGGTTTTTAAACAGGGTTGGTTTTGAATTGATTTATAAGCTTACTAACAAACCTGCAATAAAAATTGTAGTTACTTTCTTGGAAGTAACCCCAGTAACATCATTTTACAGGGTGGGTTTTAGGGAGCAGGATTTTTTGATCTGTCTGGTTTTTAAAGTCCTGCATAATCAGTTTGCCTCTCAACTCCCTTTTGTAAGGACAGCAAAACAAAAAAGGCTGTTATTCTGCATTTGCCTCTGGAACAGTAGGAGATTGCATGGAGCTGTATTATTTTGTACAGATTTTTTTTTTTTCTCGGTGTTTTGTGAACTTTGGAAATCAGCAGCTCTGAGATCCCAGAGCCCTGGTGAGACACAGAAATCGGCTGATGCAGAAACCATTGCAAGATCAAGGCCTTAGTTAATCAAGGCCATCCAAATAGGGCTTGTACGTTTTTCTACTTGTTATTTTTAGGTGATTGCAGGGCTGAGCTGTCAATCAGGCACATTTTTAGGGGTGTTGTGCGCATGTGCGTGCGCGTGCACGTGTGCACCCAAGGGTTTGACCGCAGGTCTCTGGAGAGGGGACAGTGCAATAACAGCCTCCCCACCCCGAAGCCTCTGTTTGAGCTATGTTTCATTTTAGCTGGCGGTGACGAAGCCAACGGCTAAAATGCAGAAATAAGTACGGCGGAGAGAGGCCCTCATAATGGCAAAGATGAAAAATGGGTTAGCGCAGAACAATGAAGTGATGGTAAATCTAAGATGTAGGCACCAGTCACCACTTGTACCATGCTGTTGTCAGAAGTGTGTTGAGATATCTGAGAGAGCAGGCTGAGAAAGGGAAGCTAATTATACCACATTATTCACTTCTGCTCATTAGGTGTAGTACAAAGGCCCTGCTTTTTATGTATATATTAAAGTGCCCAGGACTACAGGAATAGATAACTTAATGTTTCTTTTGTCTTGCTAGTGGGTCGGTTCAGACAGAAAAATCACGTTTTCACGGACCTGCAACCTTCCATCTTCCAGAATTAGGGATTTCTTCTGATGTCACCCTAAGCAAACAGAAAAAAGCAACTCCCTCCTCCTTGACAGCCAGCAAAGCCCAACTAAACTAAAGCGAAGCTCCTGTGCCCCGTGGCAATTCCTCACCCAGTGCCTGTGCGAGGGTGTGCAAGAGGGTTCCTGCCTTCTCCCCTCTGCTCAGCATAGGCACCTGTGCCGATAAAAAAGCTCTTCCCGCTTAATCCCTCTTCCCCACGTACCCTCAACAGCTCCAGCGGCAATTTGACAGCTGCAACCTGCCCCCCTGCTGGCATCCATCCCCAGGTCACATTGTCCCCTCATGCTGCCACTTGCCCCTCTGTCATCCCGAGACCGCAGATAACCACCCGCTCTCCAGCTGAGTGTCAATGAAATGAATTCAGCTGTTTAATAAACTTTGGATGGTACGTATAATGCATTCACTCTTAGACATTTTACCTGCCTCACAATCCTTGTATTGCATTTGGATCTGTAAATGAGCCGTTAGGAAAAGACGAACGGGAAGGCAGAGGATTGGTTTATTGAAATTATTTATATATGGGAAATACCTGACTTTCAAAATTCATGGCTCTTTAATGCTCAAGTCACAGAGAACACATTAAATCTAAGAGGAGAAGAACAGGTATTGAACTTCCACACTACAGTGAATGAAATCAAATTTGGGCATCGAAATCCACCCTTCTGCACAATGAAAATTGCCTTGCTCTTCTAATTATGAGCATCACAAAAGTCAGTGCTTCAGTAAAATACCCTGCAGCTACACAAAAGGATAGACTGGAGAAGCACACATCTACCAATAAGTGGCACTGAGCATCTACTCCATTTCTCACACAGGTTGGCATATCTCTCAGTGGTCCATCTGGTAGAATTGGATGGCATTTATCAGGAAATAATCCAATTGTGGCATGCCAAAACCTGAACATGAAAAGTACTTGTGCCTAGTGTCAATCATTCACCCTCTGACAGTTCAATAAACATCCTTTCTGTGATGGTTTTCAGGAACACTGACACCCAAAATGCTGGAAACAATGCCAGAGATGGAAATGACAATGCTTCTGTGAAACATCAAAAGGGACCGACACAACCTGGCATGGATTTTGCCAAGTGTTGCTTAGCAATACAGTGTGCTTGTGGGCCGCTGGCGTGTCAGGATTAGCTGCGAAGGGAGCGATATTCACACCTTTGCTGAAAACGCATCCTTCCCCAATAAAGGAGTACAAAGTAGGGAAGTGCAGCATCAGCAGGAGCCGGGGATGCCGCAACCACAACATACAATTTTAGGCTTCCGAAAAGCCATCTGCCCCCTCAGTTGTCTTCCTCGGGCATAGAAAGATTAAGTGGACCGGGCTGAGCCAGTGTGCAGTGTGTGCCTTGTCCCAGCTCCATGAGGACACAGCCCTGTCCTGCCCAGTGCATGGTCTCAGCGGGCTTGAGGAGGTCTCATGGCCATTTGCCTTCGGGGCTGGGATCGGGAGGGGCCAAACTCTGCTACCAGCAGCTCTTGCAGGGGGTATGTGCAGGCAGAATTTCACTCGAACTGAGGCAGAATTTCACCCAGACTGGGTTGGCCGCTGGCACTCAGGGGACAATGGCAATGTACGGGAAGAAAGCCTGAACCTGGAATTGGGAGGTGAATAACCAATATCGCTCCTAACAAAGTGTGAAATAGGAATGGTTGTTTTAACAGTGTAATTGGTGGTGGTAGTAAGAGGATGCAAGGAGCTCTCACTGACAAAAGAGAAAACTTGTTCACCTGCTGAATTTCCCAAGCGAGCCCCTTTCCCCAGGTGCCTGGGTGCTGCCCATGTCTCTGCAGCCACCCCCACCCCACAAGAGATCCTGAAGGGCAAAAGCAGCACTTCCAGAAAAACGAAGAGCGCTGGAGGGAAAACGTACTATTTTATATTGCAAGCACCAGTCTGCCACTGCGGAGGAAGCTGAATTGGGGGAAGTGAAATAACTTGCCTGAAGCCACCGACAGACCTGGGAACTAAACTCTGGCCTCCTTAATGTGCCAAATCCTGGAGCAGAGGCTCACGAGGTCTAACCAAATTGACTTTTATCTGTGTGCCTGGTAAATGGGAGTGGGAGGAACGTCTGCATATCAGATCAGGGGGTTTTGTCCGTCTAGAAATTCCAGGTTTTCAGATCTAGGAATCAGTTGATGCCTGGAGCATATAAACCGCCTTTTTGGTGTGGTGAGGACAGACCCGCTGGTCCACACGCAGACATGCCAGCCAAGCCTGTCCAAACAGAGGTGCTGGGATCTGCTGCTAGTCTGGAGCTCGGAGGGACGCAGCTGCCCAGGGGAGCACTTGTGGGGCAGTGTAGGTTTGCCGCTACCCCTTTTGGCTCGGGGCTGTCTAGACTGTAGGCACCGTGGTGGCAGTGAGGCTGCTGATATGATGGAGAAGGTGCTTTCGAACAGACAGAGCGCTCCAAACAGAAATCCTGAGGTGTGCAGATTCTTATATATACTTATGACAGTTTTCCAGGGAGAAGTGTAAGCTAACTCCATCAGTGCCTTTGAGCCTTGACTTGTTAATTGGCATTACTTCTAATTCCCAGCTATATTTTAAGGTATGAACCTAAGGAATTTTAAAGTCATTATGTGGGTGAGGGACTGATAAAAATAAATCCTTCAGGTTTGAAAGTGGCAGAGAGGGAATAAAAGGTGTTAAGAAATCCAGGAGTTTTCAGCCAATTGGTTCAAAAAAGCATCCGGGTGGACTGCAGCTCCTGGAGAAAGGTCACTGATACTACTCTGGGTACCTCTTTTTATGAACTTTATGCATCACATAAAATAAATTTAAAGCAGTTTAATTTAACAGTCTAATTAGTCATGGCTTTTTCATCTTGTCTATTTAACTATACATGGAACAAAGAGAAAGACACAGGGCCAAATTCAGAGCTGGCACAAATCAGCCCTGCAAGTCAAGGAAGCCATTCCTGCTCATCCAGGGCTGAACACAGATGCCGGTGGCCAAATTTGTCCCTGGGGATAACACCCCTAACATCTGGAGACTTGCACCACAAATGAATTTGGCTGCCAGGAACTAACTCTCTGCAGAGCAGATCCCCTGTCTTGGTGTTCAGATCAGAAATGTCTGTAAAATGTGCAGGAGAAATGGTTTAAAGATCTGAGATAGTTTGGAACAGAACTACTCTGCATGTTGGCTTCACAAAGATGTCATCAGGAGACTACCAAGCCTCGTACAGTCCACTGACTATTCTCCGCTGCTGTTGTTTCATGTGAGCACCAGTGATAGTGCCAGGAGCAGTCTGAGGAGTATCAAGGATTACAGAGCCCTGGGAGCAGTGGTACAGGACTCTGGAGCGCAGGTAGTTATTTCATCAGTCCTCCCAGTCAAAGGGAAGGGGTTTGAAAGTGCCAGTCGAATCCTGCGAGTCAACAAAGGGTTACAGGGCTGGTGCCACAGCCAGGGGTTTGGCTACTCAGACCATGCAGCTCACTTTGAGAAACCAGGTCTACAGGGGGCTGATGGGGTCCATCTGTCAGAGAAGGGGAAGAGCACCTTTGGTCATAGGTTTACCAAGCTCATGAAGAGGGCTTTAAACTAGAGTTGCTGGGGGAGGAGAACCTCAATCCATTCCACTCCTACCAGTTTGATGCCAGTGCCAGCAATAGATGCCCAGAGCCCGGAGAAGGATCACAGGTCAGCAGGAAACCACCTGGAGTGCAGCACAAAGGAATTCCAGCCACTCCAGCCAGTAGGTCAGCTTCATCGGGAGCTCAACTTAAATGCCTCTCTACAAATGCATGGAATAAATAAGAGTTAGAGACGTGTGCATGCCTGCAGGTCTGTGATCTTATTGGCATTGCAGAGACATGGTGAGGTGGCTCCTATGAATGGAGCGTTGGAATGGAAGGATACAGACTCTTTAGGAAGGACAGGCAGGAGAGATGAGGAGGGGGTGTCACCTTCTATGTTGATGACCAGCTGGAGGGCATGGAGCTCCATCTGGGGATGGATGAAGAGCTAACCGAGAGCTTATGGGTCAGGATTAAAGGGAGGGCAGGGGCAGGTGACATTACAGTGGGGACCTGCTACAGGCCACCAGACCAGGAAGACTGAGTGGAAGATGCCCTCTATAGACAGACAGGAGCAGCCTCACGTTCACAAACCCTGGTCCTCATGGGGGACTTCAACCACCCTGATATCTGTTGGAGGGACAACACAGCAGGGCATAAAGCAATCCAGGAGGTTCCTGGAATGTGTTGATGATAACTTATTTCTGAAGTGATAGAGGAGCCAACGAGGAGAGGTCCTATGCTGGGCCTTGTTCTCACCAACAAGGAGGGGCTGGTGGGGGATGGGAAGGTTAAGGGCAGCCTTGGCTGTACTGACCATGAAATGGTGGAGTTCAAGATCCTTAGGGCAGTGAGGAGGGTACGCAGTAGGCTCGCTACCCTGAACTTCAGGAGAGCAGCCTTTGGCCTCTTTAGGGATCTGCTTGGCAGAGTACCATGGGATAAAACCCTGGAGGGAAGAGGGGCCAAAGAAAGCTGGCTAGTATTCAAGGATCACCTCCTCCAAGCTCAGAAGCCATGCATCCCAACAAAGAAGAAGTCAGGCAAAAACGCCAGGAAGCCTGCATGGATGAACAAGGAACTCCTGGACAAACTCAATCACAAAACGAAAGCCTACAAAGGGTGGAAGCAAGGACAGGTAGGCTGAGAAAAATACAAATAAATTGTCTGAGCAGCCAGGGATGGGTTAGGAAAGCTAAAGCCCCGATAGAGTTAAACCTGGCCAGGGGCATCAGGGACAACAAGAAAAGTTTCTACAGCTATGTCAGTGATAAAAAGAAGACAAGGGAAACTGTAGGCCCACTCAGGAAGGAAAAGGGGCACCTGGTCACACAGGAAATGGACCAGGCTGAGGTACTCAATGACTTTTTTGCCTCAGTCTTCACTGTCAAGTGCTCTAGTCACACCACCCAAGTCACAGAAGGCAAAGACAGAGACTGGGAGAATGAAGAACCGCCCACTGGAGAAGACCGGGTCTCAGACCAGCTGAGGAACCTGAAGGTGCACAAATCCATGGGACCTGATGAGATTCATCCGCAGGTCCTGAGGGAACTGGCGGATGAAGTTGCCAAGCCGCTATCCGTCATATTTGAGGAGTCGTGGCAGTCTGGTGACGTTCCCGCTGACTGGAAAAGGGGAAACATAACCCCTGTTTTTAAAAAGGGAAAAAAAGATGACCTGGGGAACTACAGGCTGGTCAGTCTTGCCTCTGTGCCCAGCAAGATCATGGAGCAGATTCTCCTGGAAACTCTGCTAAGGCATATGGAAAATAAGGAGGTTATGGGTGACAGCCAACATGGCAAATCATGCCTGACAAATTTGGTGGCCTTCTACAATGAGGTGACAGTGTTGGTGGATAAGGGGAAAGCAACAGATGTCATATACCTGGACCTGTCCAAGGCATTTGACACTGTCCCGCATGACATCCTGGTCTCTAATTGGAGAGACATGGATTTGATGGATGGACCACTCGGTGGATAAGGAACTGGCTGAACGGTCGCACTCAAAGAGTTGCAGTCAACGTCTCGACATCCAAGTGCTGAGCAGTGACGACTGGTGTTCCTCAGGGGTCGGTACTGGGACTGGTGCTGTTTAACGTCTTTGTTGGCAACATGGATGTTGGGATGGAGTGCACCCTCAGCAAGTTTGCCAATGACACCAAGTTCTGTGGAGCGGTCAACATGCTGGAGGGAAGGGATGCCATCCAGAGGGACTTGGACAGGCCTGAGAGGTGGGCCTGTGCAAACCTCATGAAGTTAAACAAGGCCAAGTGCAAGGTCCTGCACGTGGGTCGGGGCAATCCCAAGCACAAACACAGGCTGGGCAGAGAATGGATCCAGAGCAGCCCTGAGGAGAGGGACTTGGGGGTGTTGGTGGATGAGAAGCTCAACATGAGCTGGCAATGTGCGCTCACAGCCCAGAAAGCCAACCATATCCTGGGCTGCAACAAAAGAAGCGTGGCCAGCAGGTCCAGGGAGGTGATTCTGCCCCTCTACTCTGCTCTCCTGATACCCCACCTGGAACACTGTGTCCAGCTCTGGAACCCCCAGCATAAGAAGGACATGTACCTGTTGGAGCAGGTCCAGAGGAGGGCCACGAAGATGATCAGAGGGCTGGAGCACCTCTGCTGTGAGGAAAAGCTGAGAGAATTGGAGTTGTTCAGCCTGGAGAAGGGAAGGCTCCGGGGAGACCCTACAGCAGCCTTCCAATATCTGAAAAGGGGGCCTGCAGGAAAGATGGAGAGGGAATGTAGTGATAGGATGAGGGGTAACAGTTTTAAACTGGAAGAGGGTAGGTTTAGATTAGATCTAAGGAAGAAGTTTTGCCCTATGAGGGTGGTGAGGCACTGGAACAGGTTGCCCAGGGAAGCTGTGGAGGCCCCATCTCTGGAAGTGTTCAAGACCAGGTTGGATGAGGCTTTGAGCAACCAGGTCTAGTGGGAGGTGTCCTTGCCCATGGCAGGGGTTTGGAACTAGATGATCTTTAAGGTCCCTTCCAACCTAAACAATTCTATGATTCTATGACTCATGCAAGCGTTTCCCTTCACTTCAGTCCCCTTCTTTTACACCCCGTTTCACTTTAAATTTCAGTGTTCATGTAACCTGACGATCTCAGGCAAACAGCAGTCACATAAGTGCACCCTCCACTGGAAATTAGTGTCTCTCTGCTGCCTTTGATGTGGTTATACTGGTTATACCATTATACTGCATTGTGCCTTGTTCTTTAGCTTGTGTACAGAAACCCACAACATTAACCAGGTCTTGGTGCAAAACCATATGTTGATCCACATTTATGATGGTGATGTTTCTGAGCAGATTTCCAGCTAATAAAGCCTTAGGCCAGCTAAAACCTAGACCTCTAAGTCCATAGTTAGATTCTAGTATTTGGGAGGGTTGTGATCCTGCTGCCAGCTTTCATTAACTAAACAGATTATTTTTCAAATGTTGTTGATTCCAGCAGAAGTCCATCTCCCATTGGTTAAGGCACAGGTCTCATTTATCTTGTGATGTTCTTTTGCAAAATCATATACTAGGGGCAGGTTGCCATGTGATGGTGGCAGGCAGTGGAGGGGTTCGGGGGGGGCCGAGGTGGCTTAGCCATGTGTCACCCCAACCCTGGGTGACACAAGAGTCCCTTCCAAATTGCTCTTTTCAAAGTTGCTTCAAGTTACTGTTTCCACAGTCAAAAATAACTACAACAAACAACACGAACACAATAAAGAAATTCAAATATATCTTAAATCACCTAATAATTAACTGTGTTCAATTAGTCTCCAGAGTGTTCTGTGCTGCTGTGTGGTCTCCCTGGAGGCACTGCCAGCACCACAGCGGTGAGTTAATGAGTTCTGGTTGTGTCTTGTCCGCAGACTTGGCTGTCTCACTGCGTGGCTCCTCTGGCCCGGCGTTCCTAGGAAGAACACCCACTTCCGAGGCCTTTCTCCCTCTTCCTGCTGGAAGCCAATGAAATGCTCAGTCCTGCCCTGTAACACATTTCCAAGGCGCTGCCTCTGCGGGGCTGTGTGAATGCAGGGCTTAGCAGGGTGTTACCACATGCCCCCTTCCTGGGCACCCTGACCAAGCTTGTCTGGTTGGTTGCAGGGTGCAGGTCCCCGCATCTGTCACATGAAGCCCAGGTCTCCATTTTGACAATATAGTTTCAAGAAAGTGATGTAATCCTCTCTTTGGGCGGGTGTATAGACATCAGGGCTTCCTGTCAGGTCTAGCATCTGTTTAAGTTACTCCTGTTTCATTTAGATTTTGCGTAGCAATACACTCTTATCAAAGCTCCGATTGAAGCTCAATGATCATAGAATCGTAGAATGGTTTGGGTTGGAAGGGACCTTAAAGATCATCTAGTTCCAAACCCCTGCCATGGGCAAGGACACCTCCCACTAGACCTGGTTGCTCAAAGCCTCATCCAACCTGGTCTTGAACACTTCCAGAGATGGGGCCTCCACAGCTTCCCTGGGCAACCTGTTCCAGTGCCTCACCACCCTCATAGGGCAAAATTTCTTCCTTAGATCTAATCTAAATCTACCCTCTTCCAGTTTGAAGCCCTTACCCCTCGTCCTATCACTACATGCCCTTGTAAAAAGTCCCTCTCCAGCTTTCTTGTAGGCCCCTTTCAGATACTGGAAGGCTGCTGTAGGGTCTTCCCGGAGCCTTCCCTTCTCCAGGCTGAACAATCCCAACTCTCTCAGCCTGTCCTCACAGCAGAGGTGCTCCAGCCCTCTGATCATCTTCGTAGCCCTCCTCTGGACCTGTCCATGTCCTTCTGGTGCTTAGGACTCCAAAGCGGTACGCAGTCCTGCAGAGGGTTCTCACCAGAGCAGAGCAGAGGGGCAGAATCACCTCCCTGGACCTGCTGGCCACGCTTCTTTTGTTGCAGCCCAGGATATGGTTGGCTTTCTGGGCTGTGAGCGCACATTGCCAGCTCATGTTGAGCTTCTCATCCACCAACACCCCCAAGTCCCTCTCCTCAGGGCTGCTCTGGATCCATTCTCTGCCCAGCCTGTGTTTATGCTTGGGATTGCCCCGACCCACGTGCAGGACCTTGGCCTTGGCCTTGTTGAACTTCATGAGGTTTGCACAGGCCCACCTCTCAGGCCTGTCCAGATCCCTCTGGATGGCATCCCTTCCCTCCAGCATGTTGACCGCTCCACAGAACTTGGTGTCATTGGCAAACTTGCTGAGGGTGCACTCCATCCCAACATCCATGTTGCCAACAAAGACGTTAAACAGCACCAGTCCCAGTACCGACCCCTGAGGAGCACCAGTCGTCACTGCTCACCACTTGGATGTCGAGACGTTGACTGCAACTCTTTGAGTGCGACCGTTCAGCCAGTTCCTTATCCACCGAGTGGTCCATCCATCAAATCCATGTCTCTCCAATTAGAGACCAGGATGTCATGCGGGACAGTGTCAAATGCCTTGGACAGGTCCAGGTATATGACATCTGTTGCTTTCCCCTTATCCACCAACACTGTCACCTCATTGTAGAAGGCCACCAAATTTGTCAGGCATGATTTGCGCTTAGTGAAGCCACCTTGGCTACCATCAATCACCTCCTTATTTTCCATATGCCTTAGCAGAGTTTCCAGGAGGATCTGCTTCATGATGTTGCCAGGCACAGAGGCAAGACTGACCAGCCTGTAGTTCCCCAGGTCATCTTTTTTTCCCTTTTTAAAAATGGGGGTTATGTTTCCCCTTTTCCAGTCAGCGGGAAAGTGGTAGTCACCAGACTACCACGACTCCTCAAATATGATGGATAGTGGCTTGGCAACTTCATCCGCCAGTTCCCTCAGGACCTGCAGATGAATCTCATCAGGTCCCATGGATTTGTGTGCCTTCAGGTTCTTCAGCTGGTCTGGACCTGGTCTTCTCCTACAGTGGGCAGTTCTTCATTCTCCCAGTCCCTGTCTTTGCCTTCTGTGACTTGGGTGGTGTGGTTAGAGCCTTTACCAGTGAAGACTGAGGCAAAAAAGTCATTGAGTACCTCAGCCTGGTCCATTTCCTGTGTGACCAGGTCTCCCTTTTCCTTCCTAAGTGGGTCCCCATCTTCCCTAGCCTTCCTTTTGTCACTGATATACCTATAGAACGCTTTCTTGTTGTCCCTGATGCCCCTGGCCAGATTTAACTCTATCTGGATTATACTTTCATCCTTCTTTTCTTCAGGTTTAGCCAGCACCTGTGCAGACCCTGGACCTCTACGCTGTCAAGAAACTGCATTTTCCCATGAAATGCTGCAGGACAGAGCCCCCATAGGGGGTCTTGAGTGTGAGCGAAAGGGACCCTGTGGACACGTGCAGCACAGGCACATACACGGCATTAGCCCAACTTCCAAAAGCATCTCTCTGTAGGTAATGGGAAATGTTCTCTTTTTGCACCTCTGCATAAGCACCTGTATGTAAGGACGAGGGGCTGCATCAGCTCCTTCAGCCCTACTCTGCTGGGACCTTCCCCACATCTCAGAGCTTCCCACATCTTCCTTGGTGTTTGCTCCTATACCCTTCCAACGAGTGTCCTGAATGCACTCGCTAGAAGTCCATAGCTGCCATCTTTGGAGATTTAACTTTTTAATTTCCTTATTGCTCCTGACTTTTCTTTTCCTAATACTACTGGGGCTGGCCCATGCTGACTTGTGCACCGTTGCTGAACTGCAGCCACTAACTTTTTCCTCTCCAGGCTGAGTCCACCCACGCCCAGACCCAACAGCAGCGGTTGGTACCAGTAGGACCCCAGAGCGGGCACTGCTGCTGACGGCATTTTTCTTTCCCCATGCTCCAACGCTACAGGTCCCCTCTCCTGTATCATTTTCCACATCGTGAATGGTTTAACACACGTTTTCCTGCAGACGCCAACCTTCACTGCTTTGTGTCTTCCTGCCTTGGAACTGTTTCCTTGCAGTACTTTGTATGAAGTGTCTCTCCATGCTGCTTTCCAGGAACGCTGTTCTGGACATAATTAATTCCTTTGTGTGGCAAATTTTAATTGTTTTATCAAGGTGTTTTTTTTTTTTTCTGAGTTTTCCAATCTCTTTCCCTGGTGTTTTGCCCCAAATCCCAGCCATAATATCTTTGCTCTAATAAGGGACTCAAACCTGAAAATTGTACGATTGGCACTGCAACCTCATGTTACTGCCAGGCTCTTTTATGGTTTATCTGGAGTTTGTACCATGTTATTTTTCTCTAATGAAAAATAAGATTTTGATGTATTGTATCTCACAATAAAGTGGAGGCTGAGAGAGTGGAGGCCGAGAGTGGGAGACCCACTGAATGGAAGGCTGAGAGAGTGGAGGCTGAGACAGTGGGACACCCAAAGAGTGAAGGCTGAGAGAGTGGGAGGCCAATAGTGGGAGGCTAAGAGAATAGAGGCCAAGAAAGTGGAGGCTGAGAGTGGGAGGCCAAAAGAGTGGGAGGCCAAGAGTGGGAAGCCAAGGCAGTAGAGGCTGAGAGTTGGAGGCCTAAAAAGTGGAGGCAGAAAAAGTGGGAGGCCAAGAGAGTAGAGACCCATTGAGTGGGAGGTCAAAAGAGTGGGAAGCCCCGTAAGTAGGAGACTGAGAGAATGGGAGGCACAAAAGTGGAGGCTGGAAGAGTGGGAGGCCCAGTGAGTGGGAGGCTGAGAGAGTGGAGGCTGAGAGATTGGAGGCAAATAGCAGGAGGCCAAGAGAACAGAGGCCAAGTGCGTGGGAGGCCAAAAGAGAAGAGGGTCATAGTGGGAGGCTGAGAGGATGGAGGCTGAGAGAGTGGGAGGCCAAGAGAATAGCAGTCCAGTAAGTGAAAGGTCCAGTAAATGGGAGGCCCGGTGAGTGGGACACGCAGAGAGTGAGAGGCCAAGAGAATAGAGGTTCTGTGATTGGGAGCCCAGAAAATGGGAGGCTGAGAGAGCGGGAGGCTGAAAGAGTGGAGACTGAGAGAGTGGAAGGCCCAGAGAGTGGAGGCTGAGAGAACTGAGGCCAAGACAGTTGAGGCCCTGTGAGTGGGAGGCCCAGAGAGCGGAGACTGAGCGACTGGGAGCCAAGAGAGTAGAAGCCCAGTGTGTGAGAGGTCAAGATAGTGGAGGTGAGAGAATGGGTGGTCAACAGTGATGGGCCAGGAGAGTGGAGGCCCAGTTTGTGGAAGGCCAAGTGGTTGATTAGGAGGCCTAGAGTAGGGCGGCCCAAGGAGTGGAGGCTGAGAGAGTAGGAGGCTAAGAGAGTGTGGTTAAAGAGAGTGGGAGGCCTAGAGAATGGAGGCCAGGAGAGTGGGAGGCCCAGTGAGTGGGAAGTCAAGACAGCGGAATGCCAAAAGTAGAGGCCCTGTGAGTGGGAGTGTGGTAGTGGGAGGCCAAGAGAGCAGAGGCCCATTGAGTGGGAGGCCCAGAGAGTAGAAGCCCAGAGTGGAGCCTGGAGAATGGGAGTCCGACAGTGGGAGTGAAGGCCCGGAGTCTGGAGGCTGAGTGACTGGGAGGCCCAGCCAGAGAACGCCCAGCCAGGGGGAGGCCCCTGGAGTGGGGCCCAGCGAGGTGGCTGCAGGAAGTGCAGGCCCCGGGAGGGGGCGGCTGGAGGAGCGGGAGGCCGGCGAGGGCAGGCCCAGACAGCACAAGGCCCTGCGAGCACCTCTGAGAGCGGCTGCAGCAGCGGGCAGGGCAGGTGTGTTCTCCTGAGGGGTAATGTCATAACGTCTCCTGAGGGGGCTGTAATCTGCTCCTCAGCTATGCTCTTGCTGTTTTTTCCCTAAATACTGAGTTTCCCGCTCAGTGCCCACTGGCACGCACACGTGTGTGACCCCCCCACGCCTGAGGGGGGGGACACAGGGTCTGTCTCAGCCCAGCTGCTGTGGCTCCAGCCTTCGAGCTGTCCCTGTTGTCTCCAAAGGACTCATAACTCCCAAGTTGTGTCTAATCAGGCAGCATCTGAGATTAATTGCAAGGGCTTTTCTCTACCCACCCACAGCGATAAACACAGAGAAGCCAGTTTGGTAACTGCCCTGAGTCCTGGTGCACTTCTGGGTTGTTCACAGGCCAGGATAAGGCTGGGTGAGGGAATATTTGCTGAGACGTGCACTGAGTGCTTACTGCTGCCCCGGCTCATGAAGATACCAGGGTGTCTTTAACAGGGTAGAGCCAGGGAAAGGGACCCGGTGAGAGAGGTGGGCTGGGAAGGGGTCAGGGAGGTTGTCACAGGTAGAGAGGGGAAACCCCTGCCTTGGCTTTGCTTTGACTCCCTCCTGCTTTTGAACAGCTTTGAAACCTGTTGCTGGGGTTTCCTGTGGCTCCCTCATACCAGAAAGAAGGGGGCAACCCTTTTGATTGTCACCCTTGAACCCTCTGCGCCTCAGATGTGATATTGTGACAGTGACCCAGCAGATGATGCCACTTCCCAAAGGTGAGGTGCTCTTGTTTGGTAACCTACACCGTTATCAGGTTGGTGCAGGGCACATGTTGCTGTGTCGTCAAAGGTGCTGGGGTATGAACAGAAAAAAAGGACAGGGCAGGAGCAGAGATGCCATTTGAAGTGGACTGGTGCTTTAGTGGCTGTGGGTAGGTAGAGAGGGAAAAGCAGCCTTGGCACCTGTTAGTGGCCATTAAAAACTCCCATGTTCTGCTAATCTGTGCTCGTAAAAAGGCCATCTGCTAATGCTCAAAGGTCATTAAGTTACCAGCCCTGTTTACTCCTCCTGTGCTGCTGGGCCAAGCCTTTTCTGAGAAAAGAGGGCTTAAATGGTTATTATGGTGGCGCCTGCTCACGCTGCTGTACGGTTAAGGGTCTGTCAGTATTTTCATTAGAAACCCAGACTTTCAGGGCTTTTTAAACTTGTCCATTAAAGTGCCTGCTTCTCACTGCCTGTGCAGGCTCTGTTGTAGCCTGGCAGGTTTCAGGGACAGAGAGAGTTCTTGTAGGCACTTTTTTTTTTTAATTTTTATTTTAAGAAATCAATCTGGCTTCTGTTTTAATTTGAGGAATTGAGAAGTTCAGAAAGCTTTGGTCTGGGGTGCTCTGGCAGTGCTGCTTCAACTCAGCCATGGCTGTGCTTTGGAGAGGGAAGTTTTGTGTTGGATGGGTTTATGGTGAAACTGCTTATTGCTTTTATATTTTCATTACAAGAAACAAAGCAAGAAAAGAAAAAGCATAGAAAACATAAGACCATTTTATGTGCAACTCCAAGGGCTCCTTTTTTTCTAGAGGTGTGGGGCTGTACTGGGTGTTGCTGTTCGGGTTACAAGAGTCGGCAGTATGGTCTGCCTGTATAAATGAGCCTGTGTCCCCAGGCAGGCAGCATTTGTGTCTCACATGGTCCAGGCACTATGGGTGGGTTAGGGAAGAAGCTGAGGCCTGAAGTGCCTTCTTTTCTTAGGTTTTAGTCAAACCTTTAAGGTTACATTAACATAGTTTTCTTGCGGTTAAATGGAACTATCAAAAACTGATAATTCTTCTTTCCTTCTGAGACTTCTCAGTGATAAAATGAGATGTAGCTGCTCAGGTTTTTATCCTTCATTTCTGATAATGACGGTGTCTGTCTCATAAAAACCTGCCTTTTATCTTCCCCAATTAGCTGAGTTGCTGCACCCTTGTGCTGTGAAGTTCTGAGTGTGCCGCAGCCTCTTCCCAAGTGTAGTTAAAGCACCCTCTCCCCACCTCTGCAGGGCGAGCCTGTCCACAGCACCCACCCTCCATCTCCACTCCCACTGGCATTGGTTTAATCTTTTGCTTTCTGCATAACATAAAGAAAAAACCTGGGTCAATGAATAATGAAAGTTCCTTCAAAACCTAGACTCTTACAGTTCAGTCTCTGCCGCATTTTATTTTAAATGGAACTTCTCTTACATATCTGTTTAATTTAATATTTTTTTTATTTTTTTTTTTGTTAATGCATTAAGACTTTCCCTTGTGGATTTCATAGGGTTTTTCATCCAGGATTTAGGGGAAGTTCATGCTGATGTCTGTGATTGACTTGTTCTTCAGATTGTTTTTATTTTTATTCTGACTGAGCTCCGAGGCCAGCCAGGGACAGGATCCTGTTGTGCTGGCCACTGTGTGTAAATAAGGAATACGGACTGCCTCAGAGAGCTAAGAGTCATAAAAGATCATGCAAAACAGAGGGAAGGAGTGTAGCTCGGGTTTTTAAAACAGCCTTTCCAAACCATGATGCTGAACTTAAAAAACCAACAAACAAACAAAACCACAAAACAAACAAAAAGAACCCCCAAACCAAAACAAAAAACCCAACAACCCAAAGTCTCCCTAACTCAGCAGGGATGTTTTGCCAGAACCTTCTCACCAGCCAGTCCTTCTTAAATCTATAACAACCCAACAGGTAGTTAAAGTAGTCCCGATTAATTGTAACCAGGACTGTTGGCTTCTTCTGAGCTATTGTTCTGATTATGCATTGCAGCCAAAAGCTTCAGGAGGTATATAGACAAAGTAGTTAGTGTAAGAACTCAAAACAAGAACAACTACAGGCCTGTGGTTTTTTTCTTTTTTTAATTTATGATTAAACTGCTATAAAAGCAGGCCCTGGGTCTCTGCTGCATATGTGTCACAGTGCCCTGCTCCAGTGCTTCCTATGCAACTATTTTTAACCTTATTGAACAGCAGAGAGCCTTTGGCTGCAGTGGTGGAGCTCACCCGACTCTCATTATAAACTTTCTTTGGTTTATATCTCTCTCTCAAGTGTAAGTCTGCAACATGGTAGGTTTAGTTGAATATAATTGCCCTACAGATCCATATTGTAGCCGTGGGTGGCTTTAAAGGAGGCTGGCTGATGGTAGGTCTCCAAGTGGAGGAGAAGGGAAGAAGTTGTTCCCTCTGTGGCCTTGCCATGCTACTCAAATTTCAGTTGCATCTTCTAAAAATATTAATTTACTGAAATAGCAATTTACCAAAATCGAGATTTACGCTTATCGTTGGGCCATGTAAACAGCCCTGCTTTTGACTGGTCTTCAGTCTTGGTTTCTGGCATCGTTTGGGACACCTCACTGCCGAGGTGCTGCTTGCCAGAGGTTTCACCGCAAAGGTTTGTCTCACCTGGTACGTGCGGGACAGTTTGATATGGCAAAAGCTAAGTATTATCTAAATTAGTATAAAGTGGACAATAATTAGGAGTGATTGGGGAGGATAGTGAATGATGGATCTCTCTGATCACAGATTGAGGCATGACTGTAGCATAGCAATGCGAGTACTGTCTTTGGGTAGGAAAGCTCGGTGGGATGGCCACCACAGCCCTGGGAGGGCTGCAGGTGAGGTGGAGTTGGTTGTCCAAAGCAGCTCAGCTTGGAGCTAGTTTGGGTGGCTTTGCCCTGGGCAGGCGGACCTAGTGAGCAATGGGGCAAGATGATGTCCTTTGCTGGATTTTCCTCTCATGGGCCGGATCATTGGTTGGTCTACTTCAGCATTGCTCCATTGACTTCATGAGAGGACTGAATTACAGCGTGTGTTACAAGTTGAGGTTTTAATTTGGATATTCTTGAAACACATAGAAGTGATAAAATCTGTACAACCTCATACCACTATTCTAACCTCTACTGTTTCAGCAAAGGTCTTTTTTTTCTTAAATACAGTCTTCAAAAAAAGTTTCAATTCATTTATTTATTTTAAGTTGTATGTCAAATGCTGGGCAGAACTTGTGAATGTAAGAAAACATGGCTTCATCAACAGACGTGGTACAGTAGCTAGAAGTGTGAGGACAGAGAGGGTGTAGTGTACACCACAAACCCCCACCCCCCTCACCCCAATCCTACAGGGAGTGATGTGGATGGAGTTACTGGTGGATGAAAAGCTGGACATGAGCTGGCAATGTACACTTGCAGCCCAGAAGGCCAGCTGTATCCTGGGCTGCATCCAAAGAAGCGTAGCCAGCAGGTCGAGGGAGGTGATTCTGCTCCTCTACTCTGCTCTCATGAGACCCTATCTGGAGTACTGTGTCCAGCTCTGGAGCCCTCAGCACAGGAAAGACATGGACCTGTTGGAGTGGGTCCAGAAGAGGCCACAAAAACAATCAGATGGATGGAGAACCTCTGCTATGAGGACAGGCTGAGAGAGTTGAGGTTGTTCAGCCTGGAGAAGAGAAGGCTCTGGGAAGACGTTATAGCAGCCTTCCAGTACTTAAAGGGGCCCTACAGGAAAGATGGGGACAAACTTTTTAGCAGGACCTGTTGTGATAGGACAAGGGATAATGGCTTTGAACTAAAAGAGGGAAGATTTAGACTAGCTACAAGAAAGAAATTTCTTACAAAGGGGATGGTGAAACACTGGAAGAGGTTGCCCAGAGAAGTGGTAGATGCCCCATCCCTGGAAACATTCAAGATCAGGTTGGACAGGGCTCTGAGCAACCTGATCTAGTTGAAGGTCCCTGCTCATTGCAGGGGTGTTGGACTAGATGACCTTTTAAGTTCCTTTCCAGCCCAAATGATTCTATGATTCTATGTGATGGTCAGTAACCTCTGAGACTGGCTTAGCCCACACACTGAGAAAATTTGCTGGTTTAAGAAGTGGAGGCTTTAAGCTAGTAAATTGATCAAAGAAAATGTATGTGGTTGTCATGATAGCATAGGAAGCCAAGTCTGGGACTCTCTGGGACAAGGGACTATGAGAGGCATTGTCTTGTGGTAGATACAGTAAAGTATTTGGAAAGGCAATGACACAATGAACAGCCATCGTCAATGCCAGAGTGGTGGGAAATGCTGTTTTCCTTCCCCCTTTATCCCTCTGTTTGAACCCAGTACTAAAAAAGGTGTTTCATATTTTTGCAGTAGTCAATACTTAAAATATTTTGGTTCCTTATAGGTACTGACACAGTCTGCTTTGGTAGTACACATGAAAGCAAACAAGGAAAGAGAGAAAGCACAGGCAATTCCTCGGATGTCGTGTTTTGCTGAGGCTATAAAGGGGAGCAGGCAGCAATTTGTTGGGGTTCTTGCTCAGCACGCACAGCCAAGTTGTTGTTGAGTTTTGGAGTTGAGGGGAAAAAATATTTTGCCTGGGGAAGAGCAAGGGATTTCACTTTGCAGATATGCTTCTATTTTACTGTATATATTTATTTGTTTATCTCTTGCTTGGGAGTGTTGGGTAGGTCTGCTCCATAGGATTAAATAATATCCCAGACCTTACTGGCTTTGTGACAGTACAAACATTATTGGATTTAGTTCCCTTCTGCTTATCCACCTCCCGTCTTCCAAGATCCCCATTATTATTATAATAATACCCACAAAACTCCTGCTCTGAGATCAGAGGGGTTTTCAAGTGCCAAAGCAATCAACAAAACATACCTGGTCCTCTTAATCTCCTTTAATCCCATCACGTGGGACTATCCCAATAAATGATCATGTATCCAAAAATTCTTTCTCTGTAATGACACTTGATTTTTAGCCCACAGTTTTCATGAAACTGTCTCTGATATGAAATAAGATGTACTGGGACCTTCTTATGCCATCAATAAAATGAAAGTTTGGGCTGAAAAATTATCTTATGGAATAAAATAGAATAACAAAAATCCATCATTATCTATGTTTCAGAAAAGGATTGTGTTTTGTTTAGCATTTTAGTTAGAAATGATGTATGACTACATCATAAAACACTTATATTAAAAAGATCTTCTCACCCTGAATTCAAAATATATATTGTACTCTCTTATCATCCAGTCATTTTAGAGTGAAAGTTAAAAATGCCCATCCTGTGGTAGTAGTTGCTGGTATTATATCTTATAGCTGATATATTCTTCTAATACTTTTACTTAAAAGACCTATTACTCAGGGCTTGTGAGTGTAGACATTTATTTTCTTATTGGAAATGGTAATGCCATGGATAGTGTTTTTGTATTGAGATCAGCATTTATGGATTCTGGTCTCTGGAAGTTTGGGTCATGTCTGTGTACCTTGTTGAAGAGGGGAAAGTCTTTCCATGGGGTTAGAAGCAGTGGAGAACAGGAGCTTGTCTTATTTTGCCAAGGCATGGTCTATGCTTTCTGTTGTTTTTTTTGTGCATAGGTAGACAATCACTCAATTTTAAAGAAAGTCAAGTGTTAGTAGAATAAAGGGTGGCCCATGCCATGGTTCAAAGTCTTGAGGGCTTGAGCTGTCCAGGAATTTTCACAAAAATCCCTGTATCTGGAATAGGCAATATGACAAAAAGCAGGACTCTGCAACATCCTGGTTTGGTGTTTTAGAGATGAAAATTTTCTCCTACCTGAGGTATAAATTTTGGCTTGAATGAGAGAGCCTAACCCTAAGGCAAAGATGCTGGGAGCCATATTCTTGTTACTGGTTTGAACCATGCAGAGCAGAGACTTATAACTGACTTCATTGTGTCCTAAGTGAATTGCCTCACCACTAAAAAGTGACTATTGTAAGGAAAAAAAGGGGAGGGGAGTTTTTTTCTGGTGGTGCATTTTTTGTTGTTTCATTTTGGTTTTTTCTCCTAAAGAACCTGGATTCATGTAGAACATCAGCATAGCTGAAATATCAAAGTTTCACAAGGATGGAAAAAAACCCCCTTTCCCACACATTTGACAGCAGTTTTTGACTCAAGTCATAGGAAAGCGTAAGGCAGAATTGGGTAAGATCAGGCCACTCGTTTTTGTGGGAAAGCAAATGCTGGCAGAGGAGGGAAGTTTGTAAAGTAACTAGCCTGAACACTTCTCTCTGGCCTGCAGAACAATTTACTGAAGGGCGGTTAAATGGCACAGATTAAGCTCATTAATGGTTCAGATATTTGCTTGGTTTACACAGTGCTGTCCAGAAAATTATATTGATGCTTGACAGAATTATTATCATTATTTATTTTGCTATAAGCCAGATTTATAGATATTTGTAGCTTTTGTAAGGCTAAACATAAGAAACATTAATAGCTATACTAATTATATCACTGCTTTAGAGATATAAATAGTGATAAAAATGCCAAGTAAAGTGAGCTAGTAAAACATTTTAAAGAGAATTTTAAAGTGAGTTACTGATTGATGATCCCTTGGGTGAGTCTCAACTTTTGAATGTGAGAGTGGAGCTTCCCGCTAGGGCACGAGTGCCTTTTACCTCCGTCAACTCTTTGGGGAGAGATGAGGAAGAACAATAGTTGTATTGAATGACTGATTATTAAATCAGATTGCATAATCTGAAAAATATTGAAATTCTATAATAGCATAAACCGAAGCTGAACTTATTACAGTGCAACAGGGTTTTTTTTCACCTTTACCTTGTCCTCAACCCCTCCTGCCTCCTGGATGGTTAATCTGCAATTCTTTGTCTTTTATAGCATGCTAAAATTCCAACGTCTTTAGAGCAGGAGCTGCCTTCTCCCTCTGTCTTATTACAGACATGCACAGGCCATAGCACAACTCCGATGAGGAATTTGGGGTCCTAACAACAATATGAATAATAATCTCATGGCTGTTAAAAAAAAAATAAAATCTTTCATTAGTAAACAGTGTCTATACAGGGCTATATATATTAAAAGTGTGGGTTTTTTTCACAGCTGTCAAATGAAAAATCTATTTTCCTAACTATTGATCCTGGTTTTGCTATGAGCACCCTTTTAAGGAGGGAGATAATGAGTGAGAAAAGAGTTAATAAATGTTCAGCCGTTACCGCAAGGATGAATGGAAATCCATCATCAGTTTAAGTGCTGGATGGGCTCTAGACGATAATCCAAGCCTGTTTGACCACGATCAGTGCCACCGTGAAGAAACCCGCAGGGCCCTGGGAGCTGTGATCCTTGGGGACGGTGCACGGTTCCCTGCTTTTCTCTGATATACAGCATTGTAAATCCCTGAGTTTTATTTTTCACTCAGTTTAGTAATGACCTGGTTGAAACTCCCTTGAAGCTAGCGGAAAGACTCACAGTCTCTAATGGCCTTTGGATCAGGACTGCTGCAGTGCGTTCTTGGAGTGAACTGCCAGTGGGAAATTTTTCCCAGGTGGGGAAAAAAACAATTTTCTTTTTTTTCCCCTTCCTTTCTTGCAGTTTCTCATTAATTGGTCTTCCTAACACAGTTGTGAATAGTGTATTGTGGATGTTCCTAGGAGGAGAAGGTTGGGGCCTATCTTATCTGTGGTGACATCTCACTGCTGTTTGATGGGATGAGCATGATGGCAGGCATCATAAGCATGGGCAAAGCTTTACAGCAATGCACACCAAGCTTGTAATGAAGATGGAGAACATGATCCTGAACCCAGTGCAATCCTCTGTGTTTGGGCTGCCTCCTTGCAGTATGAGAACAGGCCAAGCAAGTGACTGCGGGACTTGGAGTGCTCATTGGGAAATTGGGATGATGCATCTCTGCTAAGGCTGGGAGAGCTAAAAAAGCCTGGCATTGGTGCCCAGTCATATAGCACCTGAATGCTCACCCACACTATGTGAGCATCTTGGCTGTGCAAAGCAACTGGGAAACCTCGTAGGAACAGGCTTTGGTGGAAGATCTCTGGAGTTTCTTTCTAGTCATGCTGTAAATATCACAGGGCTGTTCTCCCTTTGATCCCAAACTAGAGATGAAAGGAACAATTCACACACATTTTTGAACCATGAAAAACATGTGGCTTGACACTGGTTCCAGAAACAGGCCAAGATGTAGGATAATCTTATTTTTTTCTGAAAGATTTGAATGGTCTCTTCTCACCATGTCATGAAGCTGTGCCACAGCCTTAGAAACAAACAGTGTGCTGTGGGACGTAATTCTCAAAAAGTGGGCAGAAGGAAGAGTCTGTTTGACTTAGGTTAGCAGAACTTTATACTCAATACTAAAATTCAAAGTCAAATCACTGCATTGCTTCCTTATTCCCATCTTCTTTAATATACTCCATAGCACAGAGTTTAAATTTGGGATCTTTATAGAGGTGAGGCTCTTTTGTGGGTTGTGAGTATGGAGAAAAGGCTTCACATGGGGTTCTAGCCCGGGAAGCAATGAGATAACAAATGCTTTTAATGAGTAGTCCTACTGTGGATGAAAGTTTCAGGTTGAAACCTAATTAATCTGAAAACTAAAACTGTGCTTTTTTTCTGCCTTTTTGTCCCCAGAAAGTGTAAACACACTTGTAGGACTGCACTGGCTTCCCTTCCTCTTATAACCTGGACTGTATCAACCAGCTGGTAAACAGGGTGCAGCTGTGGGGCGTAGGTAGCAGTGCCCCACGCACTAAGAAGACTTCTTGAGAGGATTTCTAACTCCTCCTTCAGTATCTTTAGGTAAAAGCTTGCCTCATAGCCAAATTAATTGATCAGTGTCAGTCTGAGGTGTTTGGAAAGTAAACAAGACCATGTCTCTCTCACTTCAGCAGATGTGTTGTCAAATAGTGAATCCTACTTTTATGAGCTTGTTGGGACCATTGCTTTGCACCTGCACTTGGGTTCATGGGCTGCTGCTTCACTTTTACTCTGCTACCCAAGATGGCTCTTTGACTTGTAGATATTTTAAACTTCTTGGAGACCCAGAACCTGGTTGGCTATCCTAAAAGAAATTACATCCGCCAGTTTGTGAGTTTAAACCCCAGTTTACAGGTAAAATCAGAAATTCAGAAATTATATTTGCCTTCTGTTGATCTTCGAAAGAAATTATGAAAAAATTATGGGGGCTGAAGGGATTTATGGTTGCCAAGAAATACCAGTCCTAAAGTTTCAGAATGACTGCATTGAGAAAGAATATAGCCCCATCTGATTATCGTGCACCAATAAGTATAAAGGTTTGGGAGCTGGGTGAGATTATGTCAGGACTAGTGGAATAACACTGATATTTTTTTACCTCCATGCTTTTTTCCAAAAAAGGGGATGTTGCATCTTTAATTAAATGTTATATGAATACATTTCAGATAGACCCAAACACAGGGCAACTATGTTTCAGAAATGCTGTTTCTACATTTAAAATGTATTTGAAATGTAATTTAAGAAAAAAGATAATGGAAAAAAAACCCCTAAAATAACTTGAAACAAGCCAGAATATAGTAGCTCATCATTACACTAATATATCAAACAATATGAGCTTAGCTTAATTATCCCCTTTGAGAGTTGAGAAAACTAAGCACAACCTTCAATTTACAGCTGTTTGGTGCCGGGAACCTGAATTATTATTTAAGAAGAAGGGAAAAAAAAAGTTTATTTATTGTGACCTACACTCAGTTTTTATTCATCATGGAAAATCTGTATATTCACAAATGAGGGCTATTCATCTGCAGACTGCAGCATTCTTCAGCTGTCCGGGGCTGCATCAGCCGCACTTCTTCAGCTTTTGTGTTCATCTCGAAGCCTCTTCATCCAAATTGTTCATCATCTTGATGGCGGAGCTTTATCTTGCTCTAGTGCAGCTGCATTCCCCTTATCCAAAGTGCTGAGAGATACAAGGGAGAGGGAGAGAGGGAGAGAGAGAGAGGCAGAATAGAAAAGAGAAAAAGGAATGGCCAGTGCTCATATGAGGATAATTTGTAGTTTCTCAATAATAATAAAAAAAAAAGGAGGACAGGCTAATTACTGGCTTAACTAGGGCAGCCTGTGGATCCTCATGTCAAAAGGACTAGCATAATTATTTGCCATCAAAGCACATTCATATTGTGGTACAAAAGAAGGGCCTTTCGCAAATGGATCTCACTAATAAACAGGGCTGAGAGGAGCATTATGTGTCTCCCTGGATGCAAGCGCATTAACACAGTGACATGGAGCATAACTCTCAGCCTGGAGAGAGAGGGGGGAAGAGGAAGAATGATAATTATCCCCCCTCCCCATCTTTCCTCTCTTTTTCCTTTGTGTCGGGCTAGCAAGCCGAACGCGACCCGCTGGAAGGCCCAAGGCAGGCTATTAGTGACCTCTGAGCATTGACAAGGTGGCTACACTCTTAAAAGCCCAGCTCTCCATGTCAGGAGGGTCGAAGGAGCCCGCAAGAGGAGCTTTAAATGGTCCAGCAAACACTTCAACCTTAAAGACACCTGGAAGGTCACGACCAATTTAATGTAGATGAATCTGGCATAAAGAGGGCTCTTTTGAATCCACAGACAAAAGTGTGTGTGTGGGGGGGTTCTCCTTTTTCCCCCCCTCCTCCCCACATTGTTTTTTCACAGATCTTAGCATAAGAGATACTGGAGAGAGAGACTTGATTCTGGAGACCACTTCTGCACTCGCTGAGCAGATGTGGTGCCAGGCAGCCTCAAAAGGCCGTGGCTTTTCTTTAGGAAAAGTAAACAGGTTGGGAAAGAAAGAGAAGGGACATGTACATACCTTCCAGGGATACCTGCAAGCATCAGTGCACTAATACATTTCAAACTTGGATATATTGCAAAATGTGTGTGTATATATATAAGTATGTATGTTATACGTAAAGAAGACTGATTGCTTTATGTTTTTTTTAATGCTTCAGCTACACAGAGCTATTCCCCACTGATACCCACTGGCAGACATACCCCAGTTCCTCGCTTGCTAGCCATGGAGTTTATCTGTTGGGCTGCTGCCACTGAAAACCACCATCAAGTGGGTTATAAGCAATGGATTAAAAGATTTCACAGCCAGCTCAGGAGAGCTGCTGGGAAACGTTAGGCACGGTGGTTTGGTTTTCCCACCCTCCTCACTTGCTGCTGTGCAACCTCAGCACTCAGGTGCATGAGGCCGCCTTGGTTGTGCTGAGTCCTGGTGGGTTTTTCCCACAAAATCCCTTCTGCCCTTCCTTATCCTTTCACTGAGAGTAGGCGCGGGCTGCAACAGGGGCAGTCCGTGCATTATGGGGACAAGCCACCCACCTCCAGTACTCCACTGCTCTGGAGGAACTTACAGGTCTTCAATGGGCTTTTTTTTTGTAATGCCTATTTTTTTTAAAAAAAATTGTACTCTGACCTCAGTGTTCATGTTGAACCTTTTTCTAAAAGAAAAAATAAATCAGGGTCTTCATGTGTTGCATACTATAAAATAGCTCTGCTGGTCATTGAAACAGTAAACTGGGATAGTCCTTTCTTATTGGCAGCCTTGCCTGACACTGCAAAACACATAACACGCAGCTATAAAGAAGAAAGGTGTCTGTATGAGCAGGGGCCGCATGGCACATGGTGACATGAATCTGTGCGTGCAGCCACATGTGATGGGGATAAAAGCATTTTGAAGCCCAACTCATCTGTGTAACAAGGGGCTGAAAAACAAAGGTGTTTCCTTTCCAGTACTCTTCTAGGTCCCATCTAGGTCACACTATAGAGAGGAGCCCCTTTTCCTTGTCACAGCACTTGAGGACATTGTCATCTGTGTCACATCGATGGGCAGTAGGAGTCCAGGGCTGCACATGCCTGTTAGCATTGCTTGCCCTGGGAACAGCTCACCAAGCCACTGGGTTTAGGATGAGAGTTGCCAAATTGTCAACCTCAAAATTTGTGGAGTTAAACCAGCGGCAGATCTCTTCTTGTTTTTTGTTGTTTCGCCCCCCGTGCGCCCCTTGCTTGGTAACTTTAGAAAGGAATTGGATGCTTTTTCCATATTGTGCTTTGCAAGGAAAACGAGCAGCAAACATGGGCTTGAAGGGAGGGAAATAACCTAGGAGGCGACTCTTTAGTAAAGATCACAGAAACTTGATGCAACTCATAGTAAAATAGCAAACATTGGCAATACAGGAGTACAGATGAACTGTACACTCCTCCTACCCAGGCAGCATTTTGGGGCTGGGCAGTGTTTCTAGGACATGACCAATGTCTGTGACTTAAAAAATCCCTAATATTCACCCATCCAGGTGCCATACAACCCCTCAACCCCAACATGGAGTGCTGTACGGACAGGGACCCACTGGAGCAGCTGATAGCAGGAGCCCACCGCCAAGGAGAGCCAAAGCTGCTTGTGGTTTCCTCCCAGAAGTTTCCTTGTCTCTAGCCCTATGATATTTTTTTCCTTTTGCCCTTATTTCCCTGGATTTTACAAAATCCTGCATACAGCAAATTTTGCCTTTAGTTTACAGGAAGTTGTAACCAGGGACTTAATGGCAGAATTGGATCCACTGAGGTATGGGTATACTGGAGTATAATAGACCATAATTAATTTCATCTTAAAATAAATATATCTGGGAAAGGGATTAGAGAATTCAGCTTTATAAACTTGGGAGGGTGGGGTTTTTATATTTTTAAATTAATCCAGGTGAACTTTCCTGGCTTAGTTGTATCCAGCCATGCCAAGGACCAAGTGCTGATATTAGCAATAAAGACAACATTATTAATACCATTACATCAATGTAAAGAAGGTTATAGAGTTAACATTTGTTAAAAAAAAATAAAAAATCCTCTGTTAATGGTGACTTTTTGCCATTAACTAGCTCTTTTGCAGTATTTTATACACTTGTACAGTGTTTATGAACCTGGATATGTATTTCTAGTGTTGCCAAGAATAATCAAAGACAACTATAACAGTTGCAGGGTTTCTTTCCTGATGAAATTGTATTGCAGCTTCTAAACCCAGAGCTGGCCTCCAGCAAGGGACTGTGTCCTCTTAAAGTAGAAGTGTGCCGCTTGAACTTTGCTATCACATAATGCTTTCAAGGTTGCTTGTCTAAAGTGACTTAATTTGTACTGCAGAACTAGCCTTGTACCCACAAATGCGCCAAAAGCCGCAGCGAGCCAGGGTAGCAGGGCTATTACTAATTTTTTATTAAAATCCCTTAGGCACACACAGAAGGCCCAAAAGCAGCTTTAATAATAGACAACATACAGCACATTTTTCTTGTATTGCCATGTAATCAAATCTAAAGCTTCTGTTCACTTTCTTTGTTTTACCTAGAGGACCAGCTTCCAATTTAGTTGTGGCCTGAACTAAACTGATTTTTCATTGTAAATAATGCCTACTTTGGCCTCAGCCACTTATACAACTTTCCATTAGAGGTTTGCAGCCATCCGCAGAGTATTTCACCAAGTTACCCTTCCCAATCCTGCTACAGTTGCAGTTTTTGTTAAACTGTTTTTTTATTTTATTATTATTTTGCAAAGAATGTTTAAATTATACAGCCAAATAGGTTTCTTTTTCCCTTTTACTTTTTCTCTCCTTCCCCCCACCCTCCCGGGCTCCCTCTTTGCCCCCCGCCTGCTGCACCTATTAAAGTGGTTGGGCAGAAGTCCAACTGGAAGGAAAGCCTTTAAGTGATTTCAGAAAGGGCTAGTGGAACTTATTTAGGCCTGGGGTCTGCTGTGGTTAATTTTCAGTCTGTGTTTTGTGCTGTCCATTTCCTCTGAAATACTACCTGGGGTTTAAGGTTCCTCAGCACAGGATGTTAATAGGCCTCTGCAAACATTCAAAAGGCAGCTTTCCCACCACTAACCTTAAAAAGATTGTGGCACCGGGCCCAGGGTCAGATTGAATAGATGAAAAAGTATATGCTGTGCTTTTGCTCACTCCTTGGACCTTTCCCTGTTGGCTTGCCTGACATTTTCAGTGACTTTTCTTAGTACCTTATTTTCAGCGTGCTTCCTAGAAAATTCTGCTTATTACCTTCTCCTATCCCCCCGAACAGCATTACTAAATTGGGAAACACAACAATTTGTAACTATACTTTGCTGACTTTTTGGACTTTTCCCTTGCAGCCTCAAGGTGCTGCTTCTCCTGGCCTCGATGAACCAGCCAAGCCCCTTGCTGTATAATCCATGCGCCGTCACCGCTACCCAGTGCGCTTGCAAACACCGTGTCTGGGAAGCTCTCTTCAGATCTCTTGCATGCCTCTTACTGGGGAGAGCATCTATGCTGTGAGGCTAAAGCAAAGAGCTAATGACCAATTATGTGTGCCTTGGCTTTTTATTGGCTTTCCTCCCTGGCACAAGAAATACAGTCGTGGGAGCTCTGGTGTAGGTATGCAGGTTTCTGGGTGCTGGGGTTCCGCTTTTTGCAATGTTCGGATTTGGGCATCGACATTCTTGCCTTGCTGTGGCATTGCTCAAAAGGAACCGAAGGGTGCTGACTCAGTGTGCACCCTCCTGTGTAGTTTAAAGCAGATACACTCACCTACCTTTTAATTGTACCTGAGAAATTAAGCAACACTAGTGCCAAAAGGTGCCTGGTGTCCTCTGGTTTGTGATGGCAACTTACTGATTGTACTGTTTGAATGTACTGGTCTGATGGACTCCATGCGAAGGGACCAGTTGCGTTGGTGTCCTTTACGTAGGTGCAGCTCCCCTTAGGAAAGGAGGTGGATGCATTTAACTTGATTTAGTTTAATGACTTGCTTAGGTGCAATATGTGGACTTTTAGGAATGTGTCCTATTAGACTTCCCTGGACTGAGGAGGAGAGATGGATGTCATACTTGGGTTCACGTAGGTCTGCTCTGTATTGTTACTGTGTCAGACGTCTCCGTCTTAGTGTGGGAAGAATAAGAAGCAGATCTTTTTTTTTACTTTGTTTTTTCTCCTCTCCCAGAATTGTGGTAGCTCCTCCTTAATTGACAGAGCATTTGAGAAGAGTATGTGCAGATACCCAGATATTCCAGATGTGCAGGCCACACCTAGGCCCTGAATCCCAAGCAACGGATTTACATCCCTACCCAAGCTGCCCTTCTGGCTTTTGACTCTGGTCCACAACTTCACTCATCTCCCTCAGACCCATTTGCAAGCTGAGCCCTTTCTCGCACCTCTGGAAACCAGAATTGTTTTGGGTGACGCAGACGGAGAAGGAAGACTAGACCAGTGGCAAGACAGTGCACTATCTGCTCAGTGTGAACTAGCGTTGTGAGGTGCCACCACAGGTATGCTGAAACTGGAATATGCATGGTCCATTTTTCTGTTGTAAGGGTCTGGCCCCTTACACCTAACAGTATGATTTCCAGGGCTACTTTCTAGAAGTGACCTGCAACACTGCCCCTTCTGCATATATAGCAGCTGCAAATCCCTTGCTGTACCTGTGCCTGTGTGAGCACCCCCCACAGAGAAGCAACTGATATTGGTCTAAACACATTTGTGTATCTCTCCCTGACATTTGCTCTGTTAAAAGGTCAGGCTTCTGCAGCGGAGACAAGAGCCGTCTTCCTCATTATCACATATTACTGCAAATTTCCATTTCCAGCTCCAAAGTTTCCAGCAATTTCTGCTGCTGTGGCTCACGCAATCCAGCACAAAGCACCGTCTGCCAGCCTGGAAGCTCTGCCCTGAACTGCACCAATGATGCTTGGGGAGAGAAGCAATGACTGTTTGGGGAATATTTGGGAAAACCCAGTGAATTTCTTGCTGCAGTAAGTTCCTTGCTTGCAGTGACAAGTTGGAAAAATATGTGACATATTTACTTAGAAATGCAAGTCTGCAGAAAGAAAGGGCCATTCTGCAAAGAGTCGTTCATATTTTTTCAGTCTTCCTGCAGAAGTGCTGCTCTCATTTCTCTGTAATCTCTGATATTTCCTAGTATCAGAGTGCGGCGTTGGCAGAGGCAAAACCTGAGGCTAAACTTCGGTCTGTATTCTTGCTCAGAGAAAGTAGATTCTGGGATCTCTTTGGCTTTTGAATGTCAAGAAGGCAGACTCAGAATCCTGAGGGCAGAGGGTAGCTGTATTTTTCTTGTTAGAATCATAGAATCACCCAGGTTGGAAGAGACCTTTAAGATCATCGAGTCCAACCATAAACCTAACACTGCCGAAACCACCACTAAACCATGTACCTCAGCACCACGTCTACCCATCCTTTAAATACCTCCAGGGATGGCAATTCCACTACTTCCCTGGACAGCCTGTTAAACTAAGGTCTTGCTGATGGGAAGACACAGATGCCAAAATAAAAGCGTGTGACATTGGAGTTGGGCAGGCTCTTTGGGAGTTCACTTTGTAGTGGTATCTGCTCTCTACTTTTCATATAGACCCTCCCATACAACCTCAGGAGCAGTGTATGTATATTTACATATAAAACGTACTGTAAATGTTGATGGGGTAACATTATTGTAGAGTAAGCAGATATTGTTCTTTTGTGCTTTTTGCACTTATTTGGTTATGTACCAACAAACAGGCACAGGAAAAGCATTTGCTTGATCATTAGATGACCTGGCTGGGAAATGGATGAGCATCTTGTTGGTACTGCTCCAAGTCCCACGTGCTGCATGGATGGCCACTGGCTGACTTTCCTGATTTTTCTGCTGACTGCAAACATGCTGTAAGGTGGCCACTCAACGGTGGCCTTGGGAGAAGAGATGATAAACTGCTGATTTAGTAATGGAAGAGTTAGGGGAGAGGAAGGACCTTACTTACTTTGGCCTTGGATATGGGTGAGACCTGGAGAGCCCTTCTACAACAACAAGGTCAAAAGAACAAATACCACACAGCATAGTTTGAATGTAGAATTTTTTTCCAAAAACAACCATAAAGAAAATATACTTTGGAAGCAAAATATTTTTTTCACGTTCTTCCCCCTAGTTTTCTTCCTTAATGTGGTGGTGGCAGACCACAGAGCTGCAGTCCTGGAAGGCAAAGTCCATACTGGTATCTACTTTTTAAATACACAGATACTAAAGATTATGGTATAGTAATTTCTCCATGTGTGATGCACTTCCCTACTTGGCTCTGTAATGCAGTTGGGTACCCGCTGGAGAAGGGGTTCTAACGAGTGATGGGATGGGCTGCCATCAAAGCAGGGTTAGGCTGCACGATGCTTTGACTGTGTTCCTACCCTGATAACCTGTAATTTGTCCCTTCCTGCCAGATCTGGAGCAATAAAAACACCTCACCTGATCAGAAAAGAGTATTTTGCATAATTTCCTTGCCATTGCATTTTTGCCTTATAGAAAACATTATTCGGCCTGATGTTTTTAGGTACTTGGGAAGTCCCTTTCCCTGAAGCGTTTCTAGATAATTTGGATACAATGCATTGTGCCAGTTTTTTTACGTTAATTCAGTAAAGAAATAGTGATGCATCTGAATTCTTTACCATTGAAGCTGTGACTGAAGATAGTTGTAGTGTAACAAGATGAGGATGACCTCCTTTTATCTGTATTCCTGTCTTGCTGGTATAGAAAGTTAGTGCTAGCTTAAACCCTGTTTGCCATTAATGAAAAATTCCACTATTTTTATTAAATTTCAGAATCACCTCAGCTAGCATGAAAAACAATGATATTGGATTTCTTTTTAAAATTAACAATGTATGTAACACAGTAAAAAAAGCTGACATTTACTTAGTGCCTGGAAGCAAAGAGACTGCGAGGCAGACGGCAAGCTGTGGCGCTTCTCTCCTTCATCCTGCAGCCTGCATATGTGGTTAGGAGACATGGGGCGAGGTGGCTCGGGGTGGATTGCACAGTTAGGATAAAAGCCAAGAAACACCACGGCTATTGCTACCTTTCGCCAGCAGGAGAACGTCAGGGCTCATGGGGGAAAAAAAAAGATTTATTTTAGCAGCTGGCCTGGATGTCTGCCAAAATGAGAGGGAACTCAGGAGTGAAGCTGAGGATCTTGGTTCAAGGATGCAGGAGATGTGAGCAGGGACTGGACAATCACCAGCTCCAATCTGCACCTTGGTCAGGCTGGGAAGGAACCTTAAGCCCTGCTCTGATGTCAAAGGGACATTCACCATCCAGCCAGTGTAAGAAGTGAGGATGGTGCACAGAGCTCACAGTGGAAGGAGCTGGCCAGTGAGATGGGAGGGGAGCTGATAAGAGATGTTAATTAAACTTAAGATTTTTAAAGCATGTTTATTTATGGTATAAAATTATGGAGTTACTATTTTACCGTAGATTCATTTTAAAATTCAGTCTCTTTAGGCAGTTTCTACTGCAATCAGCAGGATCCCTTATAAAGGCAAAAGCAGGGAGTTGCTTCGTACCTGTTTGCAGGCATTGGAGAGGGTGCATTGTCTGGCAGAGACCAGCCTATCTTAGGCTGATAGTGTTATTTGATTAACAGTCTGGGGCAACCTGGAAATGAGCTTGCTCTCAAGGAGGGTCCACAGATCACCAGGAACATATTCTTGTCGGGAAGCATCCTCATTGCCTTCCTAATTCATTCCTCTTTGCTTTAGCCAACATGCATTGCTACTGGATTATTGACTATGTGATTTCTTTTCTTGATGTGAGCCACAATAGAAAAGGCATTACTGTACAAGACAGGGAAATAAAGCAGGGTTGTGTGTGTTGGACTTGTGGTAATATTGAGTATGGCTGGTACATGGCATACTCATTTAGGGCTTGGTCCCCACCCTCTTCTGTGGCTTAGAGGATGCTCTATATATGTAGAGCAAATGTGGGACCAGAGACCTATGCCAAGGTCTCCCCTCATCCTTGTAGCCCTTTGCTGTAGGGGACTCTTCACATATCTGGGGGGGGCTGACAGTACAGAAATTGCTTGAGTCTAATGAAGGGGCATGCAACAATTAAAACAATGGCAGGCGGTACAAGCCCTCACACTCTGGGTTGTAAACTAATTTGACTGGAGTTGGGAAAAATCATCCCACCTGTAAACATAGCCAGACACTGAACAGCTGAGGGAGACAGCCCAGGAAATGCGCAGACGTCTGTGCACCATTGAAACATTAGTGGCAGAAATCTCCTGCTCCCGGCACAAGAGTGACAGTAAATATACATGCTCTCCTTCCACCCTGGTTCCCCAAGTACCGGTCAGGAGCAGGATTTCACTGTATCGTGTGTCAGGTTTAAATTTCTTCCTTACAAGGAGTGCTTGTGAGAGAGTGCTGCAGATTTCTCCTGTTACCTAGTTCGGCTTTTTCCTGTCTTGGTTTGGTTTGCTGCCGCTTTGAACTCCTGCACGTGCTAAGCACAATGCAAAGATGTCTCAGTAAAGACTGAGATATCCACATAAAGGGTGCTCCGTAAGTATATACGATCGGCTGATCCGTTCTGATCAGCAGTTGGGAATTATAAATAGCCAAAAAGCAGCAAACCATCATCCTATGCCGCCACAGTAATAAATAAGAAGTGCATATTTTTGAAAGGCTTTTACTCTTAGATGAGAAAAAGATATAATAGCTTTTTTTAATGTCACATAATTTATTCTGACAAACAGATGTATTTTGTTGTTGCCATTATCATTTGATGAAATAGTTTAAAGCCGGTCCAAAGGTGGTGCATTTTCAAATATAATGTATACAGTACATCTAGCAGTTAACAAAATTTGGATGTGCAGCATAGAATGGTCATTATTTTTACAGAAAAAAATAAAGGCACTAATTACTTACAGACAAGATACTTAGCACAAACAGATAAGCTTCAAAATGAAAAATTCTCGGTTTATGATAATTATGTTCTCTGCTTTGTTTTCAGAGACTGATAATTTGAGGCTTTAAAATCACCAGGAAGCCATTAATTGGAATTCTTCAATAAAAAATAAATTACATAGAAGTTCATGATGAGTTGTAAAAACACAGAGACTGTATTATGCAGTGAGCGACATTGCTCTACTATTTATAGACATGCACAGCTATGTCTAACAGCAAAACTGTAAAGAATTTGAGATGTGCAGATAGCAATTATTCACGGATCCCAACGATCTGCAGATATTTCAAATAACTGCTTTTAGCAGATCAGCTATCCAATAAAAGCAGGGCTTTATTTCCAAGTGGCACTCTTGTAACATGTTGCTGCTTGTTTTTGACATCTTACATGACATTATTCTTCTGGAGTCGATTATAATGAGAAGACATGGAAATCCACATATCGGAGCAGATGCTCCGCTCCATGCGTGTACTTATCAATAGGAGTTGAGGGAGTTTGTCTTATGAAGGGTCAATATGGTCCTTCTATACCAGGCTCAGATCCCGAAATCCATAGCAGCTGACCAAAAGAAAGTTTGATTTCTTTCTTGCCCCATTTTTCTGCTCTCCCCTTGTTCTCTGCACTCACCTGGGACCAAATCCTCAGGAGCTGATCCTGTGAAAGCTGGCAGAGCAGGTTGAAGGACTAAGGATCTGTCCAATGGCACCAATCACAAAATTTCTCTTGATTTATGAAGGAGCTGGACTGAACCCTCGTTGGAGCTATGTGAGCAATTTGGGGGGATTTAGGAGACTTGCTGCTGACAGCCAGACCCCTTAAAGTACCCACTGCTGTCCTTCTAAATACATGGCACAAACAGTGGGGCAGAGCTACCAGACTTCAGCAGCTTTCCACCAAAAGCGAGTCTCAAAAGAGTGATAGATGCAGTGAAGTGTATTGCTTTACTTTTCTTCTGCTTATCTCCAGCATGTGGGTGAGTCCCACGAGGAGACTGGTCTTTCCCCTTTCCTGAGGGAGAGCTGACACCTCTTTGCTATTGCTCAGGATCCAGGCCTGAGACTCGAGACAGAGCTGCTGATGGGCCTCAGTTAATTGTCTGACCCAGAGGGTATAAAATATTGTTATATTCCAGCTATGCTCTTTTCATGACCACTGACACCCCGGGCTCCTGCAAGGAGCTCTTTAGATAAAGCAAGTAATAAAAGTGATCGTAGGGATCCTTGACACATGCCATCTAGTAAAGGAAACAGAGCAGATTTCAGCTCATTCACCAGTGAGCTCAAGGGGATGCACAAAAGAGTGAAGTGGCCTTGGTAGAGCTTGGTCTAAAGTTACACTTCAGGAAGACAGAGGAAGTATTTCCTGAGGACCTGATCAAAGGCTCTCTCTCTTCAATGCCAGTATAATGCCTTCTGGCTGCCGTCGTACACAGGTAGCATTCAAGGGCTTTACGTGACTCTCCGGTGAGTGCAGAATAAATATAATCAATCTGGGCGAGTTAATTCTCACAATATCAGCAAGTGCAGAGTTGCAAACCATCTTGTTTAATATTTTGTGGCTAAAATTAATCAAAGGTATCAGCTGGTTTATTCCCCCCACCCCCTGTTTGTTTAAATCTGAGTTAGTGTGATCACAGGGAAGGCAGGACAATGCAAATCCAGGGAGACAAGGATAATGTGAGACAATAGCAGTGAGTCTGCAGGGAGACCACTATGGTGTCAAGACAAAATGACATAGTGTCAGGAGACAAAGCTATACAAAAAAACATATTGGGTGTCTGCTGGCACTTCAGGAGTATCGTAATTCTTGGAGAATAAAACCTACCATACATCATCCAAAATCAATTGATAAGAGATCTCGGAGAGATTAAAAACTGTTCCCTCCCATTCATTAGTAAAGGTGGCTTCTGTCCAAAGCTGATTGTTGGTGTGGGCCAACTATGATAAATGCTCTCTTACCCACTGAAAAGAAACACTTCTTAATGAGCTATCATCTTGTGTACATTTTAATTTCCCAATTGCTACAGTGGATATACAGAGTTCCCCAGAAGTGACTGTGCTGCTCAAAGGCATGCTACCCTAAGCAATACTTTTTTTGTAGGTTCCCAGAACTTTTTGATGCCAAACCAATCCTGTGATGTCACCTTTGTGTAGTATTAACATTGCAACAATAAACTATTAACTTTTGTTTGCATGTATTGTAGTACTACTTACAAGAAAGTATTCATACATGGTTAGTGTGAGGCACCTAAGTGTTTGTGGGATGTAATCACAATGACTGGGCACCCGCAGCTCCTGTTTACTCATGAGGCAGTTACGGATGCTCAGCACCTTTCAATATTTCTTTATGGGAAATTGGCATTTCTTTGTGGGAAAAGCTACTTCCCAATAGGATGGTTCTGCCTGTGCTCCGTGGCTTCGATGTCCCGTCTTTCTCCATATGTGGCTTAGCCTAAGAAATGTCCTTCTACAGTCCCTGTACTCCTTTGGGAGGGCAGAGACCAGGGTGTCCCACATAGCAGCCCCCAGATCAGTGCGGAGGAGTTACTGAGGACACACGGAGCCTTGCCTTTGCTTTCCTCCTGCATCCCTGAAGTTCACAGCTCAGTACTGAGCTAATTCTCGGTCCTGGAAATGCCTCGCATGTCTTGTCCTGCTGTTCTTAAAGAGCATCGGTGACATTTATCCCGTGTCTCTAAATTATTCTCAGTAGAGTGGTGCTTGGGCCAATGACAGTGATGCTGCAAAAGGTCACTTGATGGACCTTGGTGCTCTGTTTTATTTACTTAGTTTATTCAGCTTGCAATGGAGACAGGACATGCTTAATACATTGGCCACGTCACAGGCAGCCAAGCTCTGGCCCCAGCACCTCCTCGGACTAGAACGTTTATAGGAGGCGTCAGAAGAAATGGAAGGAGTTCAGCATATTTTTTTGTATGTCAGAATTTCAAAGGATTTCTGAGATTTAATGAACTCATTTAATAGGCATAATTGTCTTGCGTACATGTGAGAAAACTTCTGAAATAGCAGAATTAGGCATGCTCCATTTTGTAGCCTTTCAATGACCTCCAGCAAACGTGTGACCCAGATATGAGAGCCTCCTGTCCACTTGCATAAACATGATGTTTTAAAAAAGCGGGGGGGGGGGGGCAAATAAAAGAATTGAGCTCTTAATGGCACGTGGACAGAGACATACTGCAATTGCAAAACAAATTCAGAGGCAGATAGAGAATTGCCTCGAGACTCTGCACACCGAAACTCAGCCGGTTCCTGTGAGGCAGAGGTTTGATGGCCGTGGACCTTTGGTCAAGACTGCTCTGGATTTTCCTATGCAGAGGCTCAAATGGTAGTAAGGTGCACAGAGCTGCTTTAGGCCCATGAAAATTTCTGCTTTAATGCCCGAATGATATCCAAGCTGCTGTTACACAATATATTCAGGATAACATACAGGACTTTTTATTTCCTGGCCTTGATGAAGGATGTGTAGGGGTTGTAAAGGCAGAAGTAATGGCCATGCCAGGCAGCAAGGAGGTCCACCTGTGACCATCCCTCCTGCCACTTGCATACCTGTTATGGTGCAAGAAAAAGCTATAATTTTAAAAATCTCATTAATTAGCATGCATTTTTAATACATCATTAACTTCCTATCACATGCCTTTCCTGCTCCCTTGGTCCAGAGGAGCTCTGTGGTCAGATTCTGACCACAGTTTTCTTCGCCCATACTCACAGAGATGGGTGAGTGGTGCTTGATTAGTTTAGGCCACCATTACCATAGTAACAAGCCCTAATTGACAGGACTCTGAATTAATATGCATACTTAGGAGCAGAGGATGGGGGTCCTGCCAGGCACACCCGTGCCAGTATACGCAGGATAACACCGCTGCTGCTGGCCCCACTCATCACAGGCTGCAGCTCCAGCATTGCACCTATCAAATCGCCGGTTCCTGCATCGTTACGAGTCAGGTTTAATTAAAAGCAGGAACTAGCAAAGTGTTGCTGGGATTTAAAATTATATGCCATTAGTTATTAACCGCTACAAATTAGGTAGATGTTCTTTCAAAGAGAGCAATTTCCACAGACGGCACTGGTAAACCAAGCTGGCGTGGGATACCGCACAACTTTCCAATACGGGGATCGCCAGCTTTCTCAGAAAAGGGCTGTTTTGGCCACTTCTTGGGTTTTACGCGTGACCGAGATTTAGCATTGTTCATGCTTGCTTGCAGCAATGATACTTTTCTGTCTGTGAAAACTCATTTTTCATTTTAACAATAATTCCCAGGCAGGAAAAAACATGTCCTGTTTTCTCCACTGAGCCAAACACTGAAACAAAATATTGGGCCAAATTATGCTCTGATTTTGCAACTTTAAAATCCGCCTTTGCAAGTTAGTGCTGAATTTAGTTCATTCCCCTCAGGCATTTTCCATGCAATAAATATTGTGTTTCTTCTGTCTTTTCTCTCTCCCTTTTTTCTTTTTCTTTTTTTTTTTTTTTTCCTCCTGCCATTTGGGGAAAATGAAAACTCAAATGAGAGAATGAAGTCAATTGTTAGATTAAAATTTTCTGTACTCTTGGTCTTAGAAGAAAACCATACAGAAGGCTCACTCTGAGTATCTTGCCTGGAAATCTGCATTATCAGTGTGACTAAAGCTGCTGATACAGATGAGGCATTTTGAGTTGCAGTAGCCAGTGATAAAAAAAAATAAAATGGAGAAAAAGAAAACTTTGAGACCTTAATACTACTGTTCAGCAGTTTAAAGGGAGAAAGTAGTGAGCTGGTCTGAAGATTTTCCTTCTCCACTACTTTTGCTGCTTCCACAACCCTGCAGGGGAGAGGAAAAGAGTCTTTGAGCTATAATAGGTGTAAAACTAGGCAAATTCAACAGAGTTTTAGGGAGTGAGAATGGAGAGCAGCATTCACAACATTTTACTTGGCAATCTCTTTATAGGTACTCAGATGTGAAGACTGGGAGTGTGATACACATAGACAGATTGCTCTGTGCTGGAGAATGGGGAATTTAAGGTACCACGCATAACGCAACTTTTATTGGGCTAACAAATGTAGAGTGCAAACCATGGTCTTCAGCAAAAAAAAAAAAAAAAAGAGGAAGAAAAGGCTCTTCAGAACCAAAGTTTTTATGTTAATCCAGTAAATACAATACCTATTATCACCAGCTTTTTAAAAGCTAGTAAGGCTGAAGGCCACAACCTACACATATCTTCACAGTAGATATATAAACTTTTTTTTCAGAAGTTGATAAATGGCATGTGTGTGTGTGTATGTATGTATGGGTGTGTATATGTTTTGCTGTGACTGAGAGACATAAAGTAGATAGCAAGGAAATGTAAAAGCTCATTATTGTTTATCATCGAGTGTGGCAAAGGAACAGAAATTAAAGAGGCTGGGGGGGAAGCGAGGAGCTGTATCTGTACTGACAACAATAACTTCATGAGGGTGAGTCAAAGCATCAGGATGTCAGACCCTCGTTCCTGCCCTTTTGAACTTACTTCTCTAGATCACGATGAAATAGAGAAGTGAGAGAAAGATACAGCTCTCCCCAGCGGGGCAGAGAGGAAACCAGCCACTCATGCAAATATTTCAGATGAGAAGTTGAACACACACCCTGCTCACATCCGCAGGGACAGCCGCATTAAGCAATACCGACATATTTTGGAGGCGGAAACAGGTACAGAGTAATACGTACATGGGAGGGAGAAGTGGGGCTTCCTCATGTCCTCTCATGTGAAGTGTAAAATAGCAATTTAGCCATGACGAGGCCTTGCAAACACGCTAAGTGGAGCCCCCAAACGTGGGTGATATGAGGCATGGGAGGAAGGAGCTCCATGGGAGCATCCTGGCCAGGCTGGGGCTCAGCTGTCCCCAGGCACAGGCAGCAGCTCCATGGGTCGTGCTCTCACCCTGGGTATGTGGCTGGTGGCTCTGCCTGAAAGAAGCAATAAGCTACATGTCCTGTCGCATCCCTGCTGCCGCCGCCTGCGGGGCAGTTCACACTGCGTTGGCACAAGTTGCCCTGTGGAACCTATGCAAGGAGATGTTTATGCTCAGAGTGTTTTGTCCCTGAGAGCTGGCCCTGAATCTCTGCGCCATGCTGGGGATGAGCAGGGACACACACGGCAGCAGACCTGCTGCCGGGACTGCTGGCTGTACTTTCGAGCTGGCCATGGGGCTTTCCACTGGGCCCAGCATTGCAGGTGTCAGATGCGGAGTGGCTACCGCACGCCCTGGTAGCTCTTCAGATTTTTTTGGTGTCTGTCTGCTACTGAAATGGCAGTGGTTGAGGTCCCGCTGGGCTCAGGAGACTCTGCACGTTAATGTCGTGCGGCATTGTGCGGTCTACTGTTTGTTTTAAAAGCAAAATGAGAAGTGAGAGGCAGCTGGTGTGCTCATGGACCTTTCGTGAAAAAATGGCCCCCAACTCGCTCTCTTGGACAAAGAAATCAAGTAATTTGCAAAACCCAATTCCCCACCATGGTAGCACAGGCTGCCTTTTTACTCATCTTAAGAAATGGAGCTAGCAAGGGATGCTCAAACTCGGATGATACCCAAGTGTATTTTGCTCTCTTGGATTAAAACAAGCCCCCTCTGAAATGAGAAGATTTCTGCTGAGGTCAAGAGGTGCTGCTTCTCACCTGCCTGCTATTTCTGCTTGATTTCTTACCGCAATACCTCAAGGTCCAAGCCAAGACACAAGTCCTGTCGTGGCAGGAACCATGCACACCGCACTGAAGAAAAACATTTGCTGTCTCACAGAGATTCAGATTTAAATAGACAATGGTGGGAGGGGAATAAAAAGGCAAAGTGACTCAGGGTTGCTGGGCTGGCTGGCGGCGGACATGGGACTAGACTCTTCCTCTCCTGCTGGACTGGTGGCCTCAGGATGAAGCTATAGTGCTTTGTCCTGGTGTGCTGAGTGTGTGGCCACCCAGCCTGTGTGGGCCTCCCGCTATCATTAAGCAGCAGCAAAGAATTGCTTTTTTATGTATGTATGCATGGTCGGTGTTATTGATAATAAATGAATTATAATTGATTAGGAAGTTCAACTGCATTGCACTGACATGGATTGAAAAGCTGGAAACACCTGTATTTCCAGAAAATGCCTGTCTTTCCAGACAGCATCATCACTGCTCGACGGCTAGTTCACCTAAGCAAAGGAGATATTCACATGAGTGGATGTGTTATTTAAAAACGTGAAGATCTCTTGTTTTACATGAAGAGGCACATTTTCAAATAGGGAAACAGGTACATAATATCCACTGAAAGCCCCTGGAAGGAAGAGTGTCATTAGTATCTCTGTAAAAGTTGCCCTGTCTGCACTCCTCTCACAGTGCTTTGGTGACAATTTGTGAGCGATTTTAGTAAGTCTGGTTCTGCCTGCGCTTTCCAGACCTTATTACCCATGCCTCACTTGTCTAGAATTTGCTGTTATTTCAAAATATGGTGTGTCCTAAGAAAAAGTCCTCCTCAACTCTGTGGGTTAGCCCGGAGTTTGATCATCTGCATCTTTTTACAAAGCATCTCCAATGGTACTTGTAAAAGTATGGTGACTTGTAAAACAGTGAGAGATGGTTGCCCTTTCATGCACTTTGAATTTTCACCTGTGTATCTACTGACATTGGGGTTTATTTTTGACTGTGAATAGTTCAAAGGGAAGACCTGGTCTGAGCTTCCCCGATGATAAATATTGCATAGCCATAGCTACCTTCACCATTAGCAGCGTAGAATGTTTTCTGCGGTATTTTGTTTTATATTCAGCACTTCTTTCTTTTCCAGCAGCAGTTAGGCAATTTGGGTTCCAAACCTCACCTTTAATATATTTTAACATTATGAGGTTGGATAACCTTCCTGAAGTAAAAAGCAGTGAGCATGTTACATCTATTTAGTTTATTACAAAAAACCTCCACAATCCTAATGGCTGCCCAGATCTTTTGGGAAAATTCCTGCTCACACAGCTCTCAATCTGCAGGTATATTTTTTTTGGTGATACTCCATCACACAGGTCAGTGTTCACCCAAACCCTCTGCTCCTGCTGAGGACCATGGAAAACAAAGTGAAATACTACATTTAAATGCTGAGAGATAGAGGTGTCCTTTCTGGAGGAAATATTCAAACGAGGCGCACACGAACGCCCTGAAAACTGGAACGGGGCAGGAGCCAGGGAGCAGCAGCCTGTCCCTTGCAAGAGAAAGCAGCAAATAACGAGTTGGTTATAGAAGAGATAAAAGAGAAGCTGACCTCTGAGATAAGCGTAGAGGTGGTGGGAACGATGAAGCAAGGAGGCAATTATCACAACTCTCTGGGATGAAGTGGGTACAAGAGCTAACGTAGCTGAGCAGTGAATTTCAGCAGCAAAAAAAAATGGATCATGAACAGCTGCAGGGGTTACTGCTGGAGACTGTATCAGAAAGAAGAAAAATGGATATTGCCTGCAGAGGGACTCGGCACTTTATTGGGCTTCCAGGAGAAGTCGGCTCCAGCGTATGCAGGAATTTCTGAGATGATTTTCCAGCTACTTTAGATTCACTGCAAACAGGTTTCAAGTGATAAAATTCTTTGGGGGATATGGGTTATAATGAATGATCCGTTTTAGAAGGGGAAACAAATAGTAGGATGTTGCAATGTTTTAGCAGTGAGAAAGCCATTGTTTCCAGATTTGTATTAATGATAGGAATAGGAGGAGAATGGTGAGATGACAGTGTTTGTAAATGAGGGAAGTGATCAAAGATCAACAGCAGTCCCAGGAGGAATGGTGAGAGCAGTTGGAAAATACTAAATTTCAGCTCCGATTCTCATGTCCCTTAGGATACTTTAGAAATTTACTTTTTCCTGAAGAGTTTTCTGGGCACCTCAACTCAAGACAGTGCATTAAGCCTGCATACCTCTGTTATTTGGCCAGCAGTTAAATCCAGCTTCGGCTGCTAATACCGATGAGCTTGGAGTCAGGAGAGACTGCAATACTTGAGCCTTGTGAGCGACGGCCAGCTGACGTTATTTCAGGACTCCTGTCATGAGCGCAGCTCTCTCCATGTGAACGATTAGGGGTATTACTCACAACTTGTAAGAACAAAGTGAAGAACAGTATTTGAACTGCGTTTTCTAAATACAGCCACATGAACAATACTTTGAAAGGAAAAATTTCCTGTCAAGAGGCATTTATATGCGGCACCAGGAAAAAAAAAATTATCTGCTCTAGAGATCTAGATCTGTAGGCACAAAGATGCAAAGTAGGAAATCCCAAAACACAAAAAGAATTATGTTGCTCAACTAACATTATATTTCTTGCATGATAATAATTATAAACAGACACACCATTTGATGGCTTACAGATTTATTTCTCTTCTTTACTTAGTTCAGCTAAAATTTGTAAATTATTTCCCTTCATTTGTGGAATAATTGACTTTTTCTTATGACATCCCCAGGCTTACGATCCAAAGCTGAGTGCGATCTTTCAGTCAAAGCCGGATGTCTCTGTGAAATAAGCACTGTGATTTCATCGCATCTTACTGGGTTTGCTACAAAATTTACTGTTGAGATGTAATCACCTGGGCTGTGCAGAAAATGATGCCAGATGAGCGGAGGGGTTGCCTGCACCCTTTACATTCACTGAAGCAACAAACCCAGTAACTCTCCCCATTACGCAATGTCTGTAGGGATGCCAAAACCAGAAGTTTTGGAGAAAGAAAAGTTTTAAAGAATTACACATCAGGGAGCGACAGGAGAAGACTTTCCGTTTCTAAAGCTGCGCAGGCTCTTTGGAGCGACCTGCTCTGCCACAATTGCCAGTCAAGCTTCCCACACTTCCTTTTCTTCACCTGCTCCCACCACCACCACCCTAGATTGCCTCATCTTTTCTGTTTAAAGATAATTTCAGCTGTTGACGTGTTCTTTGTGTGAGTTAGCTGACTTGTTTTGTAAGGCCATTTGATGCAGTGAGGTGCCTTGGCACATCAGCTTTACTTCAGCTGGGCTTCACCACTTGGCTCCTCCTCAAGCAAAGCCCTCGTGTCTCCTTCGTCAGCCCTTGGCACCCACGATGCCTTCCCCCAGTCGGGGTGAGGGTGCACACATGCCCCGAGATCTCCCTTCTCTCGATCAGCCTTTCGGTGTCCTCCTTGGATGAACATGGACCTGGAGTAGGACTCCCCTGTACCATGGAGTGAGCAACCTGTCTTGTCTCTGAAAGCACAGGTAGATGCCACACTTCTCAGGCTTTTCATGTGATAAATAAATACCTGTTTGTGTATGCAAACTCAATCACCTTCTGCCTGCAATTGCAGTCCTCATCAGACATCGTTTCAAGCGTTATTCTTGGCAATAATATCTCATTCAGCTCAGCCTCTTCTCCCCAGTGATTGTGCACTTTGGTTTCCCATCTTTATCAGAACAGGCAGCTTTGTACTTAAAACCCGGTTTTGTTTTTGCTGCTTCGTGTTTGTTTTGAGCATTTTTTGGTTGGGAAATTGTGTTTTCCCTGTGGACCATGCTCCTTCACACTGCCAGTTTGGTCTGTGTCTGACTGCCTGGTTTTCCCGAGCTGTTCCCAAGCAGAAATGGGAGGTCACCTCTTGTGTGTTTTGAAAATTTGCAAGAAATATTCATTGGAAACCAGATACTAAGATATTAAACGTGCACATAGAGTTAGAAGAGAACTTATTAGTGGTATAAACCTTTTAATGATATTCCATACAGATCTTAAGGAGAAATATTTTCAGTGTTGAACAAGTGCTACCCTAAATCATTGAATCACTCCGTATAGGCTGTGGCTCACACAACAGCTAAGCTTAGGCCCGTTTCCAACCTCTCCTCGATAGACAACACAGGATTGCTCCATCATATTCACTGTCTTCTCTCATGCTGCCATTTTCCAACCTTCTTGGCTAGGTCCTTTTTTCCCCAACAGGATAACTGGTAAGCAACCAGTACCTCACTTTGATTATTTGACTCAATTCATTTAGTCTTTGCCTGTAGTCAGGTGCAAATCTAACCATTAGTAGAGCATCAAGAGATTTTTTGTATGGGTGACGTACGTTGCCCCATCATGGATGATTTGGGCCAGGCTCTCATGGACATCTTCTCTAGTTCCGTCAGCAGAGTTACACCAGGGAAAGGTTTGGCACATGCTGTAAAAACTAAACCTTGAACCAGTCATGAGCAAAGGAGAGAGAGGCAGCTGTTTAAAATGCCTGATGATGAAGTCAGATGAAGACCTTTCAATATCGACTGAAATACTTAATTTTATCGGCACTGGCTACTATTAATGTATTTTCCTCTCAGTTACAAGCAGTGGGATTACCCAGCTCACAGATCACTAGGTCGACTCTTCATCCTTAGCTCCCCTCTGGGGACAGGACTGGGAGAAAGGGTGAACCTTCGCACGGGCCATCGTCTCCATGGCCTTACGCCTCTGCCCTTGAACACAGGGGAAAAATGAACCAGATGCAATTGGCTGGTGTTTTGGTTTTCAGCCCAGTAGTTTGACCAGAGGATGTTTGACTCTCCATGGCCAGAAGCCAGTCAGCTGCCAGCAAAGTATTTGCGTGAAGACTTGCGTAACATCTTCTGGCTGACAAAGCGCATTATATGTTTGTCCCCGTGCCCAGGAGTAAGCATCATAGTTCTTTGCCTCAGTGTGCTGTGTTATATGTAGCCAAAATTGTAAACTTCTTGTGTTGCTGTTCTCCAAGCTAGCATCCACAATGGAGCTGATGTCAAGGACCTGTCTTGAGATGGGAAAGGGGCTCCATCCCAACTACTGCTGCTTGGGTGACTTGCTGACCCCAGAGTCCCTAAAAAATTGGCTTAGCAGCGGGCAATATCCAAGCCAAAAAATGGCAGATCAGCAGCTGCTGGAAGCAGAAACTCCTTCGCAAGTTCTGGTCCTCTCTGGTGTCGCCCAAGCTGCTTTCCTGACTTTTAGCAACAGCTTTTCGTTAATTAGGTCATGTGTGGCCATCGTATATGAAGTGCTGCATGATCCAGTAGGAATGTGTTTTGTGCCGATGCGTCTTTTCACTTCGTAAGTCTCGCATTTTCTTTGCTCTCCAGGTTATGCTGAGATGGAAGGAGGGACTCGGAGAGGGAAGATTAACCTTTCGCTGGCCACAATTCGTTCCCTCTTATCACAGAGGATTCGGCAACCCACCCCCCCCTCCCATCCAGCCTATCTGTCTGAATTGCTGAAAGCATAATGCTCCCATATGAGAGATAAGTAAGTGAGCTCTCTTTCTTTTCCATAGGGATGAACTATAGTGTATGCAGATTATTAGGAGAAGAAAATAATATCAGAGAAAGGTGGCTTTCTTAAAAGGCATCAGTAGCATTAGTGTCATGTGTGAAGCACCCATTTGTGACAACTGTACAGACCTTTCAATGGAAAATTGTGCTGTGCTACCTTTTAAAGTATGAAATGCTAATTTTGGATTTACAGTTTTTGAACTGGAGGGCTGCATTTTGCATGGAATTTTGTTTAATTTCCCAGTGAAAAAAGGCATTTGAAACACAACTGCCTACAGCCAACTGTCAACAAAAATCAACTGTAATAACACGCAGCCTGTCACTGATTTATGTGGTGATGTGGTAATCTTCTCAATTTAGCTGGATATTTCTTCTTCATACCAAATAGCTGAAAGTCTTGCTAGACATTTATGAATATCGGGAGGTACTATTAGGATGATAATGGGGCAAGATTAAAGAGGTGTTCACTAGTTCAAAGTGCCAGTTAAAGAGACAGGGAATCGAGAGGTGTAGATATATATGGCCCATTGCTATAAGTGAACTTTGTATTTTCAGAGTTGCTTAAGAAGATTTGGGAGATGGCATATTGAGATCCATCTGCCATGAGAGTGTCTTTCTAAAGGGAGACTGGGAGAAGCAGCTATACACATTTTTTTTTTCTCTAAAAAATCTGCTTTTGTTTAGCAGGGGGTGGGTTGAAAATCGTAGGTATTGAACATGGAGCAAAAGAATATGAGTGATGTTATGGCAAACAGGGTGCTGAGACCCTTCCCCCTTTTCTCTGGAGATCTGAGCCTTAGACGTGGTCACTTTGTACCAGGCTGCATCTCAGTGAGGACTGGGGAGTAAGATATCACACTCTGCATATTACAGCTAAGAAAAGTAATTGGCCTCTCATAAAGAGCTAGAACTAATGCAGACAAAACGATACTGCAAGACTTGAGCTACAAATAAAGAGACAAGTTTGTGTTTTACAAAAATGTATAATTTACCAGGCATTTCATTATGCTGTATAAAAAGGCAAAAATGATAATTGAAAATAAATGCGGCTGCCTAGCTACAGTATATGCTGCCAGCGTTACTGGAAATAGAAGCGCTTTCTTGCTGAAGATAGTTAAAATTTTGATACAACTTCTGTCTGCAGATTTGTATAATGTATCTTGTTAAATTTGTTTCAGTTTGTGTATTTATTACAGAGAAACAGGCAAAATGTGAGGATCTGTCTGTATTTATATACCTAGGGGTTTATACAATTATATTAATTATTAACAGCGTGTTCTGCAGATGCATGCATGTGTGGAGTCTGAGTGAGGATACATGTTGCTGAGTTTATTTCAGAGTGCACAAAGTACACCAGTTACCTTCAAGGTTGCCAAAGATATTCCATTACAAACTCCTGTCTTCCAGGGAACAGGGTTACAAATATAAATATGCCAAAGTAATGTTGTTGGGTTTTTTTCCCCTGAAGCAAAGGGAACTCTGAGTTGCCATTTCTCTTTGGCAGCATACAAAGATGGGGCTACCTGGGGACACTGAGAACTACCAGACGAGGAGAAAATAGGTCCATGCATTGGCATTGCTTCTGCTCTGAAGGCTTCTTCTTGCCCCGCTGGCATCCTCTGGCAAGGGCAAGTTGCCACAGACACGGTGCCCATCTGTGTCCTAAAGTGTGGGTCTACCTGCAGCAGTGCTGGTGCTCCACACCCAGAATGGGGAAAATCTCTCCTAAGGGAGTTTTTGGGGAAAAAACCCTCTCTTGGATTTAGATTTTTCTTACAAGCTCTTCAATTTCTTAGCAGAGGGAGCTGTAAATGTCTCTAGGCTTACTTCTTCATGGTATCCGCTTGTGCCCTGCAGCAGCAAAAGGCCGTGCAGGTTACCCAAGTTATGAGTGAAGCTACTGAGTTTCCATTAGCTCTGGAATTAAGTTAAAAAAGGAAAGGTAAGAGGCCTTGCCTTGACCAAAAGAGGCTTAATACCACCAAGCTGGCTTTAGAGGCCAGAGAGGTAGAGTCAGAGAAACAGAAAACAAAACAACTTGCTTGTTGGGACTCCCATACCGCAGATCCCCCACCAGGATGGATGGGATGGGAACACAGTGGACCGAGTACTGGGAAATGAACAGATCAGAAGGAGAATTATACTTTCATGTATGTGTTTAGATCCACTGTTTAAAGTGGTCTTTTTTTTTCCTTTCCATTTGGACTCTTTTTTTCCCTATAGACTCAGCTGGGCTGCATTGTTCAGACAGTCATGGTTGTGTTTGGATGGGTCAGGGCCTATGAATTCACTTGGCCTTGAAGCAAAAAACTCATCATGAATAATGAAAGAAAAGGAAAATAATGCCTGAGACCGAATGACTTTAACAATGATTAATATCTATTCTTTCCCTCATAATTTGCCTCCAGACTTCTCCCTTTTCAAAATAGCTTACCATTAGCAGTTGAACTTTCAATAGTTGGTACTTTGATGGAACTGGTGCTCTGAAGCCAAAGGGAACCTTATTATTATTATTATTAGCATTATTTTATGAAATCAAAGTTCATTTTGATAAGTTCAAAGCCCTGGATGAATATAGAAAGGACCAAGTTCTGCCCTCAACCACATCTAGTTTGCTCAAATTGGCCATTTGAAACACAGTAATGTTTGCCAGAGAGATACTGAAATTCTTGAGAAAGTAGAGGTGTAAACACCACCATCAGTTTCCCATCCAATAACTGCTTACTGAAAGGCAGGTCCTGTGCAGAGCATCATAGAGGGGGTTTGCAATTATGAAGGAATGGGACATATCAGGGATGCAATTGACTGCCACTGAGTAGCTCAGCAACTCTCAGGGGCCTCCACTCAGGTTCCTAACACCTTGTCTCAGGCAGGAGATTTTCTTTCTTCAAAGGCTTTTATTAAAAACCAGTTCAGGTAAATGCTGACAATAAGCAAGCAAACCTGTTGAGCCCCGAGTCTACAACTTCCCAGGCAACAGGATGCTTCTCCGTGACATTTAAAAGAGCTAACAGCTGAAGAAAATACTGCATATTTTACCCTTTCTACTTAAAATAACAAAAAACCCACTGCTCTTGCAATTGCATTTGGGTTCCTTTTCAGCAGACTGTCCCCACCTCCCATCCCCAAGGCTCCCAGCTGCCTCCTGTTAAAGAAAACCCTTTTCCCATAGGGCCCTGGCTAGTCCCCACTCCAGTTCCCTAGCCAGGACTTTGAAATTACCCAAAGCTGCTTTATCTACCCCAGAAGCAGATCCACACCAGAATTTAGGGTGTGCTGAGTCAGGGCTTGGGGAGTCAGCTGGCAGGATATGGATGTAGAGCAATTACAACCAATGAGCTAAAGGGAATTAATTAGTGTATCCTAAACACCTATGGAGGTGTTTCCATCATGGTTTGAGCTTCTGTTTGCTCCTAGTGCATGCAACTTTACTGCATGCTGCTTCACCTTCCCTCTGAATATCACCATCCAAACATGTGGGTCTTCTTGTCTTGGGTTACCCTGAACTTCAGGTAAGTCTGTTATTCCTAAAGTCTTAAAGCTTTGTAGCATGATAGTGTTTCAAGCTTTTTTGAGATGATGAGCAGAGAAAGTTTGATGGTTGTAGGATCTGAAATTGTTCTTTTCCATGGCAGCTGCAAGGTGGAGTAGTTCCTTGATATGAAAGATGATGACTTTGTCTTTGTGTGGCGGGAACATCATTTAGTTTTTTTACTTTTTAATTGCTCTACCAACCTGTATTTACCCCCCATTACATGATTCTGTGTTGTTGGCATATTTAACCTTTGGAGACCTGTATGCATTTTTTGCTTCTCTTGTGAGTCTTCACCCAGCTGATCATCTGTCAATAGCAGCAGAATTTTATGGGAATGGGTACTTCTTAAGAAAGTCAGACTCCTTTGATTTTCTGTCAAAATAGTGGATGATGATTTTGTTTGTAATGGTCAGATGTGCCCGTTCTGTGAGCATTATGGTCTTTGCAGTACATGAAGTCAAAATTGTTACGGTCTTTAGTCAGGCAATGCTCCTATTGAGTATGTGGGTTTTACCCCTGGTTAAAAGAGGGATTCCCTCAAGTTTCCATTTCATCCTTTTCCTGGGATCTCTGGCCTTGGAGAGGGTTGAGAGAACAAAACATCATCATTTCCTCCACTGCTGCAGTTTCAGAGAAACCTCGTGGTATTAACACAAACTTCAGGTGTCCCAGCTAAATTAATTTGTGAGCTTGCGATCACAGCTGACCTTCGTTACAACACTTAGAGGTAAAGGATGGCTGCAAAGTACCGAGAAGCTGCCAGAACTTTCTGTTTCGAATCAGGCTCTGAATTATCTCTGCCTGTGCTAAGAGGTGGAAGGAGGCCTTTTAATGTATGCCAGGGGATAAAGCTACTTTTGTTGCCCACTGAAAGCATGGCAACCTCAGCTTGAATGTCTGAACCTGTGTCAGGTGCCCCATTACAGGGACTTTAATGGCTCAGAAGAGGAAGGCTTATATGGCGAACTTCCCTCCCCACTGAAAATCCCTCTGATTCCAGGGGTTTCACCTGCAGCATATAGCAGTCTGTTTCTTAAGACATAAAAATGCACGCATGTGTTATCTGCAGATATAATTGAATGTATATACAAATCCACAGTAGGTACACTTGTGCCGCCTCCCTGGCACACATAAGTATTCCCTGCATGCGTGTGTGTTCTCTGCAAGCTACGCTACACATTAATAAGACAATCCATATATTGCATTAAGACATACTGTATGCAGACAATGCTCCAGGTACTGATTTTTTATTTTATTTTTTGTAAATCCTGAAATATGGCTGATATGGTCCACTGCAAAATGAACCTATATTGGAAATGGCAAAATTGTAATGTAAAATATACTGGGGTCAGTCGGGTGTGATGTTTTTTGCATACGTTTTTTCTCCCTTGACCCATGCCATTCTCCCGCATATGGGGGGGAAAAAGCTTCATCTCGCACAGAAATGTGATGTCCTTTACTGCCAGAGGCTGTTGCTGTTTTAAATGAGGAAAAAGCACAATGCATGAAGAAGGAAAATTAAAGCATATTCATTTTGGAAATTAGATACGGTGTCAGGAGACTCTCTGAAAATAGCAGGGTTTGAATGGAGCACCAGACTACAAGACAGTTCACTGAACTTTTGACCACTATTTATACTATGGGAGCTTTTGAAATGGGAAGACAGCAAAGTATTTTATAGCTGTTTAATAGTGGATTGTGGTTTTTACTAGACATTTATCTTCTCTCTGAGTGTATATAAGATAAGTAAACATTATGTAGTGTAATTGCATTATGTTGGAAGTGCTTTAATTTAGGGTTGGTTTATTTTGCCTGCTTGTGGTACATCTTGTCTCAAGCAGCAAAGCCGCCCACTGCTGCAAGTGGGTGCAGTTGCCACCTGAATGACTGACCCTGTCCCAGGATCTAACGTGTAACTGGGGTCACGCCTGGGATCTAAGGGATGCTTTTGCTCGTTGTTGTATTGGGCAAAAAATTAAGGCTAAAACGGGATTGGCCATGGCCCCAGACCATTTGAGAAGCTCAGGCAACTTCTAGCTCCGGGCCTGACTTAATCTCTCTCTTATTTCTATATAGTGAAACTCATTTTAATCTCATATAATGACTTCAGTCCCTCTTTAGCATTCCAGGTACACTGAGCAATGTACTCTTCCAGGGTTGGCAGCTATCTCATTACAATAGTAATGATGCATCACCAGGCAGACATGCATGAATGAAACACTTTGCAAAACCAAAAATGTGTTTGGGGTATTTTTAGGTCTTATTAACTTGGGCTGTTGTTCATGGAAATAATGTGGAAAGATCAGAATTTTGGCATAATCCCAGAAAATGTGGTCTTGAAGCAGTTTTAGCCCTTACTCAAGACTCTGCTTTCCCTTCTCCATTTTCTTTCCATCTTCGTAAATTTAGCTTGAATCGGCATGGGGAAAGTTGCGCTGTGGTGCTGGGTGTCAGACAGGCGAGCCATTCAAGAGGGAAGTGCTCTGGAGAAGGAGCTGCCACCATCAAACAAGCCATCTCCTATAGCTGAAGGTTCAAATGGAGTTGTGTTGTATTGTGATAGCTGCGCATGGTGCTATTTCCCCCGCCCTTCCCCCCCCTTCTCTTAGAGATGATTATAAAAAGGATCTGTTATTCCTTAAAACTGTGAAACACTACAATAAAGCCTTTATATATATATATATATATATATGTGACATTAGGAAAAGTTTAAGCTTATGAGCATTCATTGTGTAGTCCCTTTGTCTTCTGTCGTTTAACCTTCCATACAGTATAGCCTATGTGGGAAGGAAAAAAAGATTCTCCTTCTGCCGTGGAAGATGCTTTTCTTCCTTGGACCAGAAGCTTCTCTCCTATCACTAGCCAGTAACAACCCTTCTGTTCATCCTTATGTCAAAGCCACACTACTGAGCTAATAGAGATCACTGACAATTAGAGATGAGCTAAAATGATTTGGCAAACTCTGGGTGCTTGTGAACCTGAGGGTGTTCTCAGATCCCTTCAAGCCTGTCGGGTGTATTGCCAGCCACGCTCTTCCCACGTCCCCCATCCTAATGGGGAGAGCAGTTGGGACATTGAGTCCAGCTGGGCCCGGAGGTTGGAGAAGAATGAGAGGGGGAGCCTATCAAGATGCATCTCTCTCCCGCCGAGAGATGCATCTCTTCCCTGCTCTTCCCTGCTTCCCTTCCTGGCTGCTCCTCATGGCTGCTTCTTGCCAAGATGTCCAAGGCCACTGTCAGGTTTCTTCTCCCTGTGTGAGATGATGTGACAAGATCCCAGGATGGATCTCTGTCTTTTGCTTGTGAGTAGCTAGATGGGCTGTATCGGGAGAGACGATGTCACTTGAACAGACAAGATGGACAATGCACAAGATAATGTTTTAAAAGGAACAGAAATTCCCTATCGGCAAACACCTAATTGTTTTTTTTGTTTGGTTTGTTTCTTCCTTTTTGTAGTGGCTATTCTTTTATTTTTTCTTTTCTTTTTTCCCTAAACTGATGAACTTTTCTTTCTTGCGCTTCCTGGTTGTCCAGGACAATATAACAAAATATCTTGAGATCCTATTTATGCCAAAACTTTATAGGGCAAGTGGTAATTTAGGATGTTTTCCTTAGTGTTTATTCAGTTTGAGACTGCTTGAAGATAACCACTTGAAACAATATCCCAAGTAACAACTGTTGAAAAAACAACCTGTATTAGTGTACCCCAAACAAATATCTCAAAATTAAGAATATATAACGGGATGGTCTATCACTAGAAAAGGTAGTTGGCTGATGGGTAAGCTATGGCCAGCAGCTTGGCATCAGTGGTGCAATTTCCACCTTGAAAGACTGAGTTTACCTTTTATGCTTGTTGCAGACCTGCGCCAGCCAAGAAACCTTTCATTCAGCCCCAACTAGCTATTCGTGGTAGCGTGGAGAGAAGCTGGTTCCCCAGCCTCATTAGGGAGCTGTGCTGCAGGAAAATTGCTTAGGGAATTTTTGTAAATCATTTGAATCCCGTGAAACTCAAATGAAGAGGTGTGTTTTCATAATTTTATTTTATTTTTTTAAGGCTCCAGGGTCTCTTTCTTTTTCATCATGGTGTGGAGATCTGTACTTCAGCCTTCCCATCTGCCAGAGTGTCTGATATTTGTGAAGGACTTTAAAGGTGTCTTAGCCTTAAGTCCAGTAAAACTTCTAACCTGCACCATGTGCAAACTCACGTGTATTAAATAGTAGTGGTGAAGAGCAACAGGTGGCCGAAAATGAGAAATTAGCAAATTTCAGTTTGCGTTTTGCGTGCATATGAAGTATTTCTGTCCGGCCTCTAGAAAAGCAGAGAGGGACCATGCTGGCAGTTAGATCTTTATCCTACATGACTGCACATGCTTTGCTGTAGAAAAACATACAAAACCAGAACAGAGCAGAGGCACAGGGGTAATCAAACAGAAAAACGAATGACTTGGCCCCATCATTTGCATTGTAGACCATGTGAACACGTTAGACACAAATTCTTTGTGTGTGTGAAGAGATAACAGATCCACATTAATTTTAGAGCTGATTGCCATTCTTTATTAATAGAAATGTAATGTAGTGCCAATGCCAAGTCCTGCCAGCCCTTCCTTTTTATCTTCTTTTTCAAGCATAGACAGCATCGAAGGTCTGATCGTAGCCTCCCCCAATCCCTACTTATTTAAAAGCTGCTTGTTAAGCCAGGGGACAGCAATGGCACCTTATCATGGCTGAGGTGATGATGTCTTGTCAGCAAACACTGTAAATATCACTCAAAATTTTTCTTAGGCTGACAATAGTTTCTGGGAATAATGCTAATTTAATATAGTTTCATAAATTGAAAAGAATTGAATGAATGACAGTAGATTTGTGAATAATTTGCAAATGGGGGCAGGGATAGAATTTGTCAAATGTGTTCTCTATTAATAGTTTGCTCTGCTCTATGTAGCTACTGAGTGGTCTTGGTTCTCCATTTGTTTTTTTGAGAAAAAGCTGGATTCTTTTATTATTTTTGTTATTTTTTTTTAGTGCTATCCTTTTTTTCTGTTCCAAGGGCCATTGTTTACTTTTGAAGTGGATGAAAGATGAATTCAGGTTACGTTCTGACATTACAATGAAATTGTCAATAGAAATCAATGACTTGTCACATGATGACTTAGGGTCTATAAGGCAGCCTAACAGTGTCCTTATATCTTCAGCCCCCTTCATTGTGCTACTCTCCTCAGGAGCCAAGCAACTGTACGGTTATAGAAAGGTGTTGTCATCGTTAAGGGGATTATAATGGAGTTTAATAAACCAGGAAGCTGAGGCATGGAACCCTGATATTGGCGCCAGTGTTATAAAGTGGCGTATTGTCTGCAGAGACTGGTATTTGTATCTGCATTTATTGACCTTAGAGAGGTAATATAAACAGAAGAGATAGAGGTCAAAGAGCTCACCTTCAGCTGCTACGGATGGCCATCGAGCGGAGCAGGTTTGCACACTGCATTGAAATACCACCGTGTCAACTCTGTCCTCCCAAAGACCTCGGCTTACTTGGCCATGGTTGCTTTTTAATGTTCGCATGGGAATGGTGACAGCATTACCTAGCCTTAAGGCTAGATAATCCTTGCTGGTGAGTTTTGTGTTGGGGCATGCTGGGCAAACTGGGTGCTAATGGGCTGCTGAGTGTTCCTAGGATACTTCTTCCTGATGAAGCAAGGATGTAGCTGAAGCTCTTGGCTCTTAGACCATGCTTCTATTTGCAGTCCATTCACTTGGGGCAGTTTGGAGCCGGTTGTCCTCTCCAGCTGCCCAAGCTCCAGCCATGCCATTGCAGCTGGGAGGATGTGGGTGCTTCAGCCACCGAGTAGCCTGATGTGGCCAGGAGAGTAGTTTCCCTCACCCAGAGGGATGGGGCAGCTGGCTCGCTCCCCTGTACCACCCCCAAATTCAGCCAGATTGTAAATTATACAATCTGGCTTCGGAGCCTTTCCGGAACAGAAGTGCATTCAGCTTAAACTAGTTCAGCCCCGGAAAGAGATGGTCCTAAACAGAACTTAATTTTTTTTTTTTAATTAAAAAAAAAACAACAAAAAACCAAACAAAACCAACCCAAAAGAACATGATTTATAACAAGATACAGGAACAATTTATTCTCTCTCTCCATGGATTAGAGAGGTGGTGCTTGGAGCAGCTTGTTAAACAGAAGTGCTTGGCCCCTGGCCTTGCACTGCTGTTTAATGATCCACTCTTCATGTGCCACCTCTCTAATCCATGGAGAGATAGGTACAAATTGTATCTATAATGTTATATTACTTAACAGTATAATGTATTATAAATCATAGAATTGCATCCCTGCCTTGTAATTGGTGAGATGTGTTGCATGAGAAATCCCCTAATTCAATATAAAGCGGTTGCTCTTATGCATAACTACCTCTCTGGATCAAACCAATTCAGCCCAGAAGTGGTGAGGGGAAAGTTAAAGCTTTTTTAATTAAAAAAAAAGCAAAAATATGACTTAGCATGGCTTTATGGGCCCCCTCATTGGCTTTATAGGCCCCTGCCCTCGAATGGCTGTTTAACAGTCCCCTGCTTGCAGGGAGTTTCTCTCTGCAGCGGGAGCTGCTCTGGGGTATATCCTACCTCTTCCCAAGGGATGCCTCCCTGCGTGCCAGTCCATTTGCACCAGGATTTATCCTGGTGGTGGATCTTCCCCTCTGCCAGAGGGAAGGAAAAAATGTCTGCGGCAGGGACTTCAGCAACCTGTCCCCTCCTGTGCACCCAGGGCCATTGATGGTGCCTGTCACGGTGACGTTGGAGCACTCTTGCGTGTAGGGTGCAAAGTAAGACCCGTGGTTTATTTTTTTCCTCCCTTGAACAAAGCCAATGTCTGGTCCTTGGATAGTGACCAAAAACAACCACAGCTTCCCGGGAGACTTGCAACTGTTGAAAATATCCTTATTATGTAACGCTTTACCAGTAAAAGAAATATTTTTCCTGACCCTGATAGTAATCCACTAACGTCCTAAAGCAGGTTGAGCGATGGGCTGCGTGATTTATTCCGTGAAGTTGCAACTACAGATGTGTCTCCCCCCAATAAATAACTAACCTTTCTTTAATAAATAATAAATAAACCCTGAAGCTATTCGAGACAAACTATGCTTAATTAAAGCCTGTGACACTAAAACAAGTTACCTCTCTTTTCAATTAGAAAATGCACTTGTGGCAGAAAAAAGAAAATTTAGGAGTAAGAGTTTGTCTAAACGTGTGATGGGAATGGGTCTTAATGAAGGCAAAGAAAATAGCCTTATTTTGTTTTTTAACAAAGCTCGGCTCTGGGATTATGGGCTCTCGGCAGGGTCCCTGCACCCCAGCCACGGGTGCTAGCAGAGCTGCTGGCATTGACCTCGCTGGACAAGATCCTATTGATCTCATACGGTTTCCGAAAGTGCTAAAGATCTGCAGTCAGACAGGTATCCAAACTTTTCAAGCCTCTTGGAGGGAAGAAGTTTGGAAATCTCATACAATTAGTATTTTTAATATTATTTTTTCTTTCTGCTTAGTTTGGTTTAATCCATAAATATTTAGGAAACCTATTCTCTCATCACACTCCTCCTGCAGTATTTCATCTGTGAGAAGAAATCCGGTAGGTTGAAAATGAAGAGGAAAAAGAAATAAACTCTTTGGACCTCCTAATGACTTAAGCTAGTACAAGTTTGCATTGGGGCTGGGGCAGGGGAGGGAACAAGTCAGTCTTGTTTCAGGAGGAAGCGTTGTGGGGTATGTGCATGAAGCAAAGCACCCGTTCAGCCATCCCCGTCTCCCCCTGCAGTCACGGAGCAGCCTGATTTACTGACTCAGAAAAGTTACTTATGTCTTGTGCCACTTTATTAAAATGGGAAGGCAAAAAAATTTCCTTTGTCTGTGACTTGACGGTAGGGAGGCAGAGGGTTGTTTCTCCCCGGTTTTATAGGCAGCATCTCCATTGTGAGGTGATACCCTTTACTAGGTCTTCTGGAGATGGGAAAGGAGCTGAACTGTTTGTGTTCAAGTTTGTTTTGCTTGGCAAATAATACATTGTGAGAACCTGAGAGATCATACCTTTATTTGCAAACAAGATGTTTGTGTTTTCTTTTTCATTTGAAACTCATGTAAAGGTGGGGAATGTATAAAATTGATGCTTGTTCCTGCAAGAGCCTTAAAACCCAATGTGCTGATTCCTTGTGCTTTTTGCTTTTGAATTTATTTCTCAGAGGTGCAAAGATGCCACCAAGACTTACAATGATATTTTCAACACTTTTTACCAGAAAAGCCAGCAGAATAATGACAATACTTTTGAGGGCAATTAGATGAGACTGCTTTTCACCCAGGTTTTTTGTTATATTTAGCTCTGTGGTACCCAGATTTCCTTCCTGCCCAAGTTGTCTTGCTTTCACTGGGTGTGAATAGTCTACAAAACAAATGTGGTGTTATACATTTCCTTCTTATCTCCTCTTTCTAGTTAGTTTTACCTGCTCTTACAAGTGAAAGCCTGGGGTGGGGGAACAAGGAAAAAAATTCATTGCTGGTTTCTTACTGAAAGCCCCCAAATAATTATGCTAAGTGAAGCAAAGTATTTCTCTCTCCTGCGACCAGCTTGCAGTTCCCTCCCAAACTGCCCCGTGCCATCCCCCCCCTCCGAGCCTCAGGACACTGGATTTTCCTCCATGTGTTGGGCAGGGGCTGGGGTTCCCGTCCTCCCCAACAGCGACCCTGAGCAGATAGGGGGGCTGCCTGGCAGAGTGGGGTCATGCCATGGGGAGCGAAGGGTGGGATGAACAAAAAAAGAGAAGATTAAAAAAAAAAAAAAAGCTCTTTTCTCCACAAGCTCTAATCAGTACTCACATCGTACATTTGTAAAAATGACTGCCTAACGGGTGAAAAAAATCTATTTCTCTGGCAGCATGCACTTACTCTTAAATCAATCCAACACAGTAGGGCTTTTTTTTTTCCCCCCACCCCCCTTCTGATTTTTCTATTTGTTTGCTTTATACGACAACAAACTTGCCTTTTCCTGGACCGAAGCGAGCAGCAGAGTGCTTCGCCTCCCTCCTTTCCCTGTGCTGTGGGATTATTGTGAGTAGGGTGTAAACGCAGATTCATTTTGTGGAGTGTTTTTATATGCGTGTCTGCATAAAAATAAGATGTAATGATTTTGAGGATTAAAGGTATGGTCAGAAACTTTTTAATATGGTATGAAATACTTGCACTGAGCACAGCCCTTTTTGACCCTCCAAGACCTCCATACTGAACATACAATAGCAATAAATCCTGGAGCAGATTAAGCAATTTCCCCATAGTAATGTGTCTATTGGAGTTTCAAATAACCCAGAGTAGCCTGAAACATTTGGATATTCCAGTCTGTATCCCTTCTGTATGTAGAAAGTTGATGGCAGGGCAGCATCCTGAACTTTGACTCCTTGTAAAAGTTTAAATTGCTGCCCTGCTGGGCTGAGTGAATGCTAATTACTTTGTCTCTTACAATACGTCCAGACTACTTATTTAAAAAAAAATCCCTGAAGACACAGCTTTTGCATGCCAAATATATTGCACTCAACAAAACACACAAAATAGCAGGCCTGTTTGCATACAGCTAATGCAATTGCAAATTTGTTGTTTAGCAACCTTTAAGAATAATTTCAGTTTTCAACCGCTCGTGTGAAAATTTGCCGCAACGCTTGCTTGGGTATTGCCCGTAGTGGCAGCTGCAATGCACAAAAGCCCCGCGCGTTTCTCCTAGGACCATGGAGTGTGTCCCCAAAACAAAGATCATCTCAAGACTGAATCTATGTATGTCTGAAATGAGCAGTTTCTTGCAAGCAATTAGGCTTTTCTGGGCTCATACTGGGGTGGATATTAGTCAGAGGCATGTTCAAAATAAGGACAAAGCTGTAAACCAGGAAACGAGAGTTGGGCAGGCTGTGTATCTTCCTGGAGATGCTCAAAATCTTTGATGCTTCCTAGATTGCCGGAGTCCAATAATTATTAACAATTCTGTAATAACAATATTAATTACCAGGAAAGCTGAAGTTCACTTGTGATTGTTTGGTTCCTTTCAGCAATCATTAAGCACAATTAGAAGATCAGAACTGATGAGCTCCTGGCAGTGATGTTCTATATGCAGGCCACTCATTGCCCCACTGCTGTGGAGCAAGGAACTGTGGGCAAGGGTGGTGTTCTGTGGCGTTCGTGCTGCAAACGTGGCATCAGTGTATCCTGAAGGAAAAAGAAAACAACGTCCACAGATAACACAGCTTTATAAGTAGGGATGGACAAATCACTCTGGGAAGAGAGAATCTAAATAAATGTTAACCCCTGAGCCCCCTGCTCTGCCCGTTTCTGAATTGTTAGCATGCAAGCTCACTCGAGCACAGATCTGACAGCAAATCTAAAAGCTGTTTGTTGGCTGCTTCGACTTTGCACTGGACCAAAAACAAGAGCCTAAAATTTTCCTGAGCTTTGGTGGAAAGCACGGGGGTTGTGGTCCCACTTATTCTCTCATGGACCTTGAATCAATTAGAAAGTGATGTTATTTTGGTTTTTCTCCCTGTATACAAAGAGCAAACTCCTTTATTTTCAGCCAGAATAAGCTTGTCCTACATGATGACAACAACCGGGATTTAGTTCTCATCCAAGAGTGCTTGGGATGCTAAGCTTTGGGGAGGAGCTGTGGAATTCAGGCCATGGTAAATACTTTTAAAAGAAGATGGTCTCCCAGTCCAATGTCTGGGAGAGAGCTGCATGGATCAGACTGATCTCGAATATTTTAGCCAAGTCCTACTCCCTTGTGAAGACAGCCTTGAGCTAACGTCAACCAACTGTGGGGAGTTGACCCAACTGTTGGGAACCAATGTTGGGATGTCCCAGGCTGGAGGGTGTTCCTACTCTGGAGTGGCACTATGGTCCCCTCAAAGACCCTTGCAACCCCCCTTACCCGGGTTTTGGAGTGGCTGAGGCTTTACGGTGCCCTGTGGCTCTCCCAGGACCATGTGAGGGGATGAGGGAGTATGCTGCTGGCTCTGTGCACAGGGCTTCGGGAATATTTTGGAAATAGGTTAAATGAAAGACATTCCTAACATGCTACCCACCAACTGTTTTTACGTAAGGAATGTCTTGTATGGAGGGAAACAGCCTGCAAATAATTAATTAGGGAAGGCGGGGCGGGAATTAAAGAATTTCATAATATTTCAGGCTTAGAAAAAGTGTCACCAAATCAACAAACAGAGTATTCATTAGGAAAAATGTGCTTAATTTCAGACCAGGGATGTGGAAGTGCCATGAGAGTTGTTCTCAGAGAATTTTTAGCCCAATCAGAAACAAGAGAAGACCACAATTATTATGGGAGCCTGTTCTTCTGAGAATGCCAACCCAGTTTTGCAGACCCAAGAGGTCTGAACAATCTCAAATCAGGTCTGGCTGAACAACTGTTCCTCTCGTTGCTGTCTATGCTGAGTGAAACGTGAGGTTTCTCACTATCGTTTTCAAAATCAGCGTAATGTTTAACCTTTGAGACTCTCCTGAAGGGAAAGACATGGGAGAAGCATGTTTATTAGGGCTATCTGTGTTGATGAAAGGCTTTCAAATCTTGTCTGCAAGTAAAGTTTGAATTCAGAAAACTGACTGAATTTGCTTAAGTAGGTTTCGCACGGGCCAGGGCTGCGGGGTTTGGAAGCATTATGTACCAAGAGGACTCGGTGATACTTGGGCCACAATTTAGATGATCACAGATGTGCAAAGCACACATCTTCTGGACATTACGTTAAGAACCATAACGAAAAATCATCAGACCATGGGCCCCAGCTCCTCCCTGGAGGAGCTTATGAAAGGTCCCCCCGTAGCTTTTCCCTGCTCGTGCGCTGTACCAAATACCAAGCTGGCAAACTCTTTGTGGGTGCCTTGTCCTCAACAAGCAGATGCCTGAGGATGTACTTGCATCCCGCTCTGCAGGTATCCTACAGGTACTGATTGCTTGTCGACCAGGGCTGGTTCAGTAATGTACCCGTATCGCAGGCAATGGCGTGGTGGTACTGGAATTAACAACTCAGTGTTTTAGATTACTCCCTGGATTTATTACCTTCTGGGAAAAGAAGTTATTTCTAGACCCTCTGCCAACCCTCAATTTCTAGTAAATGAGAATATACTAGTTCTGGGACTTAGGATGCTTTATGAAAGGAGGAAAAAAAAATTATGAAGGAAAAATGATTTTGATCTGAGACAGAAATTCAGACAAAGGATTACCCGTGTTGTTTGAACAGACAGTGCATAAACATTACCTTATATTAGAAGGAACAGAGACTTGCAACATCCAGGAAACTACTTTATTCACAAAATAAAACTAGGCCTATTTCTGCTTATTCAAATACCACCCACAACTTTCTGGGGAAAGATCATATGCAGAGCATATTTGGAAACATTATTAGGAATGCATAAAGTACAGTATTAGTCAATTTTATATGCTCAGTTGCATGAAATCTGTGTGTTTAAAAAATATAATAATTTGCATTTCATGGCTTTTGATAACCTCAGGAGTGCACTTGAAATTCAGCACATGCCCACAGCACCTCCCAGCTCACCCCATTTTTAACTGAAGACCAATGGTTTCTATTAAGGGATCAGGCAGGGACTCTGACAAGCCAGTCAATAACTATGTGAGGTTACTTCATTAATGCTATAATGGCTGATAGAGTGAGAGGCAAAAAACAGGTTCCTGACAGCAGCAAATGAAAATGATAGAGATTCCTGAAGCAACGCGCCTTTCCTTTGTCATTGTCTTTTGCTTGGCTTATTCAAAATGTGGCATTTATGTATTCAGCCTTGATGAATGTTGCAGGCTTTAAGTACTTTTTCCATCTCTAATGCAGTGCCGATTGCACATTGTTCTTTCTTTCTCTCCCTCTCTCCTTTTTTTCTTTTTTTTTTTTTTTTTCTTTTAACT
>VFFE01007110.1:2487003-2500622 GCA_008921705.1 Burhinus oedicnemus | reverse complement strand
TTTTTTGTTTTTTTGTTTTTTTTTTTTTTTTTTTAATCCAAGGCAATTCTTTATTTGCCTAAAACCAGTTTGTTTAAAGCCAGCTTCTGAAGCCTTACTAAGGTTTAATTCAGCACAGCGTTTAGGCATGTGCTTATCTTCAAATAGTCCCCCAGCAGTCACGTTGCAGAGGCAATATTAGACACACGCCTAACTGCCTGCTGACTTGAGCCTAAACGGCCTAAATATCCAAATAATTAGATTAATTTGTGGCTTGATAGTGGAAGACTTTTGGCCTAGGAAATGAGAATGCAAAAAGTATGCAAAGCAGCTGCAGATGTGTATTGCCTAGCTAACTTGGAAGAGACCGTGAGGCAAAACGTTGATACTGGGCATGCGAGTACGTCTGAACATTAAAGTGCTTTAAGCTTCTTTAAGGAGTAGCTTGGGTATGAACCAAAGCTTGGTTTTAAATTGTTTCCGCAGCAGAAGCAGAGAGGCTCAGAGCTTGCATTATTTATTTTTTTTAAGGTACTGGTAACTTCAGGGATTTTCCCATGTTTATGGTTTAACAAGAAGAGAGCCAAGTATGCTGTGGTTAATGACATAAGCATTAAAAAAGAGAGATGTGGGAGATCTGGACTCACAAACCTCTTTTGGGATTTTAGGCCAGCCAAATGATCCCCTCAGCAAAGAGGGTGGCTGCTGCTTTTTCCAGCTTGTCCTCTGTATGTGCTCTCCGGCAAGAACTGCTGCTGGCCACAGCAAGGGTCTCTAGGAGAAGGTCCTTGGGCATTACTGCAATCCCCGTGACAACTTAAAATCACCCAGACAGAGAGCGGGGCACAAGCTGCCCGTTTCTGATTGTATAGGAAGACCTGTCGGAGACCTAGGGCATGGAGAGGGGCACTGGTGGGACTGGTGTTTGTAGCGGAGACAGAGTTGTATGATAACAGAGAAAGGTATTGTGCCATTGTTAACAAAAATATTATTGCTAACATAAAGTTAGTAATCTTGCCCAAGTTCAGCTATCTAAGAATTGTATGTCCAAGACAGTATCCAGAGTCTTCCTATTTGGGTTATAGGGAGTGAGACATCTGAGGAGTAACTGTGCTATTGAGTTATTGTCCAGCATGGGTCATGCAAATTACGTTTTGCAGTTGCCTGACTCTCTGTAGACTGGAAAGGGAAGCCTAGTTTGGAAATGTAACTTTTTTTTTAAGGTGTGTGGTGTACAGTGTCATGAAACCTCCCTTGAGATGGAAGAGCCTGTGTTCGTTCATATATTGCAAAATTAGTTTCAGTCTTAACTGGCCGTGCTCTGAGTATTTTCCACCTATTCGCTGATACAAAGCTGCGTGGAAACCACAAACCTCCTCCAAGAAGGAGGAAATCTCAGTTGGGACTGATAGGGTTACCTGCCAAATGTTTGAAGTGCCCCCAACTTCCAGCCAAATACTCGCCTATATGGTGTTTGTTGCTGAGTGCACTGTGTGTGTGTGTTTATGTAAGCTGATGTCAGCCTGCTGCCACTTCCCAACAGGGTCATCTTGCACAACATACAACTGATTTGCTCTGTGGTTGCACGTGTTGTTCTAGTATATCCTCATTGGCCTTCGTGCAACGTATTTCTCATGCAGGTGTCAGTCTACATTCAGCCCTAAATTATTCCAGCTTCTTCCAGGTGCTCAGTGCTTTCCTTCCCTGGCTTTTTTCCCCGGTGGGAAAGACTGCGATCCCTCCTGCTGCAGCTAGAATGGGCTTGGCATGTCCCCATCATTGCAAATATTGGAGCTGTGGCAAACCCTCTAGGACCCGAGTGGTCCACTGCATCCCGCTGTGGAGCTGGGGTTGAGGATTGTCCCTGGATGAAAGCTGCCTTCCAGGAGAGGAGTTGCTCAAAGGGTAGGTGTGCAAACAGTGCTTGCCCTCTATTAAGATAACCCCCTCCTGGGGAGGCAGCTCCAGGAGGTGCAATTTGCACCTCTTGGCACAGGCAGAGGTGTGAATTGAGTGAGGAAGCTGCCAAGCTTTGGTTCCTTGATGGGAAACCACTAGGATTGTTTTGCACTAGGCAATAAGGAGAAATAGACAGTCATTTTACCCTCAAATTCCAATTTGCTGTCTTCACCCACGTTGCATTTTTGGGTCATAACAATCCGGGAAGCACGTTTATGGGTGGTCCAGCACCTCCTGCCCTTCTGTAGAGCGGGACCATACTGCTGGGCTGGGCTGCGTGCGTGGGTGGGAGAAGTGGTGGGCCTGGGTGACAAACATCACTTCTTGGATCTCACTCTTTAAAATTACTAAAAGTCGTCTCTGTTGCACTTTTGGTTGGTATTTGGATGCAAAATCATGCTGTTTTGAAATGTAGAAAAGATCTGAAACTATTAATATAGCGTGTTTTTATGTGCAGAGCTGAGTGTTGGCAGAGTTGAGTTTTCTTCATTTTTTGAAGTTGCAAAATTGCTCAGGAATAACTGGAAAATGCTTTTCTGCAAATTTCACAGGAAACATTGCACCTATTTTACCTGTTCATATTTATAGACTACTCTGAGCACAAAGGAGGGCATTTAATGAACTTAATGAATCCCTAAATTAAAGAAAATTTCACATGCTTTCCATGACCTGCTTGTTATTTCAAGGCCAACTTCTATTCAACCCAGCCCAGTAGTCCCTAGCAGATATAATATTGAAATATATCAATTGTTGCCTGTGGTATGTTTTAAAAAAGAGATATTAAGTGAAAGGCATTAATGCACGTATTACACAAAGATAGAGATGTTAAATGCTTTCACAGAAATGATATACAGTGTTTTAAGAATCTTGTGCAAATTAGTCTGCATTTAGTCATTTTCTCTTTTAAACAAAAGTTATAGAAATTATTGCTAGCAAACAAAAATCTATTTTAGACAAACACAGTATGTCCTGAAAGATCCAGTTTGTCATGCCAATAGTCTCATTGGCTATGATTTGTATATTAAAAAGATTTTAATTGCCCAGGTAAGTGCCTGCACCTGCTAAGACATTGAATATTAGAGCACTTTATTCTAATCTCTTATAATATAGGGCACACTTCACCCATAAAATTATTCTCTACACAATTATAGCTCAGTTTTGCTGAGGTAGAAAGTGCAACTTAACAGTTTGGTTTTACTCATTATTATTAAAATCATGCAAATTAGGATCATTAGGTAACAGTTGTATAGTTAACTACTCAATAGCCTGGTCACTGCTTTTCCTTTCGTCTACAAACAATTGCAGGGATGGAGATGTGTTACCTGGCATCTTGGGCTATGCCAAATCGGGAGCGGGGTCTGGAAGTGCGAGGAGCAGCCCTGAGACCTCTGGGATAACTCCTCCATGCTGGAGCTGCCATTTGTTTGAAGGGCAAAAGTTTCCTTCAGATCTCCTCCAGCACGTCATTCCTTGAATCATCTCTGACCCGCTCTCCAAAGCGGATAGGACATTGGGCAGCTGTGTGGGGCATTGGTGAGCGGGGGCTAGAGGTAGTGATGTCTTTCCTGGGAGGAACAGGGGTTTTGGAGGTGCCCTGCTGTCTCCATGGCACTGGGGCGTAGCACAGCTCTCTGTCCCATAAGACCAAAAGCTGCAGTCAAGATCTTGCAGCCTTTTATGACCTATGAGCTGAGACTAAGACTGGGTGAAATGAAAAACATAAGCTCTCCAGCATATAATGAAGGAAACAAAATCAGTATACTGTGAACTAACCTCCTTATAGCAGAGCCATGCACGAAGCTAAAGATGGGATCATTTAGGTATGCCCAGGGTTTGTTTTGTCCACTGAATTATGAGCTTTGAGTCCCACCCAGTTTCCCTGAATGTTATGCATCCCTACACACACCTGATAATATCTGTCTTGAAGAACAGCACTGTATTTCCTATCTGACTTCTGCATCTCTAGTATTATCCTGTTTCTTCCTGTGCTGCTCAGTGCCCTGTTTTGTCTCTTCAGATGTCCCTAAAGCTGCTCAAAAGTCGCTGGAAAAGGGACTTACATGCAGTATTGCCATTGGTTTTGTGTAAGGTGCTTGGTTTTCTCATACATCATTTTTCCATTTAACTGGGAAACTTGTGATTTTCAAAATGTAGAGATTTGTTCTGAATTGGAATAAAAGCACAAAGTTGAAATTGCCTGTGAAAAACACATTTCTAGGACATGCTATTTTGAATTAGTCAAAATGTTCTAGTTCAATAAATCAAAAGGTTTCATTCCAATTATGTATTTCTTTTCTCTTATAATTAGGGATGTAATGTAAAGTAACAGTTCAGAACAACTTTTTCTTTTGCAATGAATAATTGACTCGCTCTGTTCCAATGAAATTTAATTTTAGAGTTTATTCTCAACAAAACACCGTGGTTCAATTTTGTTCTAAATGAAATTCTATGAAACTGTGCTGGCTCCTGCACCAAGTTCCTATCTGACAAAATGGTATTTCCTGATGGAGAAAGTTTTACCCCAACTGCTTTGACCAGCTCTTGCTTAAGTCCCCAAATCTCTAAACAAAATAATGGTATTCATTACTCTCCCCCATTATACCTTTATTGAAAGAATCCCATGCGGCTGAAGAGGAAAAATGCCGTGCTCTGGAGCCCAGGATACTTTATGTAGTTCTTAATTGCAGGTAGGAAATACAATGGAACTGGTCTGCACTACAGATACCAGTTCAAATTAATCTCTGGAATAACTCCAGTGCCTTTAGTGAAGTTGCTCCAGGAATGAATTTGACCCCCCTATTTTCATCCAGGTGAGTTTCTTTACATATCGCAATGTAACTGCGAACCGTGGTCAAAGGATTTAACATTCTCTCAGACAGTGCCTGCAGGTCCCAAAGCATGTTGCTGTAATTTATCAGGGCGATTTGTTTTATTTTGTCATACATGAAAGAGGAAACAGTCATTCTCTTTAGGTGTGTAACCCCGAAATGCCAGTGCTGGATGACGCATACAGGTGTTGGGGAGAGCAACCAGAACGCCTGGGGTTCAGGTCGCGTTTCCACCCAACACTGGGCTCACACTAAGGCTCTTTGGCAATGCAAGAGGGGGTCTTACAGCAGCCAGAAATGTAAAGGATGTGAAATGAGGAGTAAACGTAGCTCTTCAGACAGCTACTCACAAAAATGGTGAAATCCATCTTTAGCAGATCTGGCTTGTTGACTTCTTTGGGAGCAGAAGAATTCAAGATGTCTCTAGTAAGGTGTTTGGATAGACGAGAAAGCTGTATGTATAAGAGGAATTATTTGGGATATCTTCAGCAGAAAGAGTTATGGGATGAAACTAAGCTAAGGAAAACTTAAAGTGATGCCATGGGGGGTGTGTGGGGGTGTGGGGGTGTGAAATACTGTCCAGTGATCTGTGGACTGGTTTCCCAAGAGATCTAGGAAAGCCATGCCACGCTGGCTGGTGAAAACCACAGTGCAAGGAAAATATTTTAGATGTCGTCAGGATGGACAAGGTATCCTACGGAATTTTTAGAGTGATTGAAGGGTATTTGTTTTCTTGTTTTGTTTTCTAATTGACCAAAACACATACAGCAGAGTCTCACAGGACTGTGCTGAGCCAAAACTCTTGCTGAAGTCAGATGAAGAACTTTTGAGCCTGGCCTGTTGGAAAATATTCATGGGTGAAATTATAGGAGGTACGAAACACAAGAAATTCCCTCCAAAATGCTCATTTCGCTGTACATCCTCCCTACAGGGGACATGTGTGTAATTAGCAATTGCTTCCAGTAAATGGCTCTCTGATCATGATGACAATCCAATTTGAAGGGAATTATTGTAAAAACACAATTTATGGATGGGCCCTTACACTAACAAGTGCCTTGCTGGTGGAACGCCTCTGTTTGCAACTGAGCATTTGCCAGCCGTCACATAAAGTGTGTTAGGTTTATGGCTCGTCTGCCACAGGCATCCTACAGTATGGTGGGGAAAGAAGTGCCCTCTTGAAGACGGCTGGTATTCTGCACCATGACATTTCATGGTTAATGTACACCACAGCAATGCGTGTGGTCTTGGTATATATTGGCTGTGAAGGATCCAACCCATGAAGAAACCTCTTAAAAAGGCCTCTCTTACGTTCTTTTTTTTTTTTTTTTTTTTTTTTTTTTTTTTTTTTTTTTTTTTTTTTTTAGACACTTAGAGTAATATTGTCTCTTGATGTGCTGCTGATGTAAAGTCCTTATTGTTAGATGTCCCATGGGGGAAATCCCTTTTTCTTCTCACCAGCTGGAGTGTCTGGGCTTGGCATAACTGAGGAATGAAATCTTTCTCCCATTTGCTCCATTCTTCATGAGACTTTACTACATCTTCAGGCCAACACAGTCTCTCCAGTATCCCTGTGCTACAGAGGATGATCTTTGACTACTGTGTTGATGATCAGCCTCTACTGGTTGTCTTTTGTCCCATGTGTCACCAAGGGTACCTGTACTTGTCCTGCTCTTTCCAGGGCCCTCAGTGGTTATACACATACACACCACACACAGAAGCACCTGAACACCCTTGCAATGCTGGCAAAGAGGGGTTTTGACCACCTTGCCATTGAATTTTAGCCTTCTCAGGGCTAAAATTGCCCTGTCACTGGGCACCCAAAGGGGGGAGAAGACACTGAAAGTTTATGGTTTTTTACTACTATTATTATTTTTTTTTTTTTAACAAGGTTGTTATTCTGCAACCGCATCTGTAGCTTGTGATTCAAATCTGCAAGCATAACAGCTCCTTGCCATACAAGATGCTTCCCTCTTGGTTCGTTTTCTAAATCATAAATATTACAACTTCTGGAGAAATTCTATAAACAAACAGGTTCATATCTGAACTCATCAGGACAATGCTATGTTTATATAAACTGCTACTTATGATGATGGGGTATATGGCATTTTTTATTGCAAGCAAAGGACATATTATTCAAATAAATGTAGGGAAAATAAAATGAGCTCGATAAAATTGGGATGCCCCTAGCAATCAGAGTTTCACTTTAAAATAACAATAATAATTGAAGCGCCATTCTGCTCGCCTGAACTGCAATCAGTGGTGCCGTACTCCATTTGCTTCCACAGGCCCCCTTGCGCTTTGAGGTGCTTTCCAGCCCGAGCAGGAGAAGAGGAGTCTGACCTTGGCACAATCGTCTTTTGCTTTGGAGTCTCAGCAAGTCCCACTTGCAAATGAGCACAGAAACTGCGGCGGCTTCGCTTCCCCATCAGGACCAAGCACGGGAGAAGTGCACTGACGAACCTGGCGTGTGCAGGGTAAGGCAGCAGCCAGGCAATTCGGGCTGAAAGTCGCAAGCGAATCGCAAACCTCAGAAGTTTCTTATTTTCTGCAAGCAATGCATCTGGTGGGCAAGAAGTTATCCCAGCACGAAGCGAGCATCTCAGGAATGGGCTGGAGGCAACTTGGAGCATCTCGCCCCACTGGTGGACGGGCTGCCCTGTGCTAGGATCTGGCTCTCTGGGGCTGTTGCCTCCCAGCTTTGCTGGCTGACCTCGGGGCTTTTATCTGGAGTAACCACACGTGCATTTATCACAGAACTTTATGAACAGTGAAGGTTTATTACGTTGCACTTAAACCTCGTTTAACCTTTGCTCAGGAAGCAGTGCTTTAAAGTGGGACTGCGGGAGTTTGCAAAATCCTGGCAAGCCACTTCCTGAGCAGGATGTACAGAAGCTCCCCCCCAAGACAAAATGTGGGTGCAAGCCCCACATCTGCTGCCTTCATTTTTCTGCCACAAGGCAAAATATTGCAGCCTGGTAAGGATTTATCAGAAGACATAACTTTAGGGTTTTTTATTGGTTTATTTTTTATTTTTAAATTAATCTCTGGCTCAAAAATGCATGCATCTTCCTCTTCCACGGTGGCACCTGCAGCCCCGACACTCCTCTGTGCAGGTGGCCTTGGGGTAGTCCTCAGGCCCAGAGACCTCCTGCGAGCTGTCATGCTGCTCAAAAAGCTCTTCTCCTGGAGGGAAAAGTGAGAAATAGAAAACTAGAGCTGAATAGTACAGAAAGCTTCCTGGCAGGAGCAGTCCCCCAGGGGAGCTAATGCAAATCCCATCACTTGGGATGTTAAAAACTTGAGTGAATGAAGTTCCAACCTAAAGATAGCAGGGGAGCATCCTTCATGGGTGAGGAAGGGACTTGGGAGACTCCAAGGCCAGGTAGTCTGTTTCCATGTGTCATTTCAGCGATTTCTGTTCATGTCCTGGATCAGCCCTTGGCATATAAAATGTTTGTGGCGCTTGGGAATAGACAAACATGATGAAAAAGATGCTGGATATGATCAAGAGCATTTGGTGAAATTAAGGAAATCTTAATTCTGGCAGAGAAAACCCCCTCATCTTTGGTTTCTGCAGAGCTAAAACAATAATAAAAATGGCCATATTTGTAAGTTCTCACCATGCTAAGGCTGGATTGCAAAACATGAATCCCCTTGTGTATGCCCACGTTTTCCTTTATACTGCTAAGTTAGACTGCTGTTGATACAGCACTGGTGCTGCCGCAATGCTGTGTAAGCCAGGTAAAGGAGATGAGCATTTGGTTAGATTTTGTTTTGATTGAGTTTTGGGTTTTTTTTCTTTTATTTTGTTTTAATTTTTTATTTTGTAATTAGGTTCTGCTTGGGTTAAAGGGTCCGTTTGCTGACATGATGTCTTAAGTAGATGCATTCCTCTTTGTTTCAAAGCACCCAAAGTGCTTTGCAGTAAATACTGCAATTAGTAGAAGGCACACAAATGAGAAAGAAAAGATTAGCACTGTTTATGGGGTCCGCCAGTCCAGTTTCCCATGAACTCAGGGTTTTCCCTGGCAGGGAATATCCTAGCATCCAAGCTTTATCTGAGCTTTGAGCATCTCGTACCTGATGTTCCCTCCACTTTCTTGAAAATCTTCTCACGCAGAAGCTCATGGGACTGAAGTCCCTCAACATCGTCAATGAAGACATTTCTTCTTAGGAAGTCTGAGCCTCTGCTAGATGCAGCCAAAAATAAATATTGTAAAAAGGTCTTCCAAGTTGGTGCCAAATGTTACCAGAGGTTGATCTAAATGATTTTCTGTAGCTTGGCAAATGAGCAGAGGAGTTATAGAAACGGCTGTATTTAAGGTGGTTGGGCCATAGAGTGCTGCTCGCAAAGTGACCTAACAATTAGATCAATAATTTACCTAGTGGTATGACTGCAATGAGTTGAGTCTTCCCAAGTCAACTTAGAGGTAAGCAAGAATGTGCCATAACAGTGTGTTTTTGAACCACAGCACAGAGACTTAATTGATTTATTCTTTATTCTTTTCAAAAGACAGCTGAATGTCAAAGGTCTTTCTTTTGTGAAGTACTGGAAAACCCGTTGTCAAACAACCTCTACTCATTTAATAATTTATCCCATTTTGTAAAAGAAAGGCAGCTGACACGCAGTAAATCTAGTCCATGTTTAAATTACTGCATTGAACAATAATAAGGGGAATGAATAATCTAGTACATCTATTTAAAATTAAACATATATGAAACTGTTTTTTCCAAATGATCACCAAGGGCTATAGTTTAAAGGCAGGACAGAAACCACGAACAGAATGAAAATGCCGAACAGTACTTTGCAAGTGGCAGTAGAATTATTTATTCTATTTTTTCTATACATAAGGAATAGAGCTAAATGAACAATGTTTAAGCATGTCAGAATTTCATCAATTTTGCATGAGCATTCACAAATATCCTGGTGGGGGTAATTGCTTGCAAATACATTTAAACTAATGATATGTTATATCCTTACTTGATATAAAACTATTAAAAGATACGTTATTGCATTTGACAATGCCATGAAGCTGGGTCAAAGCTTAATGACAGATTTCTGCATTTGTAAATTAAGATACACTCTGCTGGAAGCAAATATTTTGTAAAAATAAAAGCCATCTACTACGAAAGTTTGATCATTGATCTAAGGTTGCTTTTTGGTTTCTCCAAGCACTGGGTTTGCAAAACTACAGGAAAAGGAGATTCCTTTGCAGAGGCAACTCTGAAAATCCAGTGTGGCTGTTCCCCATGCAAGAGGACTAACAAGGCTTGTCAAAGATATGGTGTGGTTTTAACAGTCCGATTGGAGACTTGAGGAATGAAGCTTATGGATCAGCTGGTGAGATTGGTTTCCTGAAGGAAGAGTTTTATTTTATCTAAGGTTGAGGGTGCTTGGGAGGCTTTTTAGCCTGGCAAGAAATTCAGAAACTGGTACTGAGAGCGTCAAAAGACTCTGAAGCAGCCAGTCAAATTGAGGTTAATGTGATGAGTTTATTAAGGTCTGGCCATGTCCTCCCTTGCTCAGAGGCCCGTCTGAGGCATCCCTGGTCAGCTCAGCATGGCAGGAGTGTGCCATGGAGCAGCTCTGTGCGCATCAGCTGTTATTTTGGGTTTTTTTTATGCAAGTTTGCAATCAATGTGGCACTATGCTGCTGAGCAATTTCAGTTATTTACTGGAGATCATAATAAATATGAAATATTTAGAAATATCCACAGGATGCAGCCAGGCAGCCTTCAACAGGCAATGGAAAGATCTTGGAGCTGTGCAGACATCTAGGAAATACTGTATAGTCCCAGGAGAACCCATAGAATGTTATGACCGTAAGAGAGACACTGATAAACTTTTACTAATGGTGTCTGGGTAGTTTGAATTCTGTGATGATGTGGTTACATGGCTATGCGTTACCTCCATAACCGCAAATAAAACATATCCCTTGTGAAGGACGATGCATCCCGCAGAGATTCTGCCGCATGCTGCTGCTCTACGCCAAGCAGCACACCTACAGCCGCAAGTAGGGAGGCAGCAGGAGTAATGATAAATTCTCATTTACCCCATCCAGAAAGCTGCTCCAAACCACTGAGATGGCAGCGTAAGTGAGCCCGGATGGGTCCTGGCCCGTGCCCGGGGGCTGGCCCCAACGCTGGTGTTGCAGTGGTGGTTTGAGCATCTGCTCTGGGATGTTTTATGTTCCTGCTCACAGCGCCTTTGCTGCAGCCCACGGTCCTCTGCTGCATGGCAATACTGAAATATCCTTCCCCATCACCTCTCGTGCTCTCTTTCACTCTTTGAATTGCTCCGATTCCTAACATCATTGAGGATTATTATAACCTCCCTTTCTAAAGTACTATAAATTTTATTATAAAGCACAAATTCTTCAGCTCCCAAGCCCCATCTTACAGGGAGACAGCGTGCTGTAGTTCTTCCGCTCACAGTAATGTGAGCAGAGAGCTAATGAAGGTCTTTATGTAAATTTTCCAGTTATCAGGTAAAATCTTCACATCGAAATCTGTCACATGTTATAAAAATTCTTTATGTTATCAAATGCTAATGATAACTCAGAACACAGAGCCCACGGAGGAGCTTTGAAATCCTTCATAAAAACTGCATTCGGCCCCAGCAACTGGAGCCTTGAATTTCTACTCCGACTACTCCAGTTTGTAATTAGCATAGTGCAGGCTTCTCTGCCCTCTGAAACCATAATGTTAATTACAAAAATTACACTGTGTTTAAAAGTGCAATTAAGAGACTGTGCTGCACAAAGGGAGCCGTGGAACCTCTTTGCACACTTTGAAGCCAGGTCACAACGCAGCCCATGAAAGAGAGTCCAAGGCTCGCTCCCCGCTAAAGGCTTGGGAAGATCATAGGGAGATCTCGGCTAAAATGAGCTCTGGTGGGCTCTGCTGAGCCCTTAATGAATAATACTCTTCCTTGGGAGGGAAAGTGGTAAAAGGTGTGTGTGTGGGAGAATATTGAACTAATTAAGGACCTGATCCTGCAGTGGTTATTGCATCTGGTTGAGATGGCTGTTGCAGCAGTGAATAAGTGCAGGATCAGGCCCTCAGAGGCCACCGTGCAATTGCAGCCACAACCAGCCTAGGAAGGCTACAGTATTTGCACAGCACCTGAAAGCAAAAAAACATGTTCCTTTGTGTCTTTGCTGCATTGAGTAATGTAGAAAAAAAATTTAATTCTTCTGCCCCTGCCCTTGGCTGAGGGTTTGTTCGGCCCTGGGGAGCTGGGGCGTCCCCTGCGATTGGGGTGGTGCTGGGGCTGAGCACGGTGGTTGCCAGTCGAGGGAGCCCTTGGTCCTGCCCGCAGCTCTTCCCCCCCTTCTTCAGCTCACAAAGGGAGGAAAAGGCAGCTCCTAAGGATTTGTGGAGAGGCAAAAAGGTGAAAAGCTGAACTGCACAGTGCCAGGAGTTGCATGAAAGACTTGGAAAAACAATTACAAAAATAGTTTTTTTTTGTTTTTTTTTTCTTAACACCATTTGATAATGTGACCTTTGGTCAAAGGCCTTCCAAGTGCCTTGCACAAGGCGTTAATTAATTAATTAAGACCCAGAGCACCCCTCTGTGGTCGGTATCTGCACATCAGCTTATAAACAGAGAAACCGAGGCACGGCTGGCAGCGGGAGGTGGTGTGGGCAGCTGTGCCCAGGGCAAGAGAGCCCACGGGGCCCGTCCCTTCCCTCTGCACCACCAAAGTGTTGTTCTCGTGTGTGTACCTGGCTGAACAAAATCAGGCAGCTCTGTGGCATCGGTGGGTGTTTTGAAGGAGGACGATGTGGGTAGCAAACACCCTGACCCCACTCTTGCGGCTCTCTGCCCCAGTCAAGGTCCAGGGTCCCCCGTCACCCTCCATTGGCACAAACTAGGCATTTGCCTTGACGCATGTGGTGCAGGATTAGGTCATGCCGGCACGTGAAAGACTATCAGCCTGGGTCTCGTACAAACCGTGAGCTGTTACCTTTATTCAGTCTTTCCTTGATTTTTCCAGTAACTTTTCCATATAGCCTCATGTAAAAAAACTTCAATAACTGTTCAATAAATCATCAACCTGACCTTTTCCAGTAAAAACGAGCACTGCCACGGGTGACGCCGTGTGTGTGTGGTGGGGGCGCGGGGGGAAGGCAAGGGGGAGCCCAGCTTCGCCGAGAAACTTCAGTGCAGCCGGCAGCCTCGGGTTTATTTTGCTTTGGTGCCTGAAAAAAAAAAAACCCCACCACTTTCCTTCTCTTTGCCTTCTACCTGCCCAACTGGTTATAGACCCAGACAGTTTACATATGTGATCCTTCCTATTTAGAAAATTAATGGTGTTTTCTGGCTCCAAATCACAGCTTGTGGTGCTCTGCAGGCGATGAAAAACTTGGCCAGCTTCAGCAGCAAAGCAGCCATTAGAAAATTAACCCTTGGTGGCAAAAGAGCAAAGGTACCCCAGCGAGGTCCACGAGAAGTGGCAGGCTGTAGCTTTCAGGTGTACCTACATATGTTAGCAATGTAAAACCAGCGCAGGCAGCTCCCCCGGAGAGTGCCCATCAAGCGTGTTTGTAGCTGGATGCTGTGGAGAGGGCATGGCCATATCACTTGGCAGCGAGAGCGACCAATATGGCACGATTTTCATTACAGCACAAGAGAAGCGCTGAGCGGAGATTATGAATCAGAGATGTCTCTCTTAGCTCTACCCGACTGCAGCGCATTGGGGCATTTGCCCCTCGGTGCTGCCCTGGTCCCCCACCCGTCCAGCGTTAGCTATTCGTGCATCTCTCTCATTTATTGACGGCGGCGGTGCACAGGAGCAGAAGCAAAGTTGCAGAAAACTTAAAATAAATTTGGCTTTGAGGCGTGAACTC
>VFFE01007110.1:2232003-2482003 GCA_008921705.1 Burhinus oedicnemus | reverse complement strand
CTGGCTTTAAAGCTGCGCTGCCTGGGTCTGGGAGGGAAACCTGTGAATGGGTCTGTATGGAGGGAAAAACATGTAACACGACTGGTCCCTGCAGGTAGCAGCTACTGGCGGTCCTGATGCTGGTACTAATGTGGTGCTAAATAATGAATAAGAGGCTGGCTAAGCGCATTTAGGGTTATTTTTTTCTTTAGAGCAGTGTGGTTTTTCCTGGTAGGGGTCTGGCTGGGGTCAGTAGTTGCACTTTAAAGAGAGGGGAACTGAGGTGGAGCTCGGAAGCGCCACAGTGAAGGTGTTCCGTCCCATGTTCGGAGTATCCAGCTGTGTCCGTCAGGGATGGGGTCTGCGTTTCTGACAGTGGTGTTTGCATCCAGTGTTCAAACACGGCATTAAGCATCTCCTGTCAGTGTCTCAGCAGTGAAAGCACAGATGGATAAAAACACATTTGAGCATCCATCTGAATTCGACATCTTCTTGGGGATGGATAGTCGGTGACTGAGATCCCTACATCCTGCCAGGGCAGGGGAACCAGAAGCAGTTATGGCAGCAGAAGAAACATCAGAGAAAACTGCTGATGGATATTTTATTTCAGCGTTCTCCACTAGCTACTATAAGGTGGAAGTTTCCACGAGCAGATAACACGAGCCGTGCAGTAAGCAAAGGTCACTTTTCCAATCGACAAAGTCGTTTCTGTCCAGCAAAAGGTGCAGTCGCACAATAACATTCCTTGTGGTTAGATAGGGAAGGAGAGGGGAAAACAAAAAAGGCATGTTTGTTCAGTTTTCAGGGATCTTGCAACTGTTTTTCTTCAACCTGCAGGTGGCATTAGCACTAAAAATGGATTTTTCTTTCTTTCTTGAAAAGTGTTTAGCAATGAAATGAAGAAAGCTGCAAGGGGATCTGTAGTAGGACTGCATGCTTGGAGTTAGTCATGCTAACTGCAGATGGCATTTTTGCATGTTTTATAAGGCAGGGATATACAAATGTTTTAGCACCCTGAAATATAATATATTAAGTTTCCGGAAGCAGGCGAGCTGGTAGGACCAGAGGAGCCTGAGCTTACGCTAAATCTGTGCAACTGTGAATGAGTTGTGCCGCACTCGGAGCAGCACTCACTGCCGGCGATGCCAGGCTGACACCTGCCCATCACGGCGTCACCTCCAGCCAGGCAGCGCTTCGAGCTGCCAGATTGTCCCAGTCCTCACCAAGGGACAGTTTCAAATGCCCCAAACTGCTGAGGAGCAGTTTATTGCGGGCCTGAGCTGGTTCCTATTAAAATCAATGGGAGAACTCCCTTGGAGCTGAGTGGAGCAGGATCAAACCTGCCTGCACAGTGAGGAATGTTGGGGACATGCTATAGACTTCAACTGTTTGGTGTCTCGGGCTCTTTGTCTGTGAAAAGGAGAGTAATACCTGTTTGTCTTCCCTACCTGGCATGGGGGGGCTGAATTAATTAGTGCTGAAACAGGGCTTAGAATATGAAAGATTCCCCCCCCCACCTTTTTTGTATGTGTGTGCATCAGGAATGGGAAGGAGCTCCAGTTTTAAACTGGAAAATCCATCCCAAATGCTGACACTAATGCCTCCACCTTCCCGAAACACCAACGTGCTCTGTGGGGTACAGTCCCAGCTCAATTCCTTCCAGCAAGGCTGGAGTCTCACTTCACCTTGTCCTGGTGAGCTGAAAATGAGCTGCTTATGACCATAGTCATTCAGATTTGAGTTTTCGGCCAGGAAAAGTCCACTCAGGTTGCACAAGAGGAGCAAATCTGGAAGAGCAAAGGCCTGCAAAGATGGAGCTGGATCAGTCTTTATCCCACTACCCATCTTTTTGCCCAAGAACCGCAAGGGATCCTAGATAATGGTAAAACCAAGAGCAGACGTTGAAATCCCTTGTGACCTTGTGCTGTTTCAGCCGTGACTGAGAGAGGGTAAACCTCAAGCACCTGAGAGTAAGGCACCTACAGGCTTTTCCTGCCGAAACTCAGAGCCTGTAGCTCTGAAAGCTGGAGTTGGTTCTCTGCTCTTACGTTTTCTTTCTTTTCCTTAGTTTTCTGCTGCCACTCAAGCACTCCTTCAATACCTGGACCCCAAATTCCCGCCAGATGCTGTTGTCTGCTCTGAAGCTGGTACTTAGGGGCGAAAACCCAGGGCAAGGCTGACTTTGCTAGCAGCTCTATGACAGTTTAGGTGCAATTGCATGCAATCAGCTTAGATTGCAAACCTTCCCGCCTTCTCCAAACTGAAAAAACTGAATGAGAGTCGTAAGAAAAGACAGGGGCTGCTGGCTCCACTGGTATTGAAGTCCCCAGAAGAAAGCCAGGAGTGCTGGGAGGGAGAAGAGTTGCAACAAAAGGTTGCTGAAGAGGGAAACCGTCAGCTGAGGGAGAACTGAGGCCACAAACCTCTCATCAGAGGCTACATGGGGATATTTTTTTTCCCCTTTTTTTCTTTTTAAGCAAACCATTTTGTTATTGGGAAGTGCTAATTTGTGAAAGCAAAACAACTCCAGGCAAAGGGTGTGCTTTGACAAATTTCCCATATTGAGGAGGGGTGGGGAGAAGCATGAAAAAGAGGAGAAAATAAATGTAGAACGATTGCAATGTCATGGGGGGTAAGTGGTATGTTTGAGACAGGGGCTAAATCACTGCTAAATCACTGCAGGCGGAATTGATGTGAGACTGGAGCACACTGAGAACTGGGCAGGGGCATAAACCTAATTGATTTGAGGCTGGAGCAGGGAGTTAATTGGGGGCCAGGGTGGAACAGTAACTAACGTAGCGCTGCGATAGCCAAAAGCGTATCTCACTACACCGGTTGCATCCGTTGTCCTGCCTGTGTGGGGCATAAATGCTGGGAGCCAGGGAATCACCCTGGTAGCTTAAACTTTGATTTCATTATTTTGGTTAGAGGCCGATCTCATGCATTTGGAGGTGGGCTTGAGCAGATTTTGAGTGCTTGCAAGTGCTCTCTGTCACGATGGACCTCAGGAGAGAGATGCTGCGCAGCGTGGCTCAGCAACGCCTGTCATCCACAGCGTTGTTTTGGCTGGGGAAGGGGAGGAGCAATTGACTGCCAGAACAATTATTGCAGCGATTGTGAAAAAACAGGCGCTTCTGTGGAGAACTTCATTCCTCTCCAAGAAGCAACGTATGTCCCCAAGGAAACCACCTAGACCAGGTCCACAGTTATTCCTTACAAATGTTCCTTTTTTATTTTTTTTTTTAAGGACTGTTGAATTGAGCACTCAAAATTTGAAAATGCAAAGATGAAGGTTGCCTGGGCAACTGCTTTACACTGAATGAGGAAATGATCTTGTGAAACAAACATTAAGTGATCATGTAATTAAAGACTGAATCAAAATTCCATTGTACAAGGAAGAAGCCTGAATTAAAGTTGACTAGGCAACTTTCAGTTTGGCATTTCCTAAATCTTAAGAACTCGACTTAAATTTAACTTTTTATTTATTTATTTCTCCTTTCGTATGCAATCTTAGTTTTTTCTGCAAGAAAATTTATGGAATATTGATGTTTTGTGGCCAAGCTCACCTCCAGCCACAATCTGAGTTTCAGCCCAGAAGCTGTAGATTCCCAGCGCAGACGCCTACCACTGGGACAGAGGGTACAACTTTCATCTGCTGTCCTTTGGGGAATGACTTACAGCTGAAGGAACAGCATGGCTTTTCAGTTTGTTATTATGTACAGTTTGCCACACTGCGTCAGATGGGCAGTGAATTTAGTCCACATCAGATGCACCAAAGGAGGATGCAAGAAATTAGTATACAGATGTAGAACAGTCTGTCCACAGGAAGACCTCACCCAAGCCACTAGTAGTTACAAGTTGTTTTAAACCCTCAAGAATAATGTTTATATCCCTTCCAAACCCTACTTTTTATTTATTTTTTGGCAGTGGCTTTGGTTTTAGATTTCACCCTTTCACCATTTCCATTACCCAATGTGTCAGAGGAATGTGGTGACTCAGTATTCCTGGGGTCTGCTTCAAGCTCTGGGGCAAGAGTGTGGTCCAAAACAATTGTTAGCAATCCGCCACTAACAGCACAAGCAAATGCCTTAAAACAGGAAAATTAAATGCCACTTGGTTAAGAAAAACTTTTAAGTGATGTCCATTTCTATATAACGTATAAATCCTTCTAAATAATACCTTTCATTTTGTTCCTTTTGCAAAACCACAGTGGCATCTTCCAATGTGTTACAGTGTACTTGCCATTTCAAACCTGTATTTATTTGTATCAGCAAACTCCTCTTTTTAATTCATCTGGAAACACACACGCATTTTTAGCTTATACATTTTTTAGCTTACTAAGTGATAGTTACATGGAACTCTACCATTCTCTTGCTATTTTCAAGGGCAAGAAATGTCCGTACATGCAGCATGTACTAGGGCCTGGCTTTATTATTATAATTGTTATTGTACTTAGCTATCTGTCAATGCAGAGTTTCAATTTGACATAAATTATCTCCACAGTGGTGTGTTCCTACTGTGAGATGCTCTTACGGCTCCCAGCTCCAAGCATGAAGGCAAAAGACTAGTTTTAACCTTCTCCCATTTGCATCCAGTCTAATTTTGCCTAACGATCTCAGAGGTTTTTTTGTTGGTGGTTTGTTGTTTCTTTTTTTTTTTTTTTTTTTTTTTTTTCATAAATCACAGGCTATCCAAATAGTTCCTAAGAGTTATATCTAGAAATAAAGCAATACAACAGGGAACCTCTGACTTGCATTTACAGAACTGTCTATGGGTTTGAGGCACCTCAGTTCTCATCTGCCTTTCCAGGGACACTGGGACACTCAATATGAGCACTTGCCCATGACTACTTGTTGATTAGGCTGGCTTCCTTTTGTAGCTCTCTTTCCTCTACTCAGTCAGGTAGTCTTTGTCAATGTAGACTCTTGTTTGTTGTAGCATAGGCCAACAATATGACTGCAGGTAATAAAAATTCTATAATATCTAGGTGCCAATGCATTTTCTCAGTTTGTTTTGAACAATGATAGCTCTATGAATTTTTTAACCTTAACAATACTTGTATAAACTTTTTTTTTCATACTCAGTGTTTATGCTGACAGTAATGGCAGAAGTTGATGCAGTTTTGGGATAAGGTGACTGGAAGACCTTGTGAGACTTCTTCCACCTCTATCGCCATATATGATGATGAGCACAAATAGTGCCTGCTTCTAAGCAAAGGAGACTCTGTGTCTGTTGGATTCAGCTTTGTACTGATTACATTTTTCTAGGATAGGTTGGGAAGTTCATTCAAAGTTCTTCCTTTACTGTGGGACGTCCCTGACATTTTCTCATTGACAAAGACCAACTCATGTGCTTCGGTGACCTTCTGCACCAATACTTCAGTTGGATCTTGTTCCTGCTTCGTCACCAAGCCTACTCCACCATCATGTTCTCATCCAGCTCTGCTGTTTTGCTGCCACCAGCTGACTCCCGCTGTCCTTGACTGGCCAGGCACAGCATCTCTGGTTTGTTTGGTTTTTTATTCACATGACTGCTTTTATTTCATGACTTTGCCCAACCAGTCTTACTCCTCCATTCACTATCTAGTGCTAGCTCCTCACTGCAGTGTCCCTGTCCACCCAGCAAGGCCAGGTGTAACCCGTCTTTCCCATCACATGTTTCAGTTTTGTTTGACTGCTATCCCATGAGTGTCTTTCCACCCTCAAAGTCTCCCTCACATGCCCTCTTCCACTCATTTTAAATGAAATTGTTTCCTTTTCTGTGTTGCTCAGACCAGGAGATACCCAGGGAAAACTGACTCTTGTTCTTCTTTCCGAGGCCCCTCTTCCAGCAGGTGGAAGCTCTGAGGCCCCTATTCCAGCAGCTGGAAGCTGCAATTACAGAAGAAGTCTGGTTTGAGTTTGGCAAAGTTATAAGCAAATGAAACAGTCTCTTATAATGGGAAGTGTCATACAACCTTAATAATAGACAGTGCTATCAGCCCCACCTATAGTATGTATGTGCGCATGTATAAAAATGAAACCTGAAAACTGAATGAACATGAAAAGGCCTCGACCTACTTTCAAACTGATAGGCGTGCTCCCCATCTCTAATGGAAGTAGACAGGACAGGTCTTGTACATCTCTGGCTTCGTTTTGCAGAAGTGTGTTACAAGTGGAGAATTATTGTGGAAGGAGGCTTGCAGGCAATAAAACCGGGGAAGGTTTTTTTTGCAAGATCTCATTTGCACACGGGTAAAATGCATGAGCTCTTTTGAATCCCATCCAGGGCAATTCAGACAGACGTTGAAACATGTGATAACCAAAAGTCGGTCCAAGCCTGGGCCCTCAGGTAGACAGATCTCTCTCCTAACAGTCTCAGACTGTACAGTTTCAGGGTCTGCTCTCCAGCTGCAACCCAGAGGAAATTTGGAGGCAGAAAGGGATTCATAGCATCCTCTTTAAGCCCACCATTAGCTTATTAGGAAGCTGAGAGCTCTTACTCCTTGAAGCAACGTTTTGTGAGCTGTCATACTCGTTTCCTTCACACACTGGCACAGATTGCCTGCTTGACCTGAGGGCTGAAGCCATTTACATTTTTGATCTGCTCATCTCAAAAATCTCCACAAATTAGAAATACCATAAACCATGTTTGTTGTTGCGAGGGCAGGGAAGTCTGAAGCAAGGTCTGGGTGTCACATTTGACCTCGGCTGAAATACTGGTTCAAAATAGACCTTCTTTGAAGAATTTCAGAGTCTTAACTTTAAGGCACTGCCTAATGTCTAATTGACTGTAGGTCAGTATTTCTTTAAAGGAGAGATCTTCTGCACCAGAAGTCTTAAACCAAGCTCCTCCAGTGTCTGATAGGTGAATGAGAGATCTCAAAAGCTAATGTGATCTCCAAAAAGTTTTTGAGCTGAAGCTGCATAATTGCAAGACCTTTTCCTTCTGTGTTAAGATTTCTAATGAGCTTTTTACAGGAGACTGTTGGGCTCTCAGCTGAGAAATGCTACAAGATGGCAAACACCGGAGACGTTATTTCATTAATCTTTATTCTTCCTCATAACGTCTGTAGTGTTTGCCATGGATGTGCTCTACCGTGCGCTTTTGCAATGAGGACATGTCCATCCTTTCTGCTTTCCTGTGGTCTCAGGCCCCTCAGGTGGGCATTGGGGTGGCAGAGGTGGCTCTCTTGATGGGACCCTTGGAGCTGGCCCACATGCCATGACCTCAAAGGGAGCAGAGCTGAAAGTGAAACCCTAGAAGTGAGCTGGTAATGCTGCAAGATGGAGTGTTTGAAACCTCGGTATTTTTCTGTGATGAGGCCGTTCATAATTTACTCCCATTCCCTTCTGCTGAAAAATTCCTCTAATTCTTCCCATGTGAATGGACAGCATGAAAGGAGCACCAGAAGTCTCCCCTCTTGCTTTCCCATTCATTTTCTTATGCTAAAGCCCTGTGGATGAAGCCCATTCCACATGCAGGAGAGCTTTTCCTGTAATTTACCCATGGTATTCTTATCAAAAGCGTTACCTCCAAAACTATTTCCTTCTAACATTAATTATCCTTTGAGCTGGCTCACTTGCAACACACAAAAGGGTACAGAGGCTTTGTGGGATTTTTTTTATTTTTCATTAAGTAGCACATGTGCCTCTCTTTGCATATATAGAGTGGTTCCCCACCACCTTGAAGACATCACAGCATGTACTGTAGGAACGAGCTAACAGGTATAAAAATGGGTGGTTATTGTTTACTTATGTGCCATAATGCTTCCCATATGACCTAGTGATGAGGCCTGTGGTGCTGGAGGTGTAAGAATTAAATTAAAATTTTAAAGAAACAATAATAATAAAAAGGGACATAAGCTGCTGCTGGGATAGCCTCTTTTGAGGCTGAATCTTCCCTGCAAGCTTCAGTGCGCCCGTGTGGTCTTGCCCAGCAAAGGGAGATGAGGATGTGATGAGCCCCACTGGCACGGAGGTTGCTGGCTGAAGGCAGTCCGACAGGAGCTGGGAGGAGAGAGAGGGGTTAATCTCTTGTCCGCTTTGCCCAGGGGAATGTTTATCGCCTGGAAGGGAAGGTCTCCTTTCCTTCGGTGAGTTAAGTCAGCCTCTGCTTTGTTTGACGCTGCCCATTTGAGGAAAGCTTCTCCCTGACCTTCTGCCAGAGAGACTGATGACAAGGACGGTTTGAACTAACCTTGACATTCACCAGGGTAAATGGCTTTTTCCACAAGTAGTCAGCAAGCAAGGGGAGCCAGTCAAGAGCTAATGAATCTGTACCTGAGGGAAACTGAACAACAATTGCACTTTTAAAGAAGGAGAGTCTTCCCCGGCTCCATCTGTGCTTAAATGCTGGAGGATTAACTCTCCCAGCTCGTGCCTGGGTCTTGCCATGCCGCCTTTCGGCTGGTGGTGGGGAGGCCATCGGTGGAGGCGTGGGTAGGGAAAACCTCAGCGGGAAAGGAAACGTGCTCAGCTCTCTGACTGCTGCGATGCTGGATGAAATCGCTGTGCTCCCTCCTCTCCCCATGGCAGGGGACAACCCTCTCGCAGCCCCGCACTGCCCTTGGCGAAGGGCGACAGGCAGAGGGACTCGAGCGAAGACCGATGGGTGGTTGAGTGACTGCTGCCTACAGGCACCGTACCCCCAAATACACCTTTAAAGGGGGTTTTAAGGCTGAGTTTGAGTCCTGAGAGCTTTAGGGAGTGGAGTGATCACTGTGGCCATCACCAGAGCTGGCTCAGGTCTCGGTGGGTGGGGGTATTGCGTGTGGGCTGGTTTGGTGCACAGGAAAGGACCTGGCTGCACCTCAGCCTGGGGTTTTCACCGGTGTGTCCCCAGATTATAAAAGCAGAGGCACGCAGAGTCTGCTGTGCCCTTTTCCTGCTCGGGGAAAGAGGTTTCATTTGCTGCTCGGCTGATATCTGAAAACAATAGACAGAGCGTTGGGGATTGCAACATATTTCACTTTTCTCAGTACTGTCCAGATGATGTATTCTTAGTCCTAATTAGGTTGTTCAAAGCCTAGTTTTTGTGAATAAGCCATCATTGTGTGAAGACTGGCCTGACAGTCCTCTGGCCTGTTCATTCACAAATCTTGCCTGTTGCTTCGTTTAGTGTTAACTCATTAGGGAATTCCTCCTGCAGCTGGAGGGAAGGCCCAGAGGTGTTGCACTGGATGGAGCTTCCTGGATGGATGGAAATCAGGATAAGGTGGATTTCAGCCCGCTTTGGTGAACCTCTCTATTTCATGGGAGCTCATGCTTTTTCAAGAAGTTTGTAAGGGGACTGGCTGGTGAGGCGAGAGCCTATTTTTCTGGGATGCTTGGGAAGTGACTGCAGCCAGTTTTTGTCTGGCAGGACTTGGGCTCGAGGCACATGGACTGCTTTTCTGAGTCTGCTACTAATTCGTGTGTGCATAACTCCTACTGGCTGGACTAAATCGAGCTCTGTAAAATGTATTTATTAATACTTACTTCCTAGGGCTGTTTATTTAAATGTTTGCAAAAGGCTTTGGAAGGCTAAGCAAGGGGAAGGCACGAGCTCCAGCGCTGAATCTTAAGCACTGGCAATGGAGACTGTTGGCATAAAAATAGCAAGACTTTTTCCTCGGGATAACAAAAGGTAGCACCGATGCCATCTTTGTTGCATGATCATTTTCCAAGGGATGATTTTAAAAAAAACAATTACAATGTTTTAAGGACGGAATGAAGCGACACTGAGAAACCGGGCTGGTAAAACGAAATGCAGCTGGGATGTGAGCTGCATGTGTTTGCTTCTGAGATTTTCCCCGGTGGGGCTTTGCCCAGGTTTTGCCGCTCTGCGTGAGCAGGGAACAGAAAGAGGCGATGTCGGGGATAAACTGGGACTGGAGTTAGTATGGTGGTGAGGATCTGCCAGGTTTTGCGTCTGCTGATCAAACACATGGTCACAGCGAACAGCCCAAGCACAGAGGGAAGGACCAAAGCTGCCGCGCCGGGGCCGGTGAGCAGCCCTGGGTGACTTCTGGCAGGGGCGGGCGGGTGCGTAACCCTGCGAGAGGCTGGAGACAAAGCTGCGGCGCTGGTGAGGCTCCCGGGAAAAAAAGTTGTATACAGTGGAGGAGATAATATTTCATCTCCCCGCGGGTCAGTTGGTTCTCAGCAGAGTGTTCTCTGTTTGAGATTTGAGGATTTGCAGACAGACAAACTCCACAACCCAGCAAAGGTCAGTCTAAATATCAGACAGATAAACAGCACCTTCGCCGTAAGCACAACTCCGATTTATGGTGCTCAATTTACTCTTTCCTTTACATGATAAAGTGAAATGCATGCTTCTTCAGAGGGCGGCAGCTGAAAAATTTAAAGTAACATAACTTCCTGAGGTGTTTTTAAAGAAATATGCTTTCCTGTAGCCACAGCCTGCTTCCTCTTTAAGGTTTTTTTTTTCTCTCTGACTATTTTGCTTTGGAGAATTTCTCCTTCCTGACCCCCCAGCCCTGCAGAAAACCGTGAAACCTGCCTTGCAGTCGCTTTTCCAAAACAAGACCTCAGTAAAAGTGAGTCTGTGGGAGCGCTGCGTTGGCAAAGGGCCACCTGGGAGGTGTTGGACCCTCTTCCTTGACCAAAGCTGTGCTTTGATGGCCCAACCTGCCCATGGTAAAACCAACACTGCTGGCGAGGTACAGGGCAGCAGATGCGCCCTCGTGCTGTGTTGGCAGCTCTCTGCAGCCCTGGGGCAACCTCAGGATTCAGCACAGCAAATTTCACACACCACAATCAAGAGTCCAGTGAATCACTTACAACAGGCATTTTGCACATCCATAGAACCAGATTGAGACAAGGAGGAACAAGGCATAAGATATTTCCAAAGTCTTAATTTCTGCTACTTCTGCTTATGTAGAGCAGAAAACTAGGAAATTTAACTTTGTACGCAAAACACTGAAGTTAACCAGTGTTTTAGGGGTCTGTCTTTTATTCCGGCCATGATTCCAGTTAATAACACAGCTCCTTTATGCCAGGTGAAATCCTCATAGCTAGAATTTGCTTGTGCCATCCTCAATGGAGCCCACGTTTCCCCATGCCCCATGAAGTATCTTTAAAGTGAATATAAATTATGTTACAATGGAAACCCACCTTTAACAGTATTAGAGTGGGGAAAGGGCGTCACAGTAAATCAGGATCAGGCTCCCTTTAATTTTCTTCTTACTGACCTTGCAGACGAGATCTATGTAATTAAATCATTTCTGTAGGTAGCAAAGTGCTGAATGCAGAGGGTGTGCTAAATACTTTTTTAAGCTGAACTATTTTTCATTAGTCAAATAATCAAGGAAATAATATCACACTCCCTCCTTAAAACAGAAAAAAATGTTTTTTCCGCTTTTTAAAAAAATGTTAAAATTACGGGTTAGTGCTTTGAGGGTTTTGGGGGTGGTTTTTTTTTTTCTTCCCTGTAGGAAGAAATCCTATGTATGTTCTCATCGTGATTGGACTCTATATCCATTTCTAGGAATTGTAGGTGTCTATGCCTTGGATGCTGAGACTTTATCAAATTGGACTCATTTGCTTCTAAGCTGACTAATAGAGTAGCTATTTAGTCAATCTGTGGAAAGTGATTTTTTAGTAGCACTGTACACTTGATGTAGTTTAAATTTTTCCTTTAAAAGCTGCCTCTGAAGCCCCGCAAGCTAACATTTGTCAGGAAAGCATATGGCTATAGGCTGCTCATCACAGGCATAGATTGCAATGGAGCAAACCCTGGTTCAGTTGGTCAAGTCACCATTTGTAGCTGCAGCCTTGAAATCATCCAAATTATCTGCCTAGTCTGTAATATTAATACAAAAAAAACTTTAAAATCATTTGTAAGGTTTTATAACACAATAAAATCATTGTAATGTTCTGAAAAATGCTAATATTAGCTTAGTTGCTTTGAAGTCTGTTCTGAGAATTTGTATTTCACAAGGATGTCCCTACAGATTTTACAGTCAGTAGAAGACATTTGGGCGCAGAAAGGAAGAAAAGCAAACTTCCTTATCTCTTTCAGGTGCTGTAGATTTTGGAGGGCTCTTTTAGCATTTTCACTGTTAAAATATAAAGCCAAGTTTTAGTGCCTTAAGTTCAAGTTTGAAGTTTTATGCTCTGTTTCACTTTTCCTTTTTGGAGGGAAGCTGTTTTCCTTGGGAGCACGGCAGATTAATGAACAGCAGGCAGTCAGGCTAAAGCAGCAAACTCAGGCAGAGAGGCGAGGATCAAGATATTCGTGGTGGTGGGCACCAAGGGGGCTGTGTGTGTGTACAGATCATGGTAGTTCAATCCCCCATGAGGCAGGTGACCCCCTGCGTCCTCGTATGAGCCGGTCTGCCCATTGCATCTCTTACAGCCCATTCACTCCTACTTTATGAGACAGAAGAGTGACACGCTATTAAAATTGGTTATTCTAGATAGTTCACCTCAAAACGCACTGGGGATTTGATATAATTACTAGAATATTCCCCTGCTACCCACAGTCGGGGCAGTGGAGGTGCAGTGCTGTATTGTGCTACTGACAGAGCCCAGCGTATAGAGGGCTTCTTTAAGTTGTAATAGAAATATCATCCAGAAATTATTTTCTTTCTAGTAATTTTTGACCCACTCTTCCATGACCTAAATGGACATAACCTGACAATTAGGGCTGGGTGCACGTGCAATAAAGTAGTAAATAAATCCATCAGTACGTAGGGACATGTGTATCCTAACGTGAACCTGGGTGACTCTATCTTGGTAGAAGTGAGCGTTTTCTTTCTCATGTAAAACAACATCATGGGTGAGAGCGGCAGCGACGACAATTAACATTTAGTATCCTTTGGTGAAAGTTAGTTTTTAAGCTTTTTAGGTGCTTATTCAGGCCTCAGGGCTGTGTGAGTCTCACTGGACCTGTGCTGTTTGTGAGCTGAGCCAGCCAGTGCAGCTGGGACAACGTTTTATGGTACCACTCAGCGTTGTCATGAAAAGCCACATTTTCTTTTTTCTTCTTGGGGTTTCTTTGGGAATTTGACCCCTCTTGGCAGAAGACCGCATCGCACAGGGGAAAGGAGGAAGAGAAGTGCGATGTTTCTGCATCCCTGCTGTGATGCTTGCTTGGATTTTGTTAGTTTTTCCAGGGTCAGGGTCGTGCTCTTGCCCCTGTGCCATCAGCGAGGGGACAGCCCCCTTGCCGCTCCCCTCAGTGCCTAAGCATCACCAACCTGAGCACCTCTGGGCGTTTCCATGGTGACCATAGCTGGGCTGGTCTCCATGGTTACGGCGGTACCCTGGCTGTGGGATGGGGAGCTGCTGCTGATGGCTGGGGGTACCCAGCCATACCGGGACAAGTGGGCTGGGGGGCAGTGGGTCAGGCAGGAGCAGCAGGGCATGGGCCAACAGGTTGGGGACAGCAGCATGCTGGGGACATCAGGTCATGGGTAACAGCTGGAGGACAGTTTGTCACCACTGCCAGCCTCAGGGTACAGAGCATCTCCTCCCTGCTCTCTCTGAGGCCTGCAGTTTCCCTATGGAGACAAGGGCTAAAACCCAGCCCCATTAATCACCTGGCTCCAAATATGTCCCTTTGCGTCGCTGCGTGCCGTGCAGCGGTGAGAGCAGTGTCCCACCACCATGCAGGTGGGAATGTCCCCGGGAGGGCAGGGAAGCTGAGGAGCAAGACCACCCACAAGCCTCTCAGACAGGTACTTTATTTCAGTTTGGCTCATGCGATGTGGAGACGCACCTGCTCAACCTGATCTTCACCAGACCCACGAGCCCTATTGCACCGCAACGGTGAGAAGAAAGGCTGCTCACTGCCACCCATGCACAGATGCTGAAACGCTAAGCGGAACGTGCTTAAGTGGGCAAATCCTGATGGTCAGGGATGGCTTTCCGTATCAAAAAAGACTCAAGTGGATAAGGTCATACATGAAAATAATATATGCAGGTAAGCTTATAGCACTTGATAAAGGGGGGATTTATCTGAATTTTTTCATTAGCTATTGAAGGTGAACTTTGTATTTCTTGATCGTTGGGCAATTAAAGGAGCTATGTTGGCTGCTTTTATGCCTGCATTAGTTTGGTTGAGCGCTGCCTGCATCCGCATTTCATCTTGTGTGGACACTTTTCCTGCTATACTGACCTGATTCTAGCCATGAAATAACCTGCCAGTTGTCAGATAAGCCGTGGGCTGTGAGACGTGGGGGCGAAGGCATGGGCTGGTGCTATTTCCAAACTATTGGTGAAGGAATGGCAATTTGTTATTTCAAATGATCTAATCCTGGTAGGGGCGAAGAGTGACATAAGCGCAACAGTAAACAGCATTAGTGTCACTGAGGGCTCTGGGAAGTGTTGGATCGTCTTCATCTGACGTGGCTGGAGGTTTCTTTTTTTTCCCTTTTGCTCGAAATGCTATCGATGATCCAACTTCAATCCCTATATGGCTATTTATCTTGGTGTCTCCTGGGGTGCTAGCAGGCAGAACGTGCCTGCTCTGCCATGGGGCGGGGGAGAGGCAACACAGAGAAAGATTAACCTGGGAGTGATTCATTTGTGCTAAAATTGATCATGCCAAGTCAAAGACAAAGAAGATTATGAAAGTGCATTGGAGAGGCTGGTTTCAGCCCAAGCACGTGCCCATCTTGAAGAAAATCTGTCCCTTTTCAAGCACTTCCAGTTAAACACCCTCAAAAAAGAAGCACCTCCTTCCTTTCTGCCCAAATTAGCCAAGTCACTTTTGAAAACAACCACCCACTGCTTTCCAAACCTTTTTAACCCATTTTGAACTGAATATGCTGGTGTCTCCATCCTGGTCCCACCCACGTCAAGGTACAGCTTCATGCTGGCTTTAACACAGCAGGACTAATCCCCTGCCACCGTATCTTGGCACGAGTGCTTCCCCAGATCTCCATGTACCTGCTGCGGTGCGGGTGGCACCAGACATTACCGGCACTGCAGAAGGTGAGAGAAAAGCAGAAGTATTTTTCCTGGTTTCCTCAGTTCCCTTGCCCTATGCAGTTTTCACTTGGCCGTTTCTGCAGGCTTTTCCCACAGCAAGTGGGAGAAGATTGCCTTTAAAAAAAAAAAATTGGAAATCTGTAGAAATTTGTAATGAGAATAATGAACAAAGAAACCCCACTGCAGACCATCACCAAAGTTTTTTTTTTTTTGTTTCTGCTGTTTGCTCCATTACAGATCAACCCTTGGGTTGGTCCCGGAGGCGCTGGGACCACCGGGCTGCACTGGGCGCAGGACCATGCCCTGGAGCTGGCTGCCCCTCGCAGGCACCGCAGCCAGAGAGGCCCTAGAACTGATTATGTGAAAAACTGTGGAAGTGCTTACTGTACCTCGGATTGAAGCCTCCTGGATGTCAGCGCTTGATGGAGTTTAACTGCACTTTAAAGTATATAAAAGAGTTTAAGCGTGCATCCAGTTTGTTTTCCCCAATGCTTGAGGATTAGAGGGGTCTACGGTGCTTAGCAGCTTTCCGAATCAGTCCTTACGGGAGGAGTTAAAAATCGGATATGATCCCCACGGATTCCCTTACCCTCTACAGAGAGAGTGAGGAGGCAGGGGCTTTCTTGCCACGCAGCTGCACGCCTTCCCCTCTCTCAAACCTGCTCGTAGGAAATAATTCAGAAAACACTGCCCTTATCTCCCGGCATTCCTGCGGAGCAGCAGCGCTGGCCGCGCCAGGGCGTTATCGGAGGCCCGGGTGCCTCACGGCACCTGGCTGCGGGAAGGTCAGCGCCGGGGCAGGCTGTGCTTTCGGCTTTGTTTTTCCTCTCCATCGCCCCGTGGCAGCAGTACGGGTCGGTCTGTGGGAGCGCCGAAGGGCCTGGAGATTGTTAGCACCGAATTTTGTTTACTCCCTCTTTTATATGAGCATATTTCACCAAAGAAGCAGAGGGAGAGCTTGTTCGCTTGCAAAGCGAGAGCATCCTCTCTGCATCCATTTTAGGACTGTGCCTCTTACAAGCGATTATATTAGGGGAAGGAGCCACTGTCTGCTGGATTGAGCTGCGGTGCGCAGGGCTGCAGACGGGGCTCTCGAGCGTGGGGCCACAGGAGCGGTTAAAATATCGCCTTGCCTTCGCCAGGGATTTTTCTTTCCCTTATGAAAACAGAGTGGCCTCTGAATGTCAGCCCAGCCTGCCTGTCAGTTCTCAGCTGCACCATGGGATAAAGCTGCTGATCCCTTTTATCCCCTTCTGGGAGTAGTATTAATAGTATATTCATTTTTGTTCCATTTATAATTCATTACTGCCCAGTTATTTGGATTTACTTGCGTTAAAAGGCATAACGAGACAAAAACTTAGCTGGTTACGGAGCCCGGGGAGGGGGGGAAGGCTTTTCCCTTCCCTCCATCCCCGTCTTGCCCTCCGGGGCTGGCAGCAGCTGCTGGCTGGGGCCAAGCTTGCAGGGTGAGCAGGGGAGAAGGGAGGTCACTTTGTCTCCGGGATATAAAGCTCCGGAGGTCACCATTGCACAGGGATGTTGCCTCCAAACCCATAGGAAGAGCTGCGTTACTTCTTTCCAGACTGACATATTGCTAGACTGGTGCACCCAAATCTCACTGAATTTGACTGCAAATCTAGCTCCAGTTGGGTGTTTAAAATCCCTCCGTACAACAGAAATATTTGTTCTAAACAGACAGGGGCATGCATTTTAAATAAAAATTTCTCCTTATTGTTTTAACTTCCCACCTCCCGTCCCCCCCCCCAGGTGTTTTTATCCGCTCACAGTGGCGGAAGCATTGGTTGTCCTCTGGGCATTGCAGGTTCAGGGCCAGAGGGTCTGCTCTGCCCTCAGCACACACTCCAGGAGAGGCCCAGATGTTCGGAGAGGGAAAAAAAACCCGCAACCCAACAACAAAAAAAAGCTGTGGTTTTTAAACCACCTTTACGCTTTCCTGCTCCTGGGGCCAGTCCCCTGCATAAGATAAAACAGCCTGGAGTCTGCTTTATCTCACCCCCAGCTGCCCACCATCCCGGGGGGATGCTCCGGCAGAAGGGCTCAGCCGGACACGGCAGCTCCCCAGCCACACGCCCAGGGAGGGGGCTGTCGTGGGACCAGCCCCACCGGGACCCCCTGCGTCCGGGACTCACCCCATGGACGGTTGGTTGGGTTTTCCTGTCCGTTTGCTCTGCATGAAGCAGCTGGGGCCAGTGCTGGGCTTTGCCGTCCAAGGTGCTTTTTTATTTTATTTATTTTATGTTTTATTTTTATTTTTTCCCTAAGCTGTCAGGCTGCTTTCCCAGCAAACTGTGGCTTTTGCGCTGGCTATGGGGGCCCCATTGACACCAGGAAATGATCTAGTAGATCCCTTCTATGGCTTGGCCCAAGCAGGAACAAACTTGCTCTTGCAGTTGCTCTTGCTGTTGCAGATGGTGTTGGTGCCCCTATGCTATCCCTCCTCGCTGTGACCACCTAGAGGTCTGGCATGGTCAGACTGGACAGTCACATCCAAAATATGCTTTCAGAAAACAGTCTAAAATACGGGCAGGATGTTTTATTTTGCAGATAGACCCATGCAGAGTTCTGCAGACAGAGAAGCACAGATGGACAAGTCAGTCAGCCGGGGCGTTTTTGATCCTGAAAGCTCCCAGTCTTTGAAGGTTTTTTTGTGTATTAGTAAGATCCTCAGTCTCAGCCATCCCCGTCATCCTACCTTGACCCAGTAACTCCCATCCCAAAGGGCATTTGCAGATGTAGAAATAGTTACTGGTGGGTTCCCAAGATGAGAAATCCCAAATTACTAAGGAGTATACTGTGGGTTACCTACCTGTAACTCCCTTGCGTTTGATTCAATACCCAGAATGGCCTTTCTGAAGCTCACAGAGCCTCTTGGGAGGAGGGTTTCATACTGTACTTGCTGTGTGGCCACATAATTTCTTCGTTTTGTTTCAGTTTTGCACAACTGTGGACCAGAGGGTAAGTGCAGTACCAAAGGCTCATCTTGTAGACATAATAGTCACTCGAGATTAGTACTAGTAATAAATACTAGAAATATGTGTTCAGTTTAATTTTAGTTAAATATTTTTGATGAAACTTTTTATGTTCTCAGGTAGGACAAAAATGCCAATATTTATGCCCAAATACTTTCCAAAATTCTATAGCACTCTGGGCTGGATACTGATCTTAGCTTCACCAGTAAAATCTGGACTCTCTACCCTGATTTCAGAAGTTACCCTGGATTTGCTTGAGCGTAAATGAGATGAGAGCTTAGCCGTATCCTGTAGACCTTCTTAGCGCGTTCTGCATTTATCTTATCTTCAATGCTAAGTAAGTCATTGCCTTTGCTATGAATTAGGCGGGAGAAGCACGTCACAGTGTAGATACATGGTTTCTTTTTTTTTTCCTTTGTTTTCCTCCAAAAACCATGACTTAAAAAAAAAGAAATAAAGCCAGGTCTGAACCCCACACCTCATTAGTGGTGTGCTTCTCTTGCTTTTCAAAAAAGGCCAAAAATGGAGGCCAGCGGCCCGTCCTGCAGCAACGCTGGTGTTTTTGCCCTCACCCAAATGCAGGAGCAGCGCCTGCACTCACATTTTTGCTTCGCTTTTGTCCTTGCCACCATTTTTAATGGCACACAGAGCAGGTGGCACAGGGCGGGAGGCGCGCCGGAGAAATTATATAGTCATAGGCACTGCTAGCAAGTGCCTTCCCTTCCTGAAACACAGCACCTATTGACTTTGTCCACCTATTTGGTATGGCTTTGGGGTCTAATATATTTTCAAAAGGGGAGCGGAGACCCTTAAAGGGAGGGGGAGAGGGGGCAGGGAAGCTGCTGGCAGCCCCTCTAACAGGAGCACGGTTTGCAACCCCATTCACAGGCGTTGTCTGGCATTGTTGTACCAGACACGCTCCATTCACGGCCCCTCTCTTGTCCCTTTTCAGCGAGTGCCCACTGGTCCTGCTCTGTTTGTCGGCAAGAATGAGCTGCCGGGAGGAGGAATGTTTCCCAGACGGGGGGTGAGGAGGTCAGTCTGGACCTCTGGACATTTGCGGCACGGACTTGCAGCCGTGGCATGTGAAAGCTGGGCGATCCTTTGAGGGTCTGACGGCAGTTTGTTTGGATATGTGCGGCAGAGCGCAATTCAGATCATGAGATTAGCTGTCAGGTCATCTGCTGTGAAATCCATTATGAAAAACACCCGGAAACTGATGCTCGACTTGAAATCCTTAGTTTTCTAAATTGCAAAAATTATCTTTCAAAGCTTTTGTCAGCTATAGAGAGATATATATATGTATAATATATTTATACAGTCACACACGCACTCACACATATAAAATAATGTTTGCCGTAATGCCTCATGCAAAATGCTAGTTGAATAAATCTGTCACTGAAACTTCAATTCCAGATTACGACACTCCAAGATCTGCTATTATAAGTGAAAACACATCTTTAGAAAGTTCACAACAGTCTGAAGTAGATGAGCTATTGAAATGCAATTGAAAATCTACCCCTTACAGATTAGTCAAACAATGAATGTAGTCCTGCACATAAACATTGTCTAACTGTATTGGCAGGGTAAATGGTTCCTGATTTACTGTTGCAGGAATAGGTGGCATTTTCTCAGACTGTGAATACAGATATAAATTATCTTGAGAAAAAACACATTTCTAATCTGTAAGCGTGGTCAAGCGATTCAAATACTGGTAACAAATCAGTCAATTACCAAATTATTAAACATTTCCAATATTATTATTAATCTCTGTTAGCAACAGCATACAATTTGCCAGAAAACAAATCCTTAGTAGATCTTGAAGTACTTGAAAAAGTAGTTTTAATCTGTGGACATCCTAAAAAGCCACAACCCTCAGTCAGGGAGATTAAAGAGGAATGAAGAGTCTGGTTTTTTGGATTTCAGACATAGTCTGCCTTGATGGTGGTTGTTGTTGTTGTTACCTCTCTTTGTGTTTTCAAACTGCATGCTGCCTCGTGTGCATTATGGATTTATGCAGTAATAGCCATATTTACCTTTGCAGTCATTTGAGTGTAGTAGCAAAGCATGAACTCCTGAAGGAGAAAATACTAAAAGAAAGAGGGAAGCAGAGTAATGCAGGTATTACTCTCTCTGTTGATGAAGAGCGGTTTCTGCTCTTCTGTGCAAAATATTTCCTTGTCTTCCGTGTGATCTTCTCAAAGCGCGCTCTCAGTCCAGTGTATTTTGATGGGAACATCTGAGGTACAAAGACATGGAGAAAGCAAGAACTTAGATTTGTGTTAGGTAGAAAGTTTGGATCATTTTAGTCCAACCCATTGAAATCTTCACCAAATTGGTTTTAAAATTTAATACCCTCCCAAAAGACCCTTGGTACCAAACCCAACATGCTTATGTGCTTGTGCCATGATGCTGAGTGCAAAGCGAGCTTTCATTTACCCTTCCAAAAATGAGTAACTTAGATGAGGGGAGTGGTTTTGTCAGGTTTTCTTCAATTCTCTAAAATTGCACGCACAGACGCGCACGCAGGGCAGATTTTTCTGTGTCTCCTGTTTAGATTATCAGCCTTATCTCAAACCAGCTTCAGGCCTGACCAGCATCAAAAAAGACCATCAAACCATTGTGGCCCTGGCTGGTGAATGCAGCAGAAAATGCTCTTGCCGGCATGTGATTACAGACTTGGTCCAGCCCCGGCACAAGCAGATTGCGCGAGTCATGGATGAGCATGTCACCATTGTACTTTTTTATTTGCATAAAACAATTACCCCATGGACAGTAGCTTCGGAGTTGTCTAGACAACATGCTTTCGATGGTATCGCTGACCTCAGACACACTGGGCTAGCTCTAAATTAGCAATGAGCAGGGCTGGAGGGATGTATTATGGTAGTTATAAACCATAAGAAGGTATTTAAATAGATAGATAAGACACATGCAAATCTTTTCATTGCCATGACAACCATCTTGATATAGGTTTTCCATATGTAGCAAGAAGGGCAGAGCAAAAGACACTGGAAAAATAGCAAGAACCTGTAATGATAATGAACCCTGACAGTGTATTAGTCTAGATTTTGGTCACTTATTAACTCTTAATAGAATACAAACTTCTATAGTAATACAGTGTTCAGTGGGTCAGGGAGCAATTACTTCTAAACCTTTGCTATAAGGATCTCTGCTATATGGCTATACCTAATGTACCAATTCTTCACAAATTGATCTGACTGATTAAAAAACACTTTGCTATTAGATGTAAATTGCTTAGCTGCTCAAAAACGCTTTGCGGGGATGAGTTGCACAAAGCATGAAAATATGTCATTTATGGACATCTCTGTATTTCCCTCCTGCTTTTATTGGCCAGGCAAGGAATCTCGTAAATCTGAATTCACAGATAGTTGTCACATAATAGCTGGGACCGCCAATTTCAAATGGGAAATGCGTTGCAATCCCCCAACACACGTGTGACTCCTCCATACATTACTTGTCTAAGCAGACCAGAACTGGTATTTATTTGTTCTTGTTCTTCCTTCTTGCGGTTCTTCATTTCTTCTAAGTGCAAAACTAGTAGTTTGAAGGCCAGCTCGTGGCTCTAATGATGCCTCCTGTGGCCAGCGAGGGTCCCCTCCAGCAATGTCTTTCTCAAATAGATGCACAGGATGAAAGCAACTGCTGGAACTTGGACCTGGAAGCATCTTGTCCAACCTGTCTGCATCCTCTGCTTGTTCCCACTCAGTCCAGAGATGTTGGGGCATGGGTTGTCCAGGTGGCAAGGTCACAGGCATGCTACCCCACTTCAAACAGTTTTCTCCACAGATCAGATGCATCAGCAGTGACTGGGCTCTTTGGAAATGAATTGTCGTTAACCTTGCAGGGTTTTTTTTTGTTGTTTTGACTTTTTTTTTTTTTTTAACTTGAGTGTAGTGAAGATGCAGTTGTAGGGACCAAGCTTGTTGCAAACTAATTCCTTGTTACCACTACTTGTCGTACCTATAATGGTTGGTTTTGGTGTGTAAGGGTGTTTAGAGGCATATGGCCCACACCATGCTTTCCCATTGCCCCGTTTCCTTCCACCCCAACAGACAGTGGGGTATCCCCCCTTCCCAGCCCGGCTCTGGGCTCCGGGGGAGGCTGAATCTGCCACAGTTTCCGTGCTGTCTCCTGTCACCTCTGTCCGCTGCCTCCTTCCTATCACACTTCACATAAAAGCCTTGTCCTCCTTTTCAGAGCCCTTCCTAAAATGCTGTCCTTTTATTTGTGCTTTGAGGAAATAATTTTGGCCAGCACTGTCAGGCTTTTACTCTACAGCTCCCCACACCACCCACACCAAGCCTCCTCCTTCAAACTCCTTTTGGGCAGTGATTCCTCCAAGCCCTTGAAGATGGCGAGGCAGGCAGGGTGCTATGACATAGAATCATAGAATTGTCTAGGTTGGAAGGGACTTTTAAGATCATTGAGTCCAACCATTAACCTAACACTGCCAAACCCACCACTAAACCATGTCCCTAAGCACGACGTCTTCCCGTCTCTTAAATACCTCCAGGGTTTCAACCGCTTCCCTGGGCAGCCTCTTCCAATGTTTGATAACTCCTTCTGTGAAGAAATTTTTCCTAATATCCAATCTAAACCTTCCCTAATGCAACTTGAGGCCATTTCTTTTTGTCTTTTCACTTGTTACTTGGGAGAAGAGACCAACCCTGGTGTTGCTACAACATCCTTTCAGGTGGTTGTAGGGAGCAATAAGGTCTCCCCTCAGCCTCCTTTCTCCAGACTTAACAATACCAGTTCCCTCAGCTGCTTCTCATAAGACTTGTTCTCTAGACCCCTCACCAGCTTTGTTCCCCTTCTCTGGACAAGCTCCAATACCTTGATGTCTTTCTTATAGTTAGGGGCCTAAAACTGAACACAGTACTCGAGGTGGGGCCCCACCAGTGCTGGGTACAGCGGGACAATCACTTCCCTAGTCCTGCTTACCACACTGTTCCTGATACAAGCCAGGATGCTGTTGGCCGCCTTGGCCACCTGGGCACACTGCTGGCTCATATTCAGCTGTCAACCAACGCCCCCAGATCCTTTTCTGCCAGGCAGCTTTCCAGCCACTCTTCCCCAAGCCTGTAGCGCTGCATGGGGTTGTTGTGACCCAAGTGCAGGACCCGGCACTTGGCCTTGTTGAACCTCATACCATTGGCCTTGGCCCATCAATCCAGCCTGTCCAGATCCCTCTGTAGGGCCATCCTACCCTCAAGCAGGTTGACACTCCCACCTAACTTGGTGTCATCTGCAAACTTACTGAGGGTGCACTCCATCCCCTTGTCCAGATCATTGATAAAGACAATAAACAGAACAGACCCCAATACCGAGCCCTGGGGAACACCGCTTGTGACCGGCTGCCAACTGGATTTACCTTCGTTAACCACAACTACATATTATTGAAAGTGCAGCCATTTTACTATTGCTCTGTGTTGCCTCTCTCTGCCCAACTTATGAGGTAGACGGGAAGCAATTTGGGCAGGCACCATCCTGTCCTGCAATGTGCAGCACCGAGCACAGCAGCTCCGACCGAACCCTGTGGGTGGTACTGCGGTCCAGAGAATAATTAAAAAGCTGCGCTCGTTTCCCATATGAGATACACTCCTGTAGTGTGTAAATCAGTCACAGTCCAGGAGGAATAATCCAGGCAGGATAATTGTGCAGGGGAAAGGCCCCAGGCGTGATAGGGGTTTGCATTAGCAATGCCTTTTCATCCATCTGTCTTTTGACCAGAGCTAGAGAGGGCCAGAATTTGACTTATAAGGATGTTTTGATCAACTGATTATTTCAGTGACAGAGCTCCTGAAGTACACACAGACACAAAATACCTTATTTGTGTACAGGAGCAGCCAGGAGCCAGGGACTGAAAGGTTTTCTTCTTCGAAGATTAATCCGTTTAGGATCTACCAGTTTCCTTATAATCCTAGAGAACTTGACCATCAGCTTCACCGGGGGAAATATTTCATCTTGAGTGTTTATCCACTGAGCACAGTGGAAGCAGAGGCAGACCAAAGAAGAGTTGGACTCAGAAGAGACATTAAATTACATAGTTTATTGGTTTACTATCGTTATTTATTAATTAGGCTAAAGAGGAGCTGAAGAGCCCTGCTCATGGTCAGAGCTTGATTGTGCTGTTCAAGTGTGTTAGGAGCCCTGTCTCACACCTCCAACACGTATCCCACTTTTTGGTGTCGTTAGGGGAGGGTTAAATGTGCTGGAGACAGCTGGTACCAAGAAGTATCCCAAGAATGAATGTGAAAGCAATGCAAAAACAAGTATACTCGTCCTGCAGTCAAATGCTTTTTACAAGTCATATGTGACGAACGTGCCACTAACAACTACTACGCTGTTAAAAAGTGTATTCCAAAGTTTAGAAAAGGCGCTTTGGTGCTGTGGAGGAGACAGAGTCTACGACAGACTCCACCTATGTATTTTCTTTTTAAGATCATCTAAACTTTATTGAAGACTAACCACAGAACTGAAAATTGTTGGTATTAACACTCTAGGGCATCCTGTGTACTGAAGTCTCAATTTCTTATCCTGAATACGTGCTCTGGCTGACAAATTTTGGGGTGTTATTTTGCCTTCTAGATATTCAGATGTTCTTTTGACATCTGGGAATTTAATTAACAGCTTTTGCATGTATATAAAGCAAAGTAAACTTTCTTTGAGCCTCCTGATGGTGAGGAGCAATCTTATTTATGAACGCTGGCACCTGTCATGTTAATTTGTACAAAGTTTTTGATTTATCCTAAAAGAACACATTACACAGTGGATTTGGAGGAGTTAAAGGGAATCTGCAGGGTGACTTTAATCTTTATGTCTTTATATACTTGAGGGCATTTTACTGCACCTCTGCACTGCTTTCACTACACAATCATTTTCTGCTTTAGAAATGTAGCCATTTGGATCAATAGTTACAGTACAATATATTGTACTTTTGATGGGAGCCTCACAGGACAGTTAAGAAGCACTGTGGTAATTTCGCAAAGCGCTTGGCTACACTCTGAAATATATTTTAAAAGTAAAGTTGGCAAAACATACACTGTGCAAAATTTACAAGAGCCCTAATGAAATTGTACTTACTCTACTTACTTTTATTAAAACTAAATTAGGAAAAATGGGACGTAAAGGGGTGTTCCTTGCCTGAAACATGGGGTTTTTAATAGGAAGCTGTAAGTATTAAGGACCAGGCTATCTGCCTTTCTGAATTTGTTGTAGCAGCACTTTTAAACTCCTGTGGAACAGTGCTGGCTTGTTTGGAGGGATTTTGAAAGGGAAAGATTTCTAGCTGATGTGATAAGCGTGCGTTTCCTGGGTGTGATTTAAAAGAAATTAAAAAAAAAAAAAAAGGATGCCTTGGAGGCATTTTCTCAGGACAGAGAACAAAAAATAAAAGAGAATCTAAAAATATGCATCCCTTAAAGCGTTAACAAATGTATCCTGCGCGTTGCGGATTTTACAGTAAATTCTTTATCTATAAACAAACCGGGTTATCACAGCTGTTTATTGTACTGCTAGCCCTGATCCTAACCTTTATGTCTTTATTGCTTACATACCATTCCCTTGTTTATATGTCTGTACCAGCCTGTGCCCTTGAACTTGGCCCCCGCGAGCCCTGACCCGGCACACTCGCTCGCTCACGCGGGTCACGTCGGCAATCAGTAAATGGGAGACGGGACTGGCGGGCAGCCCAGCGGCCGACGGGCAATTAACACACCGCCAAAGCATTGCTCACCGCCGGGGCGGCTGGAGGGGCAGACCACCGGCCACGGTCCTTGGCGCTGGAGCTGTGGCACCCTGGCCAGGCAGCAGGTTACGGCCGGGAGAAAAAGAGCGAGCGAGCAAAGGGAGGAGGAGAAAGGAGGAAACCCTTAGAAGGGTTGTTCCTGCCTCGGTGTGGGATGCCAGCCGGACCGCTCGCCAGCGCCCAGCAAAACTGCCTGGAAAGCAGCGGTGGGGGCTACGCTAGGAGGGGGCAATGCTTCACCCCTGCAAAACTGTCAGTCCCCCTCCCCTTTCAGCTGCCCAGCTAGGGCTTTGGCGGAACACAGAAGAAATGAAAGGAGAGCTGTGTGCTCTTTTTTTTTTTCTTTTTTTTTTTTTTTTCTCTCCTCTGGCTGATAAGCTGACAGCCAGGCGTGCCTTGTTCTGATAACTCAGCAAGGTTTGGTTTTCGTACGGACAAACAGCCAGTGCCCTCCAGCATCCTCACCAGCAAGGCTTGAAGGACAGGACGGAGTGGGCAGCGCAGGAATAAGCAGGGACAGGGACGTAGCTGTGAAGATCTGCCTTCAGATTAATGATAAACTTCACCTGTAAGCCAAAAAGTACTTTACAAAACCCCTGATGTCCCACACGGTGGATTTCAGTGCATAAAGGATTTTGGCTCAGCTCCGTGGGCTGCGTCAGAGCATTTGCCACCAGGATTTCAGTTGGGGCACGCTGCGGCATGAGTCCAAGAGATGGACTCTTCGAAACGTGGGCAGCACCACACATGCTGGGGCAAACTGGTATCAGTGTGTACATTGAGCCTTCCTCACCACTCCTCAGAGAAATCATACTCGTTTTAGTTTCAGTTAGTTGAATGGGATCTTCACTAAAAACAAATCTCCTGGTGAAAACATCTCCAGGTCTGAATCAAATCCTTCATTTGCTACTAAAAATAATGTCAATGAATGGAAGAATTCATGAATTCTCCCAGGGAAAAGAGAAGATGATCCCATTAACCTACATTACAGCCATCACCATTAAGAGATACCATTAACCTGCAGTTCCCACACTGTCTTGTCGGAGATGCTACAGTCATCCCTGTAATTCTGGAGATACTACACTCATCCCCATAATTGTGTGGTAACTCCTGGCAAATGCTGACTTTTCAATATGCAGTATTGCAGCCAAGCACTTCGATCTGCGTAGCCTGCACGAGCATTTTGGCTGTTCAGGCAAAAGCCTGTCTCAAACCATGCTTTGGATCAGAGCTCCAGAACAGGATTGGGTCCCCCGCCATCTAAAATTATAGGATTTTACTGTCTTACAAGGTCACAAGCAGTCATAGTCAATCAATACAGAGGATGATATGAGTATCAAGAGTTTTAATGACATAATATCATGTTGTAGAAGTTGTTGTTTCACTTTCTAAAGTAACACGTACGTTTTCAGTAGCTGTTCTTCACACATTTATTGATACTCAGCCACCAAAGTGAGAGTGCTAATGAGTACTCGTATTTGGTGAATAAGTTTAACTGAATCCTACTAGTTGGAGAATTGCAATGTTATTGTTTAATATAAAGTATATATATATTTACCTATACATGGGCAATATTCTGTTATCTTAATATATTCTGTTTACTTTACACATTTAGGTTCCGATTACAAGCATTCTGGTCAGTTCAGTAATCAAATTTTCATATGTTCAGAAGCGTGAATTTTCCTTAGCTTTTTACTTTGCACTGTCCTTCTACCTACCAGCCCAATATTTTGTTTTGTTTTATTCTTGTGGGTTTTTGGAGATTTGTTTTTGTCCTCAGAGGAAGAAACCGCAGAGAAGTCAGTGTGGTTCTGCAGTAAAGGAGCTGGAGTGGTCCTCAGGACACACAGCTTGACTTACTTCAGGTTCTTAGTGTGACCATAAGCAAATAATTCAGTCCTTATGCCTCAGTTTCCCAGCTGTAAGGTAGTTGTAATACATTACTCTCACAAGTAACATGAAGATATGTTCGGTATTTCCCTGCCGTTCTCAGGTTGGAAAAGGATGGTTTCAGAGAAAGCTGCTGTTGGAAACGGGCTGTTGGGAATTCACAAATCTCACATAGTCTTAATTGTGATGCCTGCTGTCCAGGGGAAGAAACTCTCCCTTTCCTTCCACACCAGCTCAAAAGGCAGTCAAAAAGCTCACGATAACATCACCAAAGCAAAAGGACTCAGGAAGCTTCAGGTCTGAAAGCTGACCTGAGGACATGAGGACAAGACCCTACAACCTTGGCCTCCATTGCCACACTTCAAAAAAAGGCAATAAATACTGTTTCTGACTAAGTATCCTTCCTACAGTGCAGCTAAGTATCCTTCCCAGTTGTATAAGGGTTAACTGAGCCCTAAGAATGTGGCTGATATATTATCGTAGCCCTGATGTAGCCATCAAAGAGTACCAGGCAAACAGCATGTACTTAAAAACGTGCGCTTCTCATACCCTTCCCTGAGAGATTTTAGTCTTTTTTTCCTACTCTTGCAGGTTGTCTCTTTTTAAAAATAATTTCTCAGAAACATTCTCAAACCTGAAGTTAAGAAAATCTGTACATTAAAGGCTACAGTAAAGCAGGAACTTTTTTCATAGGTTGAATACCCCCAAGTAATAAGATGTCTATTTATGTAACAAGAAGTCAGATTTATGAAAAATGCTCTTGTGGCTTGTAATTTCAGATGAAATGGTCCAGTCTCAGGATAAGAAGCAGTGGATGCTGACATGTAGTGATGTGCAAACTCCCCTGTCTGCGCTGAGTATATTTCTAACTTTGCCTTAATTATCAATCACTTGATTCATGTCAGACCACTCACATTTAAATCAAGTTTTTGTGCTATTTAGACAGGTACTCTGTAAACACAGGGAGAAGAGGTGGTTTCTGGAACGGATGGGAATGGCTGCCTGAGCGGCTGCCTGAGTCCATGTTCTGTATGAACAAATTAAAAGCAAGAGTCTTTCATGCTAAATTTGTATGGCCCTCTGCACAAATTGCCCAATTTATTTAAGTATTTTCTGGTGGCGAGATGTTTTGGGATGTGGGGGTTGATAAAATGCATTAAATAAAACACTGCAAGTCAAATTTAAGTATAAAATGAAATCCTTTCTGTGTTGGGTTTGATGTTCTTAATTTAATCCCTGGTGGACAGTAGTCTGCATTACAAAACCTTCACACATAATTTGGCACAGTTTGGATGATTTGCAATCTCTCCCTCGCTCTCTCTGCAGAGGATGCCCTCAGCAGATCCTGCGTGGAGGCTCAGTGACCTCTCCTCTCTCAGGAGGGTGGTCTCTTCAGGTCACTGTTCAGGTCATTTCTGCAGCAGAGTAAGGAAGCTTTGACTGTTTCTTCCCTTGTGTGGGTAAACAGAGGACTTTAATTTCCAGCACTAGCGGTCCCTAACCTTCAGAAGCTAAGCAGTCACTGAGGGGGATGGGGAAGAGATGCCAAAAGAAAGTGCAGAGCAAAGAATGTAAAGAATTTTGCTTATCTGTGACAAGTTTCTAACCGTGTTTGATTATGGTAATAAGGATACCTCATTAACAAAGGATTTTAAAGGCATGTACACCATTGATAATCAGCCCTGGCCAAAGTACAGTGTACATTTTTAACTTTTTTTTTTTTTTCAATGGGATATGCTTGAAATATAGCAGCATTTTAGTGTGAATGTGGAATTTCACTCGATGCACGAGAACGGGGCCGTGGCAGCTAAGGAAGGAGCTGTATCTACCAAAGATAAAGTCCCCATCGCTGGTAAGAGATGACTGTAAAACATGCACAATTCCCAATCCTTAAAACTCTTCCTAATTGCAAATCTACTCGTTGTTTTAACTTATCTCTGCCAGTGCCGTGCTGAATTAGTCCTTTGGTGTCCCTGAATGGGATCAAGGGAAGAGAAGAGGAAAGGCAGGATGGGAATGAGAGCGAGTAAGAAACAGAAGCAAGCAAGATAGCCAGAGAAAAGGAAGGGGGATGTGGGGGTGCTGAGGGGCATTTAGCATAATTGCCCTTTGGCTTCCTATGAAATTGTAAAAGCTTTTGAACACCCTTGCTGAACCAGTCATGAGAACGTTTTCCACATCTCTGCTGCATGGGAGGCGTCTGGCCTGGTGCTGGAGCGAAAAAGGAAAGAAATGGTTCAGCAAGAATTTACCTCCCCTGTTTAGTTGCTTTTTAGTGTGTGTGTCTTGCCTGGAAACTGGCCCAGTGAACGTCCCCCGTCACCAGTCTCTGTGCTGGTCCCCCATGTTAGGTCCGTTGGCTGTCTCCCCCTGATCCTGTTCCCCACTTGTGGGATGGGAGATCCACCGCCTCTGTGGTGACCCCCTTTTTTGGTCTGTTTGGCATTGTAGCAGGCCGCTATTCTCACCAACAAGCAACCCATGGGAATTTACTCCAGCTCCACCTGATACCTGGCATATTTCTATTTTTGCATCCTTATCTCCTAATGAGTTTATAATCTAGAACAGAACAGTACCCCTGCTCTTCTCCAGACTTGTTATCAAATGATTTTGCTATCAGACACATTCAGATGACAGAAGAGCCACTTTGGGACCCGTATGGGTTCCTGCGTGGGTGCTTTTTTGAGTAGGAATGGACTTGAGCAGAAATTTTGTGTTATGTCAAATGGGAGAAAAATGAAACCCACTTATGCACAGGGCTCTTCAGGCATGTTCTAGGTGTAATATTTGGGCGCTGGCTGCCCAACCCTAGACATGGTGGATATAACTCAGTATTTCTACTTCTAGTGCCTTTGGGTTAGAAGAAAGCATTTTAATACCCGTACACCTCTAATAATGGAAGAAAGCATTTTAATATCCACACACCTCTAATAAACTAAAGCTGTAACGAGGCTTTTTCTATTTGTATTGCTCTTTTGTTGTCTCCTAGGCGCATTTGCCATTGATTTTTGCCAAACTCCCCTATACTGTAACTATGCAGTTATAAACTGGTGTTATTGAGGGGAACTGAGGAGAGAAAGGATAGCCATAAAATTACTAGTTGCAAACAAACACTGCAGCTCTATTTGGGCGTTTATCAGTAACACCTGGAGATTATTGCCTACAACCTTCCTAATCAGTAAATCAGCCAGCCACCAGTTGTTTCCTTAGCCACATCAGACAAAAATGTAACAGCTGTTTAATTTACTTTTTTTATGGTAGGAAATTCATATCCTGCATCATTGATATCTTTATTTTGCAACTTGCTGCCATTAAATTATTTCTTTTCTTTTCTCTCAGTGTTGCCTGCTATAAAAGACGGGAGGGTCGGTCTGCGTGCACAAGGTGGCCTGATGTCATCTTTCAGGATGGTGCCTGCATGGAAACCAAGGGAAACTCTCTGGAGCTTTCCTCAGTAAGTTGGGACATCCCCTCAAGTCCAAGGCGGGGGGGGGGGCACTTGCTAAAGTGAGCAGGAACTGAAGGAAGCACAAACACAGAGCCGAAGCTTTGCAAGCTCTAGAAACTCTAAAGCAAATGGCTTCGGTTGGCTTGAGACTGTGCAACAGCCGGCTACAACTGAATGCTTTATTGCCGTCTGGAAGTGTTTATTTTCTGAACATAAATTCAAGGGACAGATTCAAGGCATGTCTAGAAATAAAGCATATCATCATGTGAGCTAAGCTGACAAGGACAATTTACTGTACCCTGCATTCGTTCTGGGCCAATCGGAAGAGAAGAGGCTATTAACATCCTGAAATTCCCGCTGTTCGGCTCTCCCTGTCCCTTCACTGAACTCAGGAATGGCATGTATTAACCCCTTGAGGGCCTCCCGTGCACGGCGCACATCCAAAGAAGGGACACTTGTTTAGGCCCGGTAGACATATGCGGTATGTCCAGCTCTTATTGACAGCAGCAGAAAACTGCTTAAAAAGCCATGACATGGCCTGCGCTGTCTGGAGGCCCAGCACAGGGTTAACATCTTTCCTAGAGGGAGTTTCGGTGCTGTAGATGAGCATTGACTTTCCTTAAATACGAGAGTTCACTGGTCAGCTTGACCTTGAATTCTCTTGCAAAGACAGGAACAAGTTGACATACTGTTCGTGTTTCCAGTGGCTGCAAAGTTCAGGGAATACAACCCAACTGCAGCTCACATGCCGTGAGCATCACTTAGAGAAGAGAAGGGAAAGTTCATTTCCTACTTTTTAAATCCTGCCAGCAAGAAAAGTAACAAAACCAGAAGGGAGTCAGAAGGTAAAGTACAAAGGGCACAACAGCAGATAATTGCAGAGGAAAGGTGCCATTCATAGTCGGGAACGTGTTATAATAAAATCCACAAGCAAAAGTCCACAAAGGACTGTTTGCATAGCAGCATTACAATATCTACATGTGTAAACAGAGGGAACAGCCTTTAAATCCACGTTGCGGCAGCGACTGTTGGGTCTTTTACCTGCAGCCACGCTGCTTGAAGTATTCCTCCTGACTTCATGAATGTCCTTGTATAGGACAGCACGATCAGCCCTATTCGAATATTGCAGCTGAGGGAAACATTATTCTGGCTCTGAATTTGAGTTTTCAGTATACAGCACTGCAGAAGGGCAGTGCAGTTAAGTTAACTGGTCTCCAGCTCCTTCTTTTCATCCTGGCCCCTCTCTACATGGTAGGGGGTAGAGATTCAGCACAGCAGCTCGTTCCTGCCTCTCGTTCCCACTGAAAAGCACATCTCTGCACCTCTAGCCCTGCGTGAGAAAACGTAAGCTGGAGCCTTACAGCGTGCATGGGGAAAGGGAAGAAAACTCCATATCAGCTTTTCTAGGTTTTCTTTTAAATCGAGGCTGGCTCACATGTAGCCTGGTGAGGGTGAAGGCCCAGCACACCCAGGCACTCCAGCAGCCACAGACCTATAGAGGCAAGAGCAGAAGCAGGAGTAGGCGCTGGATGCTGGGTCGTGGTCAGCCCCTCATAGAGCTTCTCTATTTGCTTATCACTGTGGCTAAGAACACATGGAGTAAATCCGCACATATTAAAAACATACACACACTCACCCCCAGTTTGGTCCCGTTTTTCATTTGGGCCTTAGTCATTCCTCTGTATTTTGGCACAGAGTCATGCATCAGGATCTCTCTACCATATTGGCATAATGTTCACAGCTGTAATCAAAACATTTGCTCTCCTATCTTCTCCCAAATCACTTGGGGGCTCCTTCTCCTACTGAGGAGCCCGTCTCATTCATTCGCTGACTAGTATACGTGGCTTAAGTATTGCAACCTTCAGTACTAGACCAGAATAATATAAGAACCATAAAGAATCATTTATCTGGCATGACATATTTTATGCTCTTGTGTAAGCTTTCCTAAGGGACTTCTGAATGTCCTACTGGGTGACTGTAAAGACACCAAGGACTGAAAGTCATGGGTATCATCTTTATTACAAGCCCTAAAACACTCAGCACAAAGACAAAGCTGAGTGAATTTAACTTTTCTGAAATTAAGATACTGTATTGTCTCACCAAAGTCCTTCCAAAGATCCCTTTAAGAGCGGAATGGTTTGGGGCTGAAAGGATCCCAGTACTGAAATTGATCTTAATCTTCTATTACTGTAGAAATGTTTCTGTGCTTTAAAAATACACTCTGTATTTCTTACTTTCAGACTACCCTAATCTCAAATTAGCCTTCTGAGCAAAGGTCAGGAGTGCAGGAGTGCAGGTCTTATTGGTTCAATTAAAGGAAATAACACAAAATCACACAGGCTATTGCAGAAGTCTTTGTCAACAACTTCCTGAATATTGAGAGGCTGCTCTAGCATAAGCTGTCTATACAGCCAGATAATGCTGTTATTAGAAATACATTAGTGTGAGAAATTTTAAAAAAGAAATATTCATGGCTAATAGATACATTCATCTCATAGCTTTCGCAGTAAAAGTCTTGGACTAGTGCTTCTCATTAATTACTAATGTTTGTCGTCTTGTTCTTTTTTTGGGTGTGTTTACAACTTAGCCTTGCCTCTCTCTTTTTTTTCCAAAATGCTTGCGCATAACAAAGCTCAGATAACTACACTGGGAGCTGTCACACTGTTACTTGCCGATGTCCTTAATAATGACAAAATGTTGAGTATAATGTACCAATAAATATTTTGGAGTTAGGGAACTGGCAGGTATGTGGGGAAGGCACTTTGTGTTAACAGTTGATATACTGTTGTTACATTGATGAAAACTGGGACTAATGCATTTGTGTAAAGATCCTCTTTTTGAAGTGATTTTCCTTTCTTTCTTTTTTTGTTTGTGTCCTTGTGCCTGAACATTTGACCCTGGGGGAGTAGGATGGAAAGATTGTTTAAACAGCAGAGAATTGTTTATTTCAGTTTTCTCCCTCTTTTTCCCCTCTTTTCAGTTCTCTTTACAGGTAAATCACTCGCGATATGGGAGAATCTCAGAAAGTTCAGAGGTTTGGCGCCGGAAACGCCTCCCCTCCCCCCACAGTTTGGATTCAGAGCTAAATTTATCTGAATGCTGTCATTTCCCTGCTTTTCCTTCTCTACCTCCTTCACTACATTCCTCGTTCTCCCTCCCCATTCCCAGCCACCCAGATCTTATCCTTTTCTTGACCTGCAGCTCCCCCTCACTAGCCTTCCAGTGCTCTAAAATGTCCGGAGGCTACGGCTAAAGGTGGTAGTTTCTCCTGTCGGGTTTTTTTTATTCCTGGGCTGTACTATAGCTCTATAATCCTTTGCCCTCAGAGGCTGTCTCCGTGGACAGATGCTAAAAGCAGGTTGGGTGGCCCCTAAGATGAAAAGGCAGCAGCAGTGCCCAGCAGAGAAGTCCAGGCTCGTGCATGGCTTGCTGGGTGCAAGCGCCTGTCGGTGATGCAGCAAAGGGCCCACATAGATACGGGCCACTGCAATTTGGTTTAGGTAAAAAGATTCTGAAATAGGTGCGGAAGTTCGGCCAAATTTCCAGCCTGCTCCTGCTTTCTTTGACACATTCTGCCCATTTGCATCACTTCTCGCTATCTTGCATGGCTCTGTCCCAGTAGGGAATACACAGAGTCCAACAAGATTGCTTTCTTTTTTTTTTTTTTCCCCCTTTTTTTTTTTTTTTAAATATTGTAGTCTTGCACTGTGGCTATTCTAGTTTTTCACAGAAGTGGCAGGCAGCCAAAGACTGGAGTCATTATTTGCAAACTCTAAAAATAGAGTCAAGATTTATAGGAAGAAAACAGATATGTCTCGTTATAAAACCATGAATAAGGATTGGCACGAGCATAACGGTTTATTCTTTTTTGATATTGCTTATTGTAAATTGCACTCTATCTTTCTGGGAGATACACTACATAGTTACAGTACAGAAACATTTCCTTTAGTTGAAAGTGCTGAAGAACTGCAGTTTATTTGTTGTAAAGACTTGATTATTCAAAGGAAGCGATAAGAGAAGAGGTAGCCCCTGGGAATTTTGTGCGTTGTTGGGATGGGCAGATTGTTTTAAAAAAAGTATTAGTGATCTTCTTCTGTGGGTCACTGCTGATAAAAATTACGTTCAGCACGTCTCTTTGCCCAGTGTAAAGGTGCCTCACAAGTTACACTTCTGGCTAATATTGCTTGTTATAATAAACCGTGAACATCACGTCGCTGATCTAACGCTAATAACACTATGCACACTATCTCCTTCCCCATAGGCTCTGGCAGGGCAGCAACAAAGGGGGGGAAAAAAAAGAAAAAATAAAAGGAGGGGGGAAGCATAGAGAAAGAGAGGGAGAGACTTTCACAAAGAGTTAAAAAGGCCTGATGAAATCCTTACAATGTACACCATATGGCTTGACATTTACCAGATTAGTTAAACATTTCTACTGGGGATAAATATTCCTGCACATCGATGTAAAGAAATTGCATGAGACAAGGGCACATACAGCATATTTATGCCATGGAGTAATCTTTTTTTTTTTTTTTCTTCCTTTCCCCCCTCCTCCCTCCGTCCCCTTTGTTAGCAGCATCCAGGTTACCAAACGTGTAAGGGACAAGTGTACTAAACCCAAACGAACCCCCACTCCTCTGCACTCCTGAGCTGCTTGTCAGTGCGGCTGCAAACACAAGCCCCCTCCCAACATCGCCCCAAACGCACTCAAAACTCTCGCCCGAAAAAGTTTCGAATGAGCAATCTTACTATAAAAAAAACCCCACCAACTCTAGGGAGAGGCTAAAACATTAAAGTTTGTCAAAATCTATTTCAGGACTCGGGTTGCCTGTGGAGAGATGACTGTGATGGCTGCCAAACTGATTCGAGGCGGGTTGATGCAGAGGAGGTGACTGCTGGTGCCCGTGTCTGGTGTAGACTACTCCGCTCCTTGGTGAACAGCCCTAAAGCCATAGATTTCATTTGATCTTTGCAAAGGCTAACATCTGTCTGCTGTCATTTTAGTAAGATTGATGACAGGCTGGGGTAGGGGAGGAGGAGGGGGAGTGCAGCGGGAGGAAGGCTGGTCCCCGTAGCCCCGGCGGCTGTGGCCGAGCCTGCCCGCAGTCGCTGGCCCGGACCCTCTGGTCGACGGCGGCAGTGGCAGGGAGTCGCTCCTGCACCGCTCCGGCAGTAATTGCGCTGGGTTGTTACAGCAGATTGCAGGAACTCAGAGACAAAAAGGCAGCATTTTGCACCTTATGTATCTTAATAGATTATTCGCGTCACAAGCAACACAGAGCAAAATGTTATGACAACCATAAGAATGTCGTTTACTGTGGCTTAATGTGGCTGGGCAGTGTAGGGTAAAGCTATCAAAAAAATTTTTTTTTTTTTTTTTAAGTTTCCGCAAGAAACTAACCTGTGTGGACATATAGCTATTTTTGTACGAAACCCTGACTTTTTGCAAACTCTTTCCAGGCTACAGCAGAAAATGCTTACTCTTTTTATTAGTAGTAGTATCACAGTGCCAAAGTAAAAATCATATGCTTTCCCACTTGGAAGCTTTCTTACAAGCTGATGTCTGAGCTGATGTAATAGGGGAATCTTCTACAAAGGACACATGTCCCAAACGGAGCAGCCAGTTGCTGGCTGCGGCATGTAATACGCCTTGGAAAAAAATAGCTTTCATACTTGGGCAGGATGAAGTCCATGTATCTTTTTCCATGAATGAATGAATGAATGAATGACTATCAATGCTGAAATTTGATCTTACTGCAAAATCCTAGAGATTCGGGTTTCACCAGGCATGTGTATGTATACAAGAGGGATCTTGGCGCTTCTGGGCAAGAGTTGTGGTGCGCTGCCGAAGAAATGCATAGTGATAGGGTTACTGCCCTCGTGGATTGGGAAGCAAGAAGTGTACCTGTGAATCTTAATCCCGATACTAGATTGGAAACCATTGAGGCAAGGGCTGGAAGCGGCCCTAGATCCTCTCTGGGAGCTGGAGGGGAGACGGGTGTATAAGCTGGTAACTTTAACAAGCTGGAATTCAAAATATGCCTGACCTAAAACTCCAGGCTGGGATGTGTACAGACTTGGGGGAAAGCTGAGCTCCAGCCCCTCCTGTTGAGATTTACAGTGCCGAGACCGATGCCGTGCACATTTTAACCACACAGTGTCCCATCACAACAAAATGACATCGCGTGAAGATGGGATTTCAGCTGCGGGCAGGAAAAAATGTAGTTTAGAGTATGAAAATAAGCTGCGCACTTCTTATTCTTGTGGGTCAGGGAAGAGCAGAGACTCCCACCCAAATGGGAGGGCTGGCTTGGGCCCCACATGAACTTTGTGCTTGGGTGATCATGGGTGCCTGGATTGATAAAGAGTGAGCCAGAGAGATAAATACACGTACGGAGGAAAATAAGAACAGATAATGGATTGGCGTAAGTCGCAGTATATTTCCTCCTAGTGATGAAAGGCTAAGAGTGAGTTATAGATCTTTCCTCGCGATAAGAACAGATATTTCTTTCCAAATCATTTATCTATAAGATACTGAGATATTATTTAGGTCTGCATTGGTATTAATCTGGCTCTTTGTGTTTTCACCCCAGTCCTTCAGCAGGTGAAAATGTGCTGGTAGGGACCCTAAAAGTTTCATCTGCAGCTCCTGTGGATGAGGAATTAGTTTTTGTTGTAGGGAGTTGAGAAGGAAGAGGGCACGTTTATCCTGGTGTCGCAGGTAAATGCAATACGGCTCTTTATGCATTACCAGAGTTTAAATCTTCGTTTGTTCAGGTCCTTAATGTAGGAGAAGCAATCACTGTAAGTGTTACAAGACCTGTTTACTGCTCTGGGATATAATTAACTTTAAAAAAAAAGGATGCCTGTATGAAGAAAACAACCCCACCTGATGACTTTGATGTAAGAAGAGCCTTCTCCCTTTGACTGCTCCGGAGACGCTGACGCGTCAGGTGGGTGCGCTCAGCCCTTTCATCCCCGCAGTCAAGGCTATAGAACATTTACATGTCTCAGAGATACGACATATGTACGGTATGCGTGTGTGAGGGTGGGTAGCCCAGGCTTGAAAAGAGAATTCAGAAAAAAGCAGCATGTTTTTGTCAACAGGGAAAGATTAGAGTACCTGGTTTTACAGCTAGAGTAGAGAAATGTTTTCCATGTGATTAGAAAAGCCATTATTATTATTGTTGTTAATAATAATAATGTTGTTATTATTATTTTTAAAAAATTATTTACTAAATGTCCGTTCCCCAGAGGGGTTGGGCTGTGCCCTGAGCTGGGGTCCCACCTCTCCTCACAGCCTGGAGCTCTCCATGAAGCTGCCTCCAGCTTGAGGAGATGGTGTAAACATTAGGGACAGGCAGTGACGCCAGGGCTGAGAGGAAAGCACAGGTGAGCTGGGGACAGAGCCCGGCGTGCGTCACGGGCTGGACGGTGTCAGCCAGGGCCATGGAACGAGGGGCTGGCGGTGCGTGCTGGGCGCCATGTCCGTGAGTGATGGCTGTTTGCCTGCAAAGATGCTTGCGGGTCAAGGGGACTCACATTTCTGCTAAACAGTCCGGTATATCTTCACCTTCTGTAATCTCAGCTGGAGCCTTTGCTGTCATGCTTTCCCCCTGTAAAACCCCTGCTTTTGAATCTTAAGAGAAATCTTTACAGTGGTCAGTAAATCCTAATGTTGTACTTGTTCTGTTTCATGAGATTTCCAGGAACACGCGGCTTCGGAGATTTGTCACTTGGTGGATCAAACAGTTCTAAGGACACAGCAGACTTGGGCTGAGGGGGGAAGAAGTCAACTGTCCCCATCTTGTTTAAATGAGCTGCGGGTTCAGTACATTAACGTGCTAATAAGGAAGTCTTGTGTTCCCACACTGTTCTTAAAGGCATTCTCACACTGCTGACCTGACCTCTTTAATCCTGGCTTTCCTGAAGGAAAAGCTGATCCATCAGGCCTTCTGTATCTAAAATAGGATGAAAAGAAGCGATGGACCTATTTCTATGCTGGTGTTTCTCAGGTACCTCAAGCAGCCTTGTTCTTTTTGTATTCATCTCTCATTTCCCTGGGAAGGAGAAAAAAAAAAAAAAAGGAAAAAAACCCCTAGATGTGAGGGCTCAAATCACTAAAGATGAGAAACAGCGAAAGGAAATAAAGAGGTCACACACCTAAGTTAGCTTATGATTAAAAAGAAATTAGTGGGGCTATTTTTAATTTGTTTAAATATATTACTTTCTATTAAAACGGTCTTTATATTTCACTAAGTATGAGATGAAGTGTGTCACGAGAGAAAGATTTTTCAGTTTTAGTCTCTTTTCTCTTAAACAATTAGAAGTCAAAGAAACTCCACTGAAGTCACGAACGTGAAGCCAGCAGAAATGGCAGCAAAGTGGGACTTTTCCTCTACGATACAGTGTGGTCGCCTTCCGGTGAGGCCAGTTTGCAAGAATTCAGGGAAGAATAACGTAAGCTGTGACAACAGATAGGTTGTGGGTAGGTCTGTGGTACCATGTAGCCCCCCAGGTACCCAGCCACAGAATGTTGTGCAGCCTTGAGAAGCAAAACGCTGCATCCCTGCGCTCAGACCCAGCTCAAGGAGCTGATGGGAGCCGTCTTGGAGGCTGAGGTGCATCTCGTATCTGAGTTGTGCTGCCAGAGACTGTGCCTTCTTTTGTTAAGTCTGCTAGGCTATGGATATTTTCAGGCTGCAGCTGACAGAAATTAGAAAGGATAGTTGTAAACGAAGTTTTGTAATGCCAGAAGACTATGACGGAGCTTTTTTAATCAGTGCACAAGCTCAACGGTGATCAACTGTTCTAAGACTTTCTGTGAGATTGCTTGCTTTTCCATTTTTCCTCTATATTTTCACTTCTGGAATATCTCTTTTGTTAAATGGAGTGCCTTAACAGTGAACACAGCAAGTGGGTTAGTCTCTGCAAACCTGTGAGGCTATGAGGGAAATCCACCATAATGTTTAAAAAACATAATAAAAGGTTTGGTTAGGAATTTGTCACAAAACTCCAAAACAATGCCAGCACCCTCAGTTTGTTGTTTCATTCCCAGCTGGAAAGTCAGGCCAGAATCAGTGAACATTTTACCAAGTCTTGCTAACCTTCTGAGCTGAGTTGTGAGAAATTGTTCTTGACATCACATGAGCTGGGCCACAAGGCAGGACTAATGTGATGTTTGCTGTCGAAGGTTTCCTAGGAAACATGCTACTTAGAGCGCTCAGCCCTCCCTGCCACCCTTCCCACATCCTCCAGTTTCACCCGTTCCCACAGGTTTTGCAGAGGGCAGTGATGTCCCCTCTGACCTCCGGACACCCTGGGTGCAGACCTCCCGCTACAGTGCGATGCTTCCCAGCAGCCCTGCACACCAGCTGAGTGGAGAGTGTTTGCAGAGATTTTGAAGCTCCCCCACCTAATTGCCCTTTTTTGTGTGATCGATCCCTTTCCCTCCTTTTTTTTTCTTTTCCCGCCCAGCACTCTGCAATGGGAGAGGTGAGAGAAACTGGGCTACATCCTGCAAGACTGGAGCTGGAGAGAAGGAATTTTGAGCAGTCCCAGCAATCCTAACCATTTCTGCCTAAGGGGAACTGGTGGAAAAAGGTTAGGAAAATGAGCAGATGACTCAAACTTAACTTGCCACAAGGCTCCTCGTCTTTTGACTGCAGTTTCCAATACAGTAGCTATTATGGTATGTAACCTATAGGGATTTTTTGGCTGAGTGGGGTTCCCCAGTTCATTCCCACAATTTCATCTGGTGGCTGTAGATGCTGTCCTTGACATCAGACCCACATAAATGATTCCTATCATTCAGGCCAAACTTTTCAGCTTGGCTGTTTGGAGCGGCAGGATAGTTCCCATTGAGGATGAGATGAATGGAGTCGGTTCACACATGTTAACCAAATGCAAATCCTTAGATGGAAACTCATGGTCAGCTTTTTCCAATGCTATTTTCAGAACTTCCACAAAAGACTGTGCTGTGATTATATGTATTCATGATATGTATATCATGTATTCAGCTCAAACAATATTTGAATGATGCATTTAGAATTCTTCCTAAAAAAGGACCATGCTTCTGTAAACTGCATCATATTTGTAAAAGAAGGAAAAAATCTAGCTTGCTTTTCCTTTCTTTCTTTCTTTTTAATATATCATTTCATAAGGCTGTAAGAATTGGTGTTAATGCCACATTACACATAGACACACTTCTACATAATCGTATGCGTTTGCATGTATGCCATACATAAACAACCCTATGGAATTCCGACTCTTCATTGTTAAGTTTGTCTCCACATTTTTCAAAGCAAAGAAGCTTTGGGTGTCAAACAGTTGCTTTTTTGCACTCTCTTTCACTGGGCTGTATAGCAAATACAGCCAACAAAATAAGGCATTGGGGTTTTTGTGGGTTGGGTTTTCTTTGTTTTTTTTCTTTTTCCTACCTGGCCATTTATAACTACCTATTTTACCTCTTGTCTCCTCCACCGATAATGACGGAGTCCAAGAAATGGTGTTTTAAGTGTCCTTCATGTTGCCAATATTGATTTCCCCAACCCCTTGAAGGCCAAGAGTGTCACCTCCATGATGCTCCCTGCAGCCACTGACTTGGAAAACAGGAGAGCTAAGGTTGCTATGGCCAGACATTGTTTTCCCACATGGTAGGCAAGAAGACAAGTAGCCTTAAGTCACTGGACTGTCTGATTCATTTATCTCTGTGCTGCCATTCACTTCACCTTACCGCATGTTTGTGTAGTGAAGCTGTTTGGCCAACATGCCCTATGGGCCTTGTCTTAGTAATGAAAGTGCAGAGGGTGGAAAAGAAATTCCATTCAGGATTGTTTAACTCTATCTTCAGTTTCTGATGGTATCCAAAAGATTGGGCTGGCTTTTGGGCTGGCTTTTCAGTGTGCTTTCAGATTCAGGAGAGCAGCATCCGCTGGGCCCTGCAAAGCCAGCAGGACTTCACCTGTGTAAATCTGGGCATATCTGGGTCTTTGTGGGCAGAGAAGGAAAACCAGTAATACTCTTCTCTTTCTGTTCAAACCCAGAAAAGTTTCTTCCAAGCATTAAGACTGTAGGACAGGTGACATCAGTCGGCTTCAGAGAAACAGCATCAGCTTAGCTGAGAATCTGCATACAAGTCTCAGGTTGGTACCAATCTTATAGATCAGCACTTTTGATTGTAGAGTCATGCTTTTCGTGCACAAAAGCGATGGTGGATTTGCAAATCAACCTCTACCTGTGAGATACCATCATGAAACCACATTGCTCATAGAAGGCAGAACTTTTCTAAATTATGATAGAATACCCAATATGTAAGACTCCATTGGGTCACCCAGACAATTCACTCATTTTCAAAGCACTTCAAGAATGTCAGTCCTCGTGGCACCATGTATAATATATGTCAGGGGATATTGTTATCCCCCATTGCCAGCTGAGGAAGGGAGGAAAGGAGATTACAAAACCGCAACTTGAGTTATTGTTGGAGGCAGGACTGGAACTCGGGATTTCCTGGACAGATTACCACCCTTCACTTCTCCCTCAGTTGGTATAATTAGCAGCGTCCTGGATCTCTCTTATTGCCATGCAAGCACACATTTGAATACATTTTTCTTTGAAATTATCTGTCTTGGGGTCATTTCTGTTGTGCACTTCTGGCTTTTAATGATCTGTTGTCTGCAGTGAAATGCTCACTAGTACCCTGTAAATCATGAACAGATGTAAAGGCTTCCATTTGTGACTACCGATTTAATCTCTGGATTTCTGAAATCGGCTACCTGTAAAACTTGGGGAGCCATGTCTTGAAAAAACCCATCCTTTGTGGGTCTTTAATTTTTTTGTTCTTGGCTGGTAGCCATTCAGATGGAGATGTCTTACATCCTTGAGATGAACTTAGTGTAGTCCTCATTGACCTAGCAAGCCATTTTTTCCCTGATGACAAGCTAGGGTCACGTCTTGTAATGACTGCTGCGAGACTGTCTTGTTAGGCAAAGGGCTAAGGTGGGATCGTCTTTAATGACAATGAAAGCACCTCATAAAATCTGATTCTTCGGTTTTACAGGCATGGGTCTAGAATTTTAGCCGATGCAGACTTAGTAAATCAGTCAGTCAAAAATTATATCAGTTGAAGTATAATGTTCATGGCAGTCCAAAAACCTGAACATGTAGGTGATTTGGAGGGCATTTTGTTAACTCTTTAATTGGTCGTTTGAGTGCTGGAGGCAGTAGCTAATTGCCTGTAGGTCAGAGTAGTCCTAGAGCTTAGGTAAATGTATATTGTCATGTGTCACATTTTCATATGGCTCCTTTGCACAGGTTGGTAAAAATGATTGCTGCATAATTAAAATTAAGACAAGGTGGGAAAAGTGATTCAATTAAACCCCTGAAGCCATTGCACAAATTATCTGAAGTACCAAAAACTAATGAATAGTTAAAACTAGTTTTATCTTTTTACTCTTCATTCTTGAATCCTGTAGGTATTAAATTCACTGGAGTCTCTCTCAAAGTTCTCAGAGAGGTAAGATTTTGGGTGGGCAGTGCAAGTGTGAGTCAGCGCAGAGGAATCCAGGCCTTTTAAAATACCAGCACACAGAAACTTTGTTGCCTAGTTGTTTTGAAGTGAAAATAACCAGACCTTACGCACAAGAGACCTTTTGGTTTCTCCACCAGCCCAGAATTATTTTGAAAACATCTGCAATATTTCACTCCGCATGCAGCAGGTATTATATACCAGGGAGGGTGATGACAGTAAAAATAAATGAGATATGTTGTAACCAAAACATCCCAAGTTTTACATCATACATTTCACAACCCTAGCAAGCATCCTGTGCTTTGACTTGAAGGCTAAAGGCATGTGGTGGTTTTACAAATGTCTAATAGTATTAACAAATATGTTCCATTATTAGACAGTGTGCCACTGCCCCAACCTCCTGGTGCAAGAGGTGAGTTAATATGACTTATAAAATATAAAAGTGCTGCAGGCACAAGCTATGGAAATAAGAGCCCTGGCTAAGCAGGAGGTCTCATTACACTTGGTGGGACAGCTTACTAGAGGCCTGAACACGAGTATAAAAGCTGCCTCCCAGCTAAGGCTTTTTATAGTTCCTGTCCTTTCCCAGAGCAATACAACTTTAGGAGGTTTAGAGCAACAAGGTCTGCACCTTTGGATACTGGCAGCATGCTAATTCTGGCTGGGTTTAAAATGAGAGGTGAATGAGAGAATTAAGATACGTATGTTTGCGCTGTCCCTGCATTTTTTAACAGAATTTTTTGATGGTTGAAAGTGGCGGGACACTTAGGAGTTGTGCTCATGCACAGTTGGTTTTTTTTTTTTTCATGGTTCTTTGCTGCTAGCTGTAAACCTCCATTTCTGGGAAACAGAGTGTTTCTTGGCCGGGGTTGCCAAGATTGTGAGTGTGTGGACAGAGAGGACCCAATATGCTGAAACTGTATAAACAGTACACCTTACGTGGAAATAAAAAAGTCTTGCTAATCTTCAGTAGAGCAGATACTGTCCTGGAAGATTTTAAAAATATATCCCCTGGTAGAGACTGTTTCCAGCCATCCAAGTAGAGGTGTCTGTAGGCATCGCCCCTTGCAGGGGTGACGTAGATGTATTACATAGATGAAGAACACAATAGTGCCTTTTTAGGCTTCCACCTCTTTGAATGTTATTCTTGCTCTGCAGTTGAAAGTAACAGTTATAAAACCTATTCTGACGCTTATCCAAAGCTTAATCAGAAACCTTAAATAGGAAATAATTTATTATCACAGGTAGCATATTCATCTAAGTACTAGATTTATCAAGCCAAGAAAATCCCCGCTGAGGACCAGGATGATTCAGCGTATAGTAGGTTATGAAAACATGACAACATCAACTCACTCCATGGGTCCTTCATCAATGGGTAAAGCTTCTGTAGGTTGAAAAAATAAACCTTCCTGAAGATTTCTGAGGATCAAAATCCCAAGAGCTGCAGAGAGCAGAGTAGGGAAAAAGGAGAAAACTGAAACACAGGAGGTGTTCAAATCACGTGAGATCTCCACTTTTCCATGCTTCCTAGTGGAAAAACAGACAAACAAACATTGTCAGGAGTGTCCTAAAAAGTTAAAATTGTGAATGGGCAAATGTCTGTCCTGGTGTTGCAGTCTCTCCACCAAAATACTTTCTTCAATCTTTTTTTGGTGTGTGTTCAGCCAAGACTGCTGGTAATTGGAGACAAAATTTCCACTGTTTCTTACCTGCGATTCAAGAAAACCCCTGCTTATGTGATCAAACGCAGGGCTTTTCTGTAGCCTTTTCTATATACCCTTGGTCTGAGACCACCTAAACACCACGTAAAGTATTGCTTGTGACCAGTCTAGGTTTTCCTTCCACTGCAAGGCATAAGCAACAGTCTATAGTTGCTTGCTGTTACGAATGCAGATCAAGATTTGAGAAGACTACCAACAAAAACCAGATTATGGTGTAGGCTGTTGCGGATTGCACTGAGAGAGCACTGAAATTCCTGCTCTGCATAACAGGAATGTGGAAATGACTCAAGAGTGTTTGGGATGCCTTTGTGGATTCCATATATATGTATATATATAGTATTGTATTACTTTTATATAGATGTATATGGCAATACCGTACAAAACTAATACGAGACATAAAAGTTGTTAAATGACGTTATGTGACAGTTTCACAATTTTTCCTCTGTGTATAGAGAGCAATTTAAGGTCGTGGTGCTAAATTAATCTTTCAAAGGTGCCTCATTTCATTGACTGCAGAAGGCTTGGACCAGTGCCCCATATTTACTATAAAAATACACATTTTAAGATATTTAAAACCAGTATTTTGATCTGTTAATACGGATCTTGTCAAAGAAAAATGCTAGCTGTTGCCACCAGCCAGGTCCATTCACATCAGACCCTGCAAATAAGAAGTGTACGCCAAGAGTTTGAAACGCTGGTTGAGGATGCAATCAGTATTGCTGGTGGAGGTGCTAGGAGCACAACCCTTACCTGCTAGGCTTTGTGGAGAAGACCTACGCAATGTGCTCATGATCAAAGCAGTGGATGGTAAAGGAATGTATTAGGACTTCAGAAAAATTGCTTTAAAAGCCTCCGGAATTACAAAGACAGTGAGACCTTCCATAGACTTTCTGGGAATGCCCTGTGAGTCACTGGTAGGTTCCCCTGGGAGCTGAAGGAGCCAGTAGGAAGAAGGTAATGGCCTATTAAATTCGATGGGACATGCTTTGGTGGTGAGTGGTGGGACCATGGCATTTCCATGTGTTTTCACTAGCTAGCAGCAGAAGGCCATGCACATTGTACTTCCTTTGGGGTACATTTTACATGCAGCGAGATAGGGATGCTAAGGAAGCTGCCTTCTCCCAGAGAGCCTGGAAGCACTGAATTTCCCTCTGGACTAGCACTCCTCTTGATATGCATCAGTGTTTTAATGGTATTCTCTTGTAAAGAGGAGATTTTAAAAGGTGTTTTTAATACATGAGACAAACTTAAACCTCGTTACTAGTGAGTCTGGGGACCCACCATCCTTGTGTTATCTCAGAGAGGTGCAGCCCTTGCTCACATTACCTCGTGTGCAAGGACCAAAACAGTAAACCGCTTGAGGCGGCAGTTCTTGTATCAGCCCAACAAAAAAGCAGGGATATGAGAGCTTCCTTTGGTTGCCCAAGGATGCATCTGGAAAGTAACGTCAGCTTTGCCATGAGCAGAGCCTTACAGTGATGTTACAGGCTTTGCAAGTCGATAATGTTCTCTGGGTGTTCCCGCATTCTCCTGGCTTATACCTAAGATGACAGCAACGCTGAAAGGACACTGTTGGATGCCCAGAAAGGGACAAAGTTAGTAACGATCTCCATGCAAAGAAAGATTAGGCATGAGTAGTGGAATTGGCTTGATTTCTTTAGACAACTTTATGACTTTGTTTTCCTTCCTCAAGTTTTTTGTTGGTTCTTCTTCAGTAAAATAAATCACAGCTCACAAATAGCACTATGCAAATAAATACCCTGCAATGTTGCAGTATTTTTGGTGGTTCACAATTAGCCTTGATAACCCAAAGGATGGAGGCTTGCATCTGTCATGGGTGGAGTCAGGAATAACATGCATCTTTGTGTCTATTTACGTACGACAAATTTCTTCAGTCAGATGCAGGCCAGGCTGAACTCAGCCATCTTGGCCTTGATACTATCCATGTGGCTAAAATCGCCAGTCCATTTACCCTGGAAATTATTACAGTGGTGCACTGCCGATTGCACAGTTGTATTGTTCCTTCACTTCTTGTTCTGAGTTAAATATACCTCTGAGTCTTAAGCAAGTCTAGATTGAGTGTTTTTTTGTTTAAAAGAAATTACTGGGGGGGAAATCTTTTAGTGTTCTTTCAGAAACTACCAATAATCTTTGTCATTTACTTCTAGCTTAGGTAGTTATGACTTAAAGGATAAGAAGGAAGTAAAAGGGCTTAAGTAAGAATTCAGATGATGGATCACTTGAATTTATAGTGGGAAATCTGGTTTAGTGAAGGCTAGAGGAGGAGCTAGTGTAGGAGCCAGAAAATCCTAGTTTTTTCTACACACAGCCAGAGATCAATGGCTAACCCAAGTCTGTGAGCCATAAAACGAGCATACTACTTAGACTTTATATAGGTGATGAAGATGAGTGTATTGATGATGTGGAGATGAATCTACAATAACTGTTTGCTTGGAAATACGTATAAAGAGACCTTGCTATACTAAAACAACCTATCTCATTGTGTGAGTCGCTCTTTAAAGGATGAACACGCTCAGGGGCACCTCTTCTTCTGGAAAGCTGTCAGGATCTGCATGTTTGAGAGGCATCCCAAGCTGGGTGGGAGAGGTTTGTTTTCCAATTAGCTCTTGTCTAAGGAATAGACCTAAAAGAATGAGCCCTCCTTTAGGAAAACTACTGTAAATGACAAATTCTTCGCTGTCATTCCCAAAGCAGACATGTTTTGTTAAAGTCACCCATTCTGTGGTAAGAGTTTTCTTGCAGTCTCATGAGGAAATAGTCTTATATCTCCATGGAGAAAGATTCATCTCTCCATGCAATTCTTCTTTGGGGTAGGACAAGGACAACAATTGCAAGGATTGAAGAGTAACAGCTCTCATGAACGAAACAGGCTATCGGCCATCTCTGGAAACCAGCACTGCCAGTCAGCGGGAAACTCTGTTCTCCTCATGCAAACCATACATTTCACTGTGCACTTGCAAAGCAAGCATTGAGCATAATATATACCTATGTCTTAGTCAATAAAACCTGAACATAGAGAAGAAATATTATGTCATTTCTTGTTTGTTTTGCAGAAGAGAACAGAGGCTTGCTGGCACCAAGAGAAACCTTTTTTTTTTTTTGGCTTTCACTGCCATTTTTCCTCTGTGGAAAGGGGGAGACATTCTGGCTCTAGTTGCATCTGTTTTCACTATTACCAAGAACAAAACTTCCATTTTCCAAGTGAACTTAAGGTCCAAGGGCCAGCTCAGTTTCATTCAGTAACTCCTGAATCTTTCTGACATGATCAGCTCTTCTCATGATAAGCATGAGAAGGAAGCCAGCAAGGGCAGTGCAGCTGTCCAAAGCAAAATCTTTAGGCTCTTTCCTGAAATTCTCACAGATTTGGGGCAAGCTTTCTATTTAATACAAGGTTGAATTACAAAAGCAGGGATAACGTGGTTAGCGTGCAATGTGTTTGTGCTCTCAGATGACTCTAGGTGACTGGTCTGTTACATGCTGTCTGCTCTTGAAGCCTGAATGACTCTCTGTTAAGAGTAAGCCTGGTGGTAGCTTGCAAACCAAAATAATGGTCCACTGCTCTCTTGTCAGTGAGCCTTGAGTCATGGGAATGGACAACCAGGGTGCATGTGGCCAAGTCTGTTTGAATCATTGCAAATGGAACCTGAAATATAATGTGCTTTTTCACTCCATTTTTTTCCTATCCTTTTTCTTCCATTTCCCAGCACAATAGCATTTTTTTAGCCTTCTTTTCCCCTCCATCTGGCATTTGCCTCCTTCCTCTTTCCTTGCAGCCCACAAATGTTTGCAGCTCTCTCAGCCGCTGTCTTGGGCCCCGGACACTGTTTGATAAACAGTGGCTAATCTCGAAGGAGCACATCCGCCCTGCTGGCCACGCAGTGGGAAGTGGTGGTTTTCCTCCTGAGCACTGCGGCAAAGTCTTCTCCGGCAGCAAGACCCCACTCCCCGTCTTCCCCTTACCCCCCTCCTGCTTCATTCTGGCATCCGGAGTGAGTCCTGGGCATGGGGGCCAGGGAGGTCCCCTCTGAGCAAAGGCGATTAGATTAAGTTAAAAATGATAAAAGTGATAGATCAGACGGGTTAGATGGAAGATAGATAGAGTAGTCTTATTTTTCACTTGAGTAACTTGAATTTTTAATAGCTTTGTTGGTTTTTTGTTTTTATCTTAGCAGGCTGAAGGTAAATATCTGCAATTTGAGCAATACCGCTTTGTTCCAACTGGACACTTGGTATTGTTTATTTCTGAAATGAAACACTGTACGCACTCTTCCAGCCCAAATGTGAGTGTTCTTTCTAAAATTTTCTTTCTAGGAGTAAACATCCCCATAATAGTCATTGCTGAACTGTTTGCAGTAGACAAACACAAAACGGTTGCAAATGCAGCCAAAGATAGAAATCAAAGAAATATTCTCAAAAATGTTTGGCACTGTTTGCTCACCTTTGGAATATACATCCTGTTCTTCTTCTTAAAATATTTTATTTTATTTTTTTAATGTAGCTGGTATTTCTTCTGCTCAAGCTGTCTCCAAACTTATATTTCCAACAGTGGCAGCAGATTATGAGATGATACTTATAGAAATGACATTATATCATTCTTTAAAATATCCATCCTGAAAGGCAAAATCTGCAGAAATTATAGGACTAAGAGGCCTCCTTTGAGAGGCAGAAACTATTTTAACTTGTTATTTTTAGAGCTCTGCAAATCACATATTTTTCTCTTCACTGGCAATTCAAAAAAAAAAAAAAGGAAATTGTAATAAGTTTTAAAAAAAAAGAATCCTTCACAACTCCTTTCTATAAAATGGAAAGTTGAAATATGTCATTTGTGGGCAAATGAGATGCTTCACTTTAATTTCAACCATGTTTTTTACTTCCTTTTCTTAGAGGAAAAAAATTGAACACAGACTGTTCTATTGCGGGTTGTCCACCCATGTGGACTGGATGGGGGTTCTTGGTCAGGACACCTGCCCTGGAGCATGGAGAGTGACACAGACACACGCACAACTAAATGTTTCCATAGTCGGCTGATCCACCGTGAACACGGGTAGCCGTATGCGTGTGAGTCTGTGGACTTTGCTCCCACCTCCACCAAGCGCCACAGGCTGTGCAAAATTAAACAAAGGAATTGAATGACCTGGAATATTTCAGAGGAATAATGCTGAAATCTCCCATGATCGCCGGCATTATCCTCAGCACCGTTTCTTAAATTAGCCTATTAAGTCGATTGCCAGGGATGGGAAGGTGCTAGTGCTGTGACGAGCTGTGCGGGGAGCCCCACCACGCCCGGGGGAGGTGGTGGATCACCCACCTATGATGCACCCGAGCCAGGATGCTGCCCTCACATCCTTCCTTGTGCTCTGCCCACCAGCACATGGCTAAGTCATGGGAACAGCTGTTTTCAATGAGGAGATGCTGCTGTAAACAAAGCAAACAGCTCTGAAAGTTTCTGGTATTAAGGAAGGTTGAGCGTTGATTTCATTTTTATGGGAAGGATTTTGAAGAGGGTCCTGATTGGTAATAATCAGCCAGTAAAAACTGATGCAGTAGGAAAGAGGTGGATAAAGAAAAGGGTAATGGCGGTGCAATAATTCCACATGGATTAAGGAGAGACCAACATCCAATATAGCACAAAAGAAAATTTGTCAGGATTTGCTTTGGCTAATGCAGGCTTTATAAACAGGAATACAGCTCACTAGAGACAGGTCTAGCAAATGAAAACAGGCGCAGGACTTTCTTCTTTATGGCTGAGTGAAAGGGCTGCACGACATAAGGCAAACGCTGCCTTGCCTTGCCTTTTCATGCCTTGCTGTGCCATAGCTTCTTCTGGCACCATCTCTGGCAGCAGGAGAAGGAAAGTCAGCACAGGCACAGGAGCCCTTGGTACTGCCAGGTATTTCCTAGGAGCCATGAATGTCTGACTGCTCTTTCCTGCCTTTCCCACTCAACGCTTGTCATTTTGTGAACCTTTTTGTTCGTACCTGAGCCCAGCACCATCTGAGCCTGCTCTGCACCCAGGGGCTGTCCAGCCTGCCCTGCTCCCCGCTGGCCATCGCTGGCACTTTGGGCACAGCCTGGGGGGTGGCAGGTCTGTAATGTTGTCACCAAGCACTTGCCTCCACTGCTTGCTGTAGAAGACCTTGCGTTGGTCTGTGCCTCCGGGACCACCGTGCTTCACGGTACTGTGGCAACTGTGGGTGTGATGGGCATAAGGGAGGTGTCACAGAGCAGATTGGGGTCTGGCATTTCATTTTTATTTTTGTTGGGAAGAATCTTGGAGGAAAAAGGGACTGGAGCTTCCTGGGTGACAGAGCCAGCAGCAGACTCAGTGCCTCCATGGCACTGGAGGTGTTGCCACCAGCAAAAGCAGGTTTGGGGAACGGAGGAAGATGTTTACAATGTGAAGAAGATATGGAGAAGGTTAGATGATTAGAGGGGATTGACATGATGTTCTGTAAGAAGAAATTGTGTTTCTTGGGTGTCTTATGGGCAACCAGTTCACTGGGCTCCCACAGGACCTCACACAGGGATTGTGACTGGTGGAGTCCTGTCAGAGAGCCCCTTCACTTACCAGACACTGCTCACAAGCAGATGTCCCAGAGCATACAGTCCTGAGCCTTGTTTCCAACTCAGGAAATGACAGCTTCGATATTCGTTGTTGATAAAGAATAGTAATGCTTCTATTTCCTTTTCCTTTCTTTTTTTTTTTTTTGTTTTTTTTTTTTTTTTTTAAATGAGAAAAGATCTCAGTAGGAGAAACTTGTCTTTCAGGGATTTCTCTTGCAAAACTTTGCCTTCAGAGTGGTTCAGCCTGTAATTTAAGAGTTTTTGTTTAATTACATTTTTAAACTTCCCTCTCGTAATTACTTTTATTTTTTTTATTAACACCTAAATATGCTACTATTTGGAGCACAAACAGACAGAGATTACAATTAACAGAATAATTACACTCTTTTTGTCAGTGTAACCTCATGGTACAGAAAGTATTACAAATCCATTTTAGAACATATTAAATGTTCATATTAATGAGGATAATAGAGAACAAGTACCAGCAAACTAAATATTGTTAATGATTTTGAGCTATTAAATTCATTACCATTTCCTTTCATAATAAAGTGGTTACTTGCTAATTAGACCTTTTTTAACTCATCATTATTGAATTCATTACATTGTGTGCAGTTAACCCTTAAAGATCTGCCTAGGTATACAGATGCAATTAAAAAATAATTTCAACAGCATATGAAGCTGATACGCTGTTTGCAATCCTTCTTGTATTTTTGACAGTAGCTCCATGTACTTTTCTTCTGGTACATTTTCTTGACACATCATGCCTAGCAGCTTCTTAGCTGTCACAGCAGCTTCAGCAACACGTACGATGGAAACATGCTGTATTCATTTCATTTAATAGCGTTTAATGTTAAAACTAAAGTAGAACCCACTTGTTTGGCCAGGGAAAAAAATATCCATCAGTGCACTAAATGGTTGACGTCAACGAGCTACTCTTCTCCGAGTTAAATCTGCTGAGAGTTGGGATGATTTACCTTTTCCTCCTACAGAGACAGATATACTTGTGCCTATCGGGGCATCTGGTCTTTCTCTGCAGCCCTAGGTGGAAATCCTATCCCTGCTAAAGTTCATGTCAAAATTTCTATTGATTTCAAGGTACACCTGAACTCATCTCCCAGCAGCTCGGAGGGTTCGCTTCCCTCTTGGGGAGGGGTTGCGTGCCACTGTGCCCATATCTTGTCCCATGTATCCGATTGCTGGAGAAGGCACTCCCGGGAACTGAATCAAAGTGCTTCTTTGCTTCTTCCTTCTCCCTCCAGTTCTCACTCGTTCAAAGGAATAGGAGAACAGAGCCTCCATCTCTTCTTTCTTTTTTTCTCCGTGCACACTTTTTTTTCTTCTTAACCCCCCTCTCCCCAACCAAACAACACCTCTCCACACACACATTCAAGTTACAGGTATTTAAATAGCCCAAAAATACTTATTCTGTAAATCACTGAGACCTAACGAATAGCACTCCATGCCTTGCCTGGTCGTGCCACAGCAATGTGGAAGGAAAGGGGTAATAACCTCTGATTGGAAAACGCCGTTTTTGGAGCAAGTCTGCCGTCACAGCACCGGCTGTCGCAGTGCCGGCCGCATCGGCAGCCAGGCGCGCACCACTCAGGTTATTCGCTTTGAGCAGCACCACCGAGGAATAATTTTACTTGGGTAGGAAAGGCTTCGTGACACTTATTGCTGCTGTACTTGATGGCTGGAAGCTGGGCTGATGGATACCCTGCAAATCCAATAGATAACAGATTAGATATGCACATACTGTACGGCTCTGGAGAAATGCCGCTGTGCCGTTATTCAGATCAGGCCGTCCTCCTCCTGCCAATCCGAAGCCGTGTCTTTGCATACGTGAGATATGTGGGTACAGCTGTGGGCCCGCCGGTGGGCCAGCCGCAGCCCAGCGCTCCGCCTGGCTCAGGCACTGCAGCTGCACCACAATATATAATAACAATAACACTACGTATTTGTAACCTCTGTTTTATTTAAAACCAGGTCCCTTTCACCTGTAAATAGCTAGGGTATAAATGTGCCTCACCAATCACATTGGACTATTGTATTATACAGTCTATTGAATGTTTTTGGCAGGCATGAGCCCCTATGCTACTGTGTCCTTATTTTATTATTGTTTTGAGGGTAGAGCTGTGTGATTATCCATTCTTGCTCCAGGCATAGCAAGCCATCTGGAATGCTTATTAAACCCACAGGCAGATCAGAAGGATATAACTCTGATGATGTACATGTACACGGGCTGTACTACATCATCAGAGCATTGCTCCTCTGATGATGTAGTACACATTAGTGGGCCTAGATAATGGATTAGAACTAGCAGAGTGAAAGTTAGACTTTTTGAAGGATGGATATGGTGGGTTTTTTTCTCCCTCTGGGTAACTGCTGGCATAAGATGTGGAAAGGAAAATTTAAAAGTAAGCCAAGGAGGCTTCAAAACTTCTAAGTGCTCAGCTTGTCAATGGGGAGGGACAAGTGGTGATTGAGAGGCTTACGGAGACAGTTTTGAAACCCTGAATCTTTGCAAAGAGGTCATAGGTACTTGTCTGCTCGAGTGAAAACAGACGTGGAACGTGTCCGGAAATAATGCCACTTCTCCAATCCTCCTTTGGTTAGCCATCACTGAGTGGATTTTTGGTAGGACTTTGGCTTTTCGTCATACTTCAGTACCACATCAAAAACCCAACACCCTGTGTTATGACACATAGAACTAGGTTTTCAGCAGTTTCCAAATTTATGCTCATCACATATTTGCAAGTACTATTTAGAAATAAGCTTTTCAAATGAACTGGGGATCTGATCAGCTTTCAAACTAGCCATGTGTCTTCTCTTCTGCCTAAGTATGAAAAAAAAATCAACATCAGTAAAAAAGCAAAACAATCTAGGCACTACGCATGGGGTGTAGGTGAATGAAGGAATAACTATTTGCATGTCTGTGGAGTTCTAAATATAATTTCTATTTCTCTTTGTTCATAACCCTTCTTGCAATGGTTTTCAGAGGTAGCTGATATTTGTCTAATCATGGAAAGGTGTTTCGTGTCTAAACAAAACCTTTTCCTGCGGAAGCTGGAAAGGTTCATAAGAGTTAGGTCACTCAGTCGGAAAACTGAATGTGTGCTATGCAATTTAGATAACAAATTGCACACTTTAAATATCAAACTGTAAATATCAAGTACTCAAAAGAATATTGAAATTTTTGAGTAATTCCAAAGAGTAACAACTTTCAAAGAGGATCCGTACATAGTGAACATATGCTCTAAAAATCATAGCTGTAAAGTAAGGCAAATGCCTATTTTAACAATGGCAAATAGCAAGTACATAAAGGTATGGATCACATTTTATTAATGCTTAGTGTGTCTTGGGTTTAGCCACTTTTGTCAACATCCTAAGTATGGACTGCATACATCTGCATGTCTGAGTGAAGTGTGCAGCGTGTGTGGGTGGATGCATACTCGTCAAAGAAACAATTAATTATTTTGGGTGCAGAATCACAGTACTGCAGCAGCAGCAGTGTATTTGCTTTGCCAAAATCTTTACTTTTGGGGGAGTGTATGCCTTTCTAGTTTGACGGTGACCAGATTATCCTGGACGTGTAAGGGAGAGCTAATAAAAATTCCCAGTTGGAAGTGTGGAGTTCATAATTTACATGACTGTAAACTGACCGTTTGCCTTTTTACAGATTTTGAGGTTTTTCTTGGTACACATAGTGAGCCCCTGTTGTGACCATTATGTGTTCCTCTTTACCTGATTCCTCGTTACTTGATGGCCACTAGGAGAGCTTGCTCTCTCTTTCTTAGCAAGTATCTGGAGAAGTTTCGTTCCTGTGCAGAATAGAAAGAAACTTGGAAAACTCTTCCCTCTCACTGCAGATCAGATGGCTCCTTTTTGGATAATCCATGCTAGCACAGCTCCTAGGTAGCAATTTTGGCAGGAGGGGGTGTGTGTTGATGTAGAGATTTACACCCCTCAGTGAAGCATCCAGCTTTTGCCCTCTTCCCAGCTTTCCTTCTTTTCTTTCGCTTGGTGCCTTACCGTGTTCCCGCTCCCAGGCACACCCTTCCCGCTCTCCCCCATGAATTACTCTCTGTCTTTCTTGCAACCCACTGCGGGGCTGTTGCCTTCCTCCGGCAAAGCCTGCTGTGTCCCCCGCTAACCTGCCCCTACCAGTTTGCTTCTTCCCTGCTACCACTTGGTCCCCAGCTCCAGCGTGCTGGGGAAGGAGGTGACAAACTGTCACTTTCTCAAACACCCTCTCCTCCACTGACTGCTCTTAAAGAGGCAGTGGGATAAATGAAATTCAGCATTCGAAAGGCTCAACTCCTCCAGAAAATATTCCACCCACAAGTGGGGAGCTTCAAAATCCATTCCTAGCAGTTAATGCTCCATCCTAAATGACATAGCTTTTCAGTAGTGACATGTGCATTGATCTGCATTACAAAAATAAGAGAAATAGCACTTCTTTTCAGCAGCAGATAATTACCAGCATACATCAGGTTCCCTCCTGCTGATACCCACAGGGTGGAGGGGATGGGAGTGGGCATTAGGTGGAGGGGACGCGGCCAGCTTGCACGTTCAGCCAGATAAATAATATTGATTGGGATTTGTGTAGAGCCCCGGCAAGACCCCTCCTTGCTGGTTTGATTAGCCACGGGGGTACATTCGCTACAGTTACAGGATTTCACCCCAATCATGTCTTCCACACAAAGGTGCTAGTTAGGCGACAAGCAGAAGCAAGCTGGGAGCTGAGAGGTTCTTCAGCCCTTATCAGAAAAGGTCCGAGCCAGGTGGCTGTGGCCCTGGTGGAAGAGCTGGATGAATTATGGGACAGACACGTGTAAGAAACCCTCTCACCCTCCATCTGAGGGGGCGCAGGCACCCTGGCGTAAGCGCAAAACTCCCCTCTCTCCTTTCCCTGCCGCTCCTCTGCACCCACCTAGTTTGGAGGCTTAGGAGCTGGGGGAGGTGATTCCCGATGGCTAATTGCAGATTTTTGTAGTCTGCGTGAGGAGGCTGCATGCACCATTGGGGCAAGGGTCTGCCTTAGGTGCTTGAATGGTCTCCCTCTCTGGGGTTTGCCTCTGGGATGTGGCTGTGGGTTCCCAATGAGCAGCCGCCACCCTGTGCAGGTGAATTCAGCTTTGCAGAGACTTCTGAGCTCCTCTGCAATGACCCCCCCCTCGGGCAAGAGGCATTTTTGCGAGGGAAAGGGGTACCGCTCACCAGCCGCCAAACGCCGGCACTGCCCTCTGGCAGGGCAAGGGCCTTTGCTTGACTCACCTCTCTTTGGGGCAGATGTCTAAAAAAATCACTGCTGTCATTTTTCTGGCTGAACCATCAGTACACAAAAATCTTCATTTTCACAGGAGTGCTGGAAAAAGTCCAGCTAGCAGGGAAAGGGTCTGCTGCTGCCTATGTGGGACTTTCCCATTTCTCACTTCATAGTCTGTCATTCTTTAGAAGCAAATAAAGCCCACTGGCGATGGGACTGAAAGTGCTCTCTGGGTCTAAGCACGCTTCAGTGTGTTAGATCGACTGAATTTCCTCTCATCAGTGAATGCAATCTGCCGTGAGAAAGTTTTACTGTCTCTGAGTCCTTATGAAAACATTCTTAGATAATTGAGACATTCCCAAACAATTAAGATAACCAGATGTGTCTGTTATTTGTAATTACCTGAACATGAATTTTTTCTTCAAGAACAGTTCCATTTTTTGTTCTTTTTGAATTACTCTAGATAATGGATAGGAAGATTAACTCCTCTGAAAAGTAATCTGTGGTTTGCTCCTAGTATGTCTCATTCTGATGCAAAATCACCTCCTCCCAGAATTAAGTACTGGGGCTGAAATAGTATGTGAAATGAACTTTCCAGTTCTGCTGTACTTGTGATCCACAGCCTGCAGTGCCCTTTCAGGTGACACCATGGGGTGAACTCTGAGGCTTAAAGTCTATGAACAACCCATGAAGAAGATGCTAAAATGATCTCTTCAAGCAGGGAAAATTGCTGAAGGCTCGAAAATGGTTTCACAAACCACTTTGTTAAGTAGCACAGTTTGAATAAAAGGGCTTTTGCACATGCTGCATTTGCACCTAGAGCTTCTGCAACATTTTCATTTTATAAAGCACCCGGCTTTCGCCTCATCACAGCACATGAGACGAAGGAAGTCAAGGCATCCCTGACAAATTCACAGTGTAGGAAAGACACCTCTACACTCGGTGACTCTTTCTTCTGGTGCTTCAGTATCAAGTGGGACTTAGCTCACACCCCAAAATTGTTATTTTCAGGGCAGTAGTCATGACATTTGTTGCAAAACATTTGTCTTTGAAATCTTCCCCCCTCCTCACTTCATTAAATAGAGCCTGAATCGGAACTGGACTTTCACATCCAGCGCTGGGGTATGCATTTGCCCATTCCTTTTCCAAGAAGCCTCCTCGGCTGCTTGCTCCCTGACAGGTTTCCCTCCTGCTGTGCCTGCAGGCCGTGCTGCAGACAAGTGTTTCACCTGGACATTCGCTCCACTCGCATGTACTGCAGGCTTTTTGTCCACTCCCATGTACTGCAGGCTTTTTGTCCGCAGCTCCCTAAATTCAGTTCCTTGGTCACCTGGGGGGGGACTGTATGTCAGTGGTCCTTTCTGCACCCAGGGCTGCTGCTTGCTCCTCTGTGCTGATTATTCCTGAATCGGTATCATTATCCCTTGCAGTCCTCCACTGAGCTTTGCACTGCTGACTTCCTCCAAATCCCTTCTTCTGTTCCTTGTCCTGGCATCATCTCTAACTCCAGGCAAAGGGGAGCACTGTTGCAGCTCAGGGCACTGTTGAGCTCACTGCCTCCCCCTTCCCTCCAGTGCTGTGTATCCACTATACTGCTTGCCCAACCATACAGTAAGCTTATACAACTCACTAGTCCAGCAGAAAATACAGACCTGTATCCTTTTCCATGTTACATTTCTGCTGAGTTAAAGAGTTGCGTTGGCTCCTCAGATGGTTAAGGAGATGCCGGGGCTGGCACAAGTGAGGAAGCAAGACCAAGAGCCGGGAGTTGCTAATGAGGATGAATATGCATCGGTAGGGTTAAGGGAAATCAGCCATGCCAGTAGATCTCCTTGAGTGTGTTGTGTAATTTTGCTCTTTGTCTCCAAAACAGAACTTTTCCTCATGTGTTTCTTTCTCTTTTAACAACTGACAGCTCTACTAACGTGCTCAATGTATTTTCTGTCTGGTTTTCAATTTTTCAACATACTGAGGAAGTCCTATATCCTATTACTAATTACAGCTATTATCTTCATCTTTGGTACATATCTTACTGCTCGAGCTTCGTCATCTTATACCTGGGCACTGTAAATAGGAAGGTGTGGAGTGTCCAAGTACCATGGTCCTTGTCTACTTTCTCTTTCCCGTTTACTCCACTTTTACTATACGAGTCAATGGCCTCATCTTTGTCTTCTCCCCTGACAACTGTATGCTTACCTGTGCTTATTATTAATAGTGGTAAGACCAATGGTGATGTCACCTTCAGTTGTTCCAAGAGAAGATTTTTTTGCAGAAAAACAAAATAAAGTAATTCTTGCACAGTACTCGATGAATACGTGGTGACTGGTGAGTTCAATATAGAGTTTTTTTCTTGAGCTCATTCAAACCTTCCCTCTTTCTCTTGACAGTTTTGCCCTGGGCACTGTTATCTTTGTTATCCCAAAGTCATGTACATATCAACCGAGACTTCTGTCACCACTTTCCAGCCTGCTGAGGACTTAAAGATCACAGCATTGACTTGGTGCTGAAAATAAATGGGTTTGGAAGACTAGTGAGAAATGCTAGCTAGTTAGAAGGTCTACTCAATACAAGCTAAGCTTCATGCTCTCTACTGCACACAGTGCGTTATGACAACTTTGCCCAGGTATGAAGAGTACATCGTAGAGTACTTAGTTGTTAAACTGCCGCCTCCCTCTCCTTCAAAAGTGGAAGGCATCATTTAGCTGGTACTTGGGAGCCAATGATATTTTCAGGAAGGTCTGGACATTTTTCGTCCTTGATAAATGTAAAGCAGGATTTCTGGTGCAGGGAGATGGTTTATCACCGATTTCTTCACCAGGTTCCTTCAGGCCTGATTCTCCTCAATCAGACAGGTCCTTTTTAGGTCCATGGGAGCATTTGACATCTTCAGGATTGCCAAAAATAGATTGGTAGGGGTGGGGACTAGGGAATTAGGTACCTTTTCCAAGAGACCTGCTCTATTGCTTTCTTGTCTCCTTGCTTCCAGTCTGTTTGACTCTTGCCTCTCCAAGCTCCGTCTGTGCTTTAATGGAATAGTCTCCCCTATTAAAACATTTCTCAGAGGCCCCGTTTACCACAAGCTAGTTGTGTCGTTGACTACCTGTTAGGTAGCTAGGCCTAAATTTTGCATGGCAGCGTGTATATTGTACGTATTTTGTGTTACAAGAAAGGAATATGCACCTTTCTTTTGTATGGTCATTTTGCGAGTAGTCTGTAGCTTCATGTGGCAGTCTTTTGAGCTCAACTATGTACTGGTGGGGTAAGAAGGAGTCTTATCTGAAGCAAACCGTGTGCTGAAGCTTGCCTTCAGGTGAACTAAGACTTTACAAAGACTGGCTTGGGATTTCAGGAGTGGCTTGAAGACCTATAATGAAATAGGGAGTTACACAAAAGGATTTAATTTTAATAGCATTGTGTGTGAGACCGAGAGGGAGAAGTCTGAAGGCTAGTCACATGGAACCGAAATACAAGGGAAAGGAGGGAGAGGGAGAAGAAAATTGGGCTAGGTCAGAAAGATTGCACAAAAATGCAATAAAGAAAAAGACAAGACAAAAGCATGAAAGATAAAGCAGGCTAGTAGGAAAGTGTTTGTTCAGTTTGCATATATTTGGTACTGGGGCAAGAGTGAGGCGAGAAGGGGAAGGAAAGAAAATTGAGCCTAAAACTATTTATCTAGCTACTGAAGAGTTGCTTTTCTTCCCTTTTCTTGGAGGTTTCATTAAAATGTGTGAATGCCCTTTTTTCCCAAGACTTTCTAAGTGCCTCTTTGTACTAACAGTAAAGCAGACATCATGGTCCTATGGTGAGCAGTGCAGAAAGTGTGGCTGGAGGTGCCTAGAAAAATAAATCCAAGGAATATGCCTCTTTATAAAAAATCTAAATGTTTTGCCAGATGCAGGCTGGTCTCAGGGAAATCCATTCCTCCCAGGAATGCTTCTAGAGAAGCACTTGGGAGTTTGGCAGGGCCGTGAAAAGTGCTTCAGGCTTGGGACTTCCCATTTCCAGGTCACTTCAGTCCTCCAGACTGCTTGTGTAGCTCCTTCTCTCTCTCTGCCCAACAGTCCCCACAGGTATAAAATGGTAGTTTGCAGCCCCTGCCTCATAAATGTACTGTGAATTTCATTGCCTGTTATTTTCCAACATGTAGAGACACAAGGTGGAGAAGCATGACAGGGCTGAGGCAAGGACAGCTGAGGACAGCACTGGCCTTGGGGGGTACTGCTGAGACCCCTGAACAAACAGTATTCAGACCTGTTTACCCAGCCTGCCCTCGTCACAAATCTTGTATTTCCAAATAAATATTTTAAGGGAAGGGAATTGTGTAGATTGTTAGTGTAGCTTATTAGGTTTTAAAAATTCATGTTTCTAAATTCCCAGTATTATTTTCCCCTGGCTTTAAAGAAAAAAAAAAAGGGGAAAAAATCTCTTTTCAATAAGGGCTTAATTGTCTGTTTCATCTGGAAAGCCCTCTGAATTGAAGCTCCCTTCTCCACAATGCTACCTGAGCACTTTGCGATTTTATTCTTTTGAAGTGTCTATTGTTTGTCTCACTTTCAAGCTTTTAGCTAGGACTGGATGTTTGCGGCCAGACAGAGGAATTTAAACTAAGTAGCATGCTATGGACTTGTCAGGCTCCAGTATACATTAGGGGCGGTGCTGATGCCAAACACTCCTGACCATCAACATGAACCTAAGGGTGAGGCTCATCTCATGCCACTTCAGCCATCTAAAAGCTAAGCTGCTTCTTTAATCACTTTGACATTGCCAAAGGGAGATCTACCAAAGCTGAAATCAATCTTTCTCACCTATCTCAGGTATTTTGGGGCAGGATGAATCTCCCTCTGGGTTTGCCCAGCCCACTGTGTTAATGGTGGGCTTGGACTGGATGCCTCCCTTTTACACAGCTCAAGCCATGTGAGATGAAGCCCATGACGTGGACCTTCAGATGGAGCTTCAACTGTTGGAGTAGTGTGTTACTTTGACCTGGACTCTGATTTTGAGAAACAGTGTCTGGAAGAAAGTTGGAAGCCAGAGGACTGGAAGCTGTGCCAAGGTACAGCAACACTTGCTCTGAATTGATAAGCTCATTCAGAAAGCTATGTAATTGGAATAAAAATAGCTTGTGCCGAGACATTCACATGTTCACTCTGCAAGGGACAGCAGTTGAACCAGGCAATCGTATTTTTAATGTACTTTGTGTTCTAGCATACAAATTTCCCAACTCTTAAAAAAAAAGTTGCAACAAAAGTACTCTTTTTTTTTTTTTCCCCCCCAAAACAAGGCCCCACTACAGGTGACTCTGATGTTATACCAGCTAAAGCAAAGGACATTAATACTAGCCTACTGAGTGTAGACCTGCAAGTCTTTCACTGAATTTCCCATTGCATCTTTCTAATGACCTTACCCCTGTGCTTGAGAGATGCCTGTACAAAGAGCAATCTTTTCACTTCTTTTTCCCAGAGAAACACATTTATCTATCAGGAAACAATATGCTTTACCTGGAGTACCTCAGGATACGGAAATTTGGTCATCTGTCTCATTTCGTTACCAGACTTGGAGCTTAGGTTTGCAAATGGTGGACACTTAGTGGTATTAATAGTATGGCAGATGGGGCTGCCTTGTAATATGTGTAAGGACAGACACCTGAATCTGGCAGAGTTTTGCAATAGGGGACAATAATGAATATGAGTGGTAAATCAGTTAAATGACAGATAATTCACCTGCTCACCAAAAAGTCAAAGAGCCACTGGGTTGGAGCTGCCGTAGCTCCGTGCAAGAGTAGATACCCCGAAAGCACCCTGTTGTGCTGGCAGACAGGAGTACAGGCACTAGAAGATAATTTAGGACATAAAACCCCTCTGCTCTTCCTGTCAGTACTTGGGTTACATTGCAGGAATGCCCCTTCCAATACTGCTTAGAAACTGTCCAGAAGGCATAAAATACGCTAAGCAGCTGTTAAAGGGAAAAAAAATAACATGTGGCAGAGAAAGATGAAGGATATGCATAAAAATATATTGAAGACACTTCTGATGAAAATGTGAAATATGACATTTTTCTATTTGTGATGCTGCAGAGTGCAGAAGCTGTGGTGGTGGCAGGGCTGTGGACGAGTTGTTTTTCTATTAAGGGCAAACAAAATGAAGGCAAAATTTTAAGTTGAGGAATTTTCTGCTGCTAGAAGGCAAATTACTACACGCAGTACTACAAAAGAGCAGGGGTAAACAATACAATATGCTGCGAATTGCGGATGCGTGTGCAGTAATGCCGTGAATACATTAACTTCCCGTGTTGTCAAGGCAAGTGACAGCGGCTGACTGAAATCCAGAAAGGAGCTACTGTCAGCGCGGCGCTCGCCCGGGCAAAGTCACATCTCTCCTAATAACAAAGTCTATTCCGTTTACATCTGACATGGTGATCGAGAAGCTCTTGTTTGGGGAATTTTATTTATTTTGACCTAGGGAAGTCCACTGAGCTGCTCGATCAGGCTCCAGCCTCCTGCCACGGCAATTAGACAAACTCATCCACACTGTTTCATCAGTAGGACTGAATTTTCTGCACCTCTCTTTCCTTCCAGTAACTTTTTTCCCCTCCTGATGGGCGTTACTGTAGAAAGGACAAAAAGAAAAGCGCAGGAGTAAATAAAGCGAGCTCTTTTGGAGCTGTGCCTTGGGTGCTCCAACCATTAGTGAGGACAGAGTTATTTCGTGAGGGGCAGTGAGTCACAGAAGTCTGTAGTTTTGTGCCTACAACTGTGCACCAATCTGTGCAGAAAAGGGACTGCACAGCCCCATGTTTCTCTTTCTTTGTGCTGTGCACGTCCCCAGGAAAACCCTTCAAAGGCTAAATCAGTAGATTTAGTCCGTGTCCCGGTTTGATTAAGGTAGGTCTGTATGTGACTTACCCTGTGCTGAACATATCCAAGGCAGGAAGGTAAACATCCCATTGTGCTGGATTTGATGAAAGAAAATCCTGGAAAACATTGCACTTGTCTAAGAAAACTGCCAGAGGCAGATTATTAGGTCTGAATTAAAATGCAGACGAGATTCATTAAATTGTTGACCCTGCCCCCTCCAAAAAAAAGTCAGGTTGCCATCTTAAATTGACAGCATTAGAGACAAATTATGTGCACTGATTAATAAGTGTGGGCTAAATTACGGCTCAGAGGGCGGGTGGAGCGTTGTGGGAATGGGAGCGAGGGAAGGAGCGGAGGACGCGAAAGCCATCCTGCCTGCGGGGATAAAGCAGTGACAAGGGGTAGGGGGTCCTGTGGCACCAGGGTTGCAGAGGAGGACAAAGGACGATCGATGGGGGGGACGGGAGGAAGGAGCTGAGCCTCCTCCAAGGATCCCGTTCCTTCCAGGACGGAGATGGCGACACGGCAGCCCCTGTAGGGCAGTTTGCCAACATGCTGCCCCAGGACAGCAGTGGTGGGGCTGGGTGGTGATCTCAGGGACTACGTTATCCCTTTTCTGTGGGGTAGAGGGAACTCTTCATTTAAAGGAAGAAGGGAAAAAACACCCAAACCTTGGAAGGGTTTGGATTTAAGAAGTTAAATAAGAAAGTTAGGGTAAATTAGAGACTTGAGAAGCCAATTTCCATCATAGTGGGGAAAAAAAGATACTGACCATTTCACCATTTCAGACAAAAAAGGAAAAAAGCAGGCATAACAGTATGTGTATTACTCACAAGACATAATTCTCTGAAAATCCCATGACCGGTACATAAATAGCAAAATGAATGTTATTAACATGTTAATTTTACTAACCCTTTAACCTATTGATTAGCCAAACAGAAGGAACCAGCATCTTTTCGTGCTTCCCCTCCCCCGCCGCCTTTCATGTAATTGGATTCAAATTCACATCTGTAGCTACTAAACCAATGTTTTCAACCTTTCTTCTACACCTCCCCACCCCCAACTGTTTAACCTCCCATCTCAAGCTCTGGCATAAATGTAAGCCTTTATTTGTGAATATTCCGATAAGCACTTTGCCTCCAACTATATTGTTCAAGTACCAGCATCATTGTTACAGCTGTAATTGTTACTATCAAGACACAGTTCTTTGTAATTAGAAAGTCAAGATGGTATTCAGCAGTATGGCAGCACAGATTCTCATTTGTTAGGCTATTAGAAAAAAAAATGTTTACAGAGAAAACAGTGTCATTGTTTAGTGCTCTTAATTGACCATCTGCCTGGTAAAGAAATGTCCAAAGAAGGATAAATAAGACTATAGCACACTTATTTATTTATTTTCTTTGTGCAATGAGTAAATTAGGAAAAGCAACAGCAGATCCAAACTAGACAAGACATTGCTAAATCAGGCTGCAAGTGAAATCATGTCATGAATACATTAACTTTTATTTCTCTCAGTGTCAAGACTCATGTCTGCATCTTCCTCAAAGTTTGTTGGGAAGAAAAAGGAGGCCAGATCTTGGTGGGCACTGTGGAGTTGACAGCATTCATCTTTTAACAAAGTCAAGCATATGCTGCTTTGAGTGCAGCATCTTTGCATGCTCAATGACGTGTTTAATGTCACCTTTCCCACTGTAAATCATCCCTGAGTAAATCCACAAGGGAGAGTGGTACTAGGAATTAAGCAGGAGAGAAATAAAATTCATGACCATGTGGTTCTATCTCAGGGAATTTGGTACGTATTGACAAGAGAGATTCACACCTGACGGGGCCGAGAGCTAATTTGTAGTAGGGCTGTTTATCTTCTGCCTGAAAGGAATGCTTTTTCATATTTAATGTGCATTTTCCTCATCTCCGTGTGTGTATGTGTTTGTGATTTAATGTGGCTAAGGGTATGTCTGGTTTTGCTGCTTGGCAAAAATGTGGTTTCAAATTTTGGGCTAATTCAAAATTCTGTTTTTTTCCTAATAAAGCAGGGGCGGTTTGGTCTTCAAAAACTAGATTGGGTATCTTCATTGCACAAGGTACTGTCTTAGGTGGGGAGTATTTGATCTGTTCTTGCAACATTTGTTTACATTTTTGAAATGAGAAATGAGAAAAACCCAACAGTGTTACCATGCTAAACCAATATGGTAAATGACCAAACTGATCTTTTGTACTATTTGTCTTCCAGCATTCCGGGTGGAAATAATCCAGTACATTTATATGTTGATTTATTACAGTGTGGAGTAAAACAAAATAGAGAGAAGCAATAGGAAAAAAGAAGGAAAAAGAGGAATGAACTAAAAAAGTAAGAATTACATTTGAAAATAACAATACTCTCTTAAAACATTACCTTCCAGTTTCAAAAGGCACCAGGACACCGGTAAGGGGAGCCCCAGTTCTGCCTCCTCCATGGCCATTGCAATGTACATAGAGGTGCAGCCGCCCAGATGGTGACAGGGGGACAGCAACCAGTGCCCTCACAGCAATTAGCAGCGTGACAATGCTGATGACGCCAGTAGGTAAAATTTCCCGATATTTACAAAGCTGACATTGTTGTAGCCATCAGTTCCCGCAATGATGAATGCACTTAATGGCTCAAAGTTAATTTTCTTTCCATAAAACCGCTCCTTTGATGCCTTCACCTAATTCCTCAGGTGCATCATCCCTTGTCCGTCTGTTCCCTACTGAAACCTTCCTTTTTTTCCATCTGCTGTGATTCCAGCTCTAAATACTGACCCTAATTTTGTTTGTTTTTCTTCCCTGGGTAGTTACCTTGTGCACAGATTCTTTCTGAGTTTTGAGGGAGTACCTCAAAATCTTGCTTTTCTGCCTGATGGCTTTTTGCAAAGGGGTGATAGCTAATGCAATCTACCTATCATTTGTCTTAAAAACACCAACATGTAAGATATTGCTTCTAAATTTAAAATTTTATTTCCCTCCTATTTCTTGTGATCTTTCATTAGTGCCAACCGCATTTTTTCAGAGAGCAATGACCCACCTTTTTACTAATTTTTCTTTTCCTTCCAGTAGGGAATATAACTTATTTAACAACTTCCATCACCAAGTGCAGGAAGGTGAGAAGTGTGCAGGGCTTTCAAGGTACCGCACCTTTTTCCTGACCTAGCGACACTCCAATTTATGAGGTCCAAAGTCTTTCTTTTATATCTTCTGAACTGGAAGTGAGGGAAGTAGACATCTGACCCTACCGAGATCGAACAGCCTGCTCAGATTGCCTCCTGCTTGCACATGCTGATGTCCCCATACACACGGCCTATTTCACTTATTGCTGTATCAGTTTTGATAGTGATATGATAATGACTTCTTAAAGATGCCTTCATAAGCTGCATCTGCACCTGTTTCCCCAGCACTAGGTGTATGTGCTAGCACCCGTATGTCAGCATGCGCCTCGCTAGGGTAGGTGCTTGTACATGAAGCCCGTGCCTGCGTTTTGTCTGCATGTGCTTTGGAGTACTGAGCAGAATAAGTGGCTCAGAAAAATCTGATTGACACCGGTACTTTTAAGCTCATGCATGTCTAGCTACTTGTTCAATTTGTTTAGTCCAGTGGTCTCCTTTATTAGGAGCCTTAGGGTTTTTCTTTTGATTTGGCAGGATGATTATAATGAGAGCTCCTTAGTGCAGCTACACCAGGGTATCTGCCCACTTGCTCTCAGCCTCTGCTGTATAGCTTGTGATTAATGTAAAACAGTGAGATGCCCTTCAGATCAGTTGAATTTGGCGATTCTATTATAAACACGAAAAGCGTGCCGACCGCACAAAGCCCTTGGTGGTACCAATTAAAGACAGCATCATTCAGAGTTGGCACTACTCATGCCGCTGCTTTTTTAAATTTCTTCTTTTTTCTTTGCATGGCAAATATTTTCCACGGCAGTGGTGGCCCCTCTACCACCGTGCACCTGTGCCATGCTCCAGCCCCAAGGCATTACTTCCTCTGGGAGTGGGGAAACACCTTGCTGCCCAATTTCTACGCCCCTTAGCTAGTCCTCTGTCTGGCCAGACGTGAGCGATGGGATTTGAGTACAATATCTCTTCATGTCATCATGCAGAGACGGAGAGTATTGCCTGGACTGCCCCGAGCAGAAAGCCCTGTGGTGTCCCTTCCCTGCTGGTGCAGTGGCTCCGGGCTGCCACCGCAGATCATTTGAGGAATTTCACGGTAAGACCCCAGCTTATCAGCATTATCTTTTTATTCCAGTCAGTATTCCAAGTATTCCTTGAATGTCACAAGTGAAGAGCTGGTTTATTCACAAAGTGTCCAGTGTTAAATCCTATTTACATGCAAAAGTTGTGCCAGCTTACCCTGAGGTTAAATCAGTGCAAACCCCTTCTGTGAGGACTCTTCTAGACTAATGAGAATGACCTCCCATAATTTCTTTAATTAAAGAACAACAAGCACCTAAATCAAGATAAAACATGCTTCATATTAAATAAGGTTGGCCAAGCAAATGGTTTTGCATTGCTTGAAATGCTGACTACGCTTTCTACACTGACTGAATTACACGAGTGTTTTGGGCAGAGCAAATCTCAGCTCTGGTTTCTGACTTCTGGTTGAGTGGCTGCAGCAGTTACACCTGCCCCCACCAAAGTCAACAGAGGTTTTGCCTCTGCCTGTGAGGTGGCCAAGGTCTCTCGCCAACCTACACATTTGGCGTTAAATCCCATGCACCACTTCTGATATTTCACAAATTCATATAAAGTGTCTGGATCTAGACAAAGCGTTATTTTTCATGAAAGTTACCCCCCCTGCCCTGCTACATGTTTGACAGAAAGGAATAAAAGGGCACTGTACAAGAGCAGAAAGAAAAATCCTTTATTTCTGAAATTTTGTCTTCCAGAGTCAAGCTTTTTCTTCCATAAGGCTCTCCTTAAATCAGGGGTCTTGTAACTTTGATCTATTCACTCTCTGTCTACAACATATACTCCAATCACTCTTCTTACTTAATGGACTATAAGGAATTGAGGATCACTCGTGTAAGAAAAAAAAACAGTACTGGTTTCTTATTTCTCTGCTCATTTCTTAAAAAAAAAAAAAAGATGTTTAGAAGCTATTTAGATGACGCTTTCAGTTGTGAAGGCAATGGCTATCCTCCTTCCTTTCATTGCTGATGCAGGAAGCCGCTGAGCACAGAAGTGGTGGTGTTTCCCATCCAACAACAACACAAATCTTGCAACCATCTAAGACGATCATCTTGTTCATCTCAAGCTATCCCCTTCTAATCCAGCTGTTTTGTAAGTCTGTCCTGAGAGATGATTATTCAGCTGCTTTTCACAGACGTAAACCCCTCCCTAGCTCAAATCACACCTTAACGTAGGGGTTGGTGTTTCCCCCTAGGGCTTTTCCCCATCAGTGGTCAGACCCTCCTGGAAGGAGCTGTATGCCCAGTGAAGCCGACCAGAAAAGTTGCCCCATGAGGCTATGGGACATCAGTGGTGTTCACTGTGTCTGTATCTTACTGTGACAAGAACCTTATGAACAAAATCACTGTGATTAATCCTAGCAGAAAATGTGGGCAAAACTGGAATGCGATTTTCTTCTCAATCAATGTTACAGAGCTCCCACCAAGCTTTCAATAGTGTTTTATTCATGGCTGAAAAGATACTAGGGTCCCAATATATTGTAGCCATTCATGTTTAGACCTGTAAGTGAACCCAAAAAATAATCGTAATATTTTGTTGCTTGCTACACATAGAGTATACACTCAGCTTACTAGTATATAAATTAAAGATAAACTACATTTAATCCCATTAAGCATTAAAACGTAAGCAAACAAATTGACTAACAAAATATAGTGGGATGGCAGAAAAAGAAAATAAGCTCAGAAAATAATTGGTTCTAAGGAAGTTAATGAAAGTTTGTAGTATGCTTTTTCTATGAATAGAGTTCAGAAGAGATTATTTTTTTGAAGTGTTACTCACAAATCTCCTGTATCCACAATAGATCTTTTGTTAACTGTACCTGCACATTTATTGTGTATGACAGCCTAATAAAATGAAGTCATTTTAATAAACATTGTATCAGAATATCCTATCTTCTATGTGGCAATGCGAATTTCCACTCCTGAAGGAAACATTTAACATTCTCACCATTTTAATACTTTTAATAAATATTTGCAATTCCTGTGATAACGCATAATGGCAGAAAAATGCATTGCCTCCAAAATTTATGTGACTGCTGGTAGGTGGCCATTTTCCAATTTTCTGTCTTGCTAATATACATTTATTATGTATTTCTAAGGGCTTTTTTTTTTTCAGTATTTGGCTTGCCATAAAATTGCTATTCCTTTTACAAGAGAAAGAGCTCACGACAAAGACATTCCAATTGATCCTAAAACTGACAAATGGACATCTGCTGGCCAACCAGAGAAGAAAAGCATTTGCTCGACGTAGCTCTCTGTTTGATCCCTTCCCATCAGCCGAAGCCACAATATGTTTGGATCAGAAACTCATATTCCGAACTGATAACAAGAATCAGTTCTCACTTAGTAATATTTTCTGAAGCGTGACATTGCGTTGCATCATGTTACGCATGGCATGACATGAAATGACATAACATTACATGATGGGTTGTGACATAGGGAAGCAAGATGCAAGTTAATATTATGCATTACATATTACTTTTTGTCCAAATTGTTGGATCAGAGCATATGATGAGCTGCGAGTGGTCTCTTCTATGTAGGCTTTATACAACAGCCATCTTTATAGTATCTGAGCATACACCAGGAGATAATTAAGCCTCTATTGACAGCTGAAATCCTTGAATTTTTCAATAAGCACATATCATTCTCTCTTTTTAAGTAGCAGTATTCATTTGAAGAGCAAGGGAGCAGTGACTCTCTAAGTATGCAGCATAAACAGACAGGCAATAAGAAGTGGTAAAACTACTAAAATGATATATACTTATCCTCTAAATGGAAGGAAGCATATTTTGTAAAACTCTTTATTGCATTCATAACAAAGCAGGGGATATCCTATATCACAGTGCATGTGCTTCTTGAAGATCCTTTCTGGTAGCAAATGATGTTCAGAGAGCGCGATTTGTTATCAGAGAGCTATTTACGATGGCCAAGATAGAAGGGCACTGAATAAATATCTATAGCTCTCAGGAACCGAAACATGATGGTGCAATAGATGGAAAGAAATATCTCAAATAAGCAGAGAAAAAGAACCTCCTTACCAAAGGTGCCTACAAATTCAATAGCTTTTTCTTTTGTTTGTTTGTTTGGTTTTTTTTAAAGCTGTGAAACAACAGGATCATCCAAATTAATAATATACGGTAATGGAAAGGAAAAGCTTGCTGTGTGTCTGAACGGGAAGTGGTATGTTGGGGTTTTTTTCTTAATGTGCATGAGAGAGATTTTTTATTAATAAGAACTGTATAAAACAAGACAAAACTAGGAGGCCTTTTCAGACTTCCCTGCCAATGAAACCTGGAGCAGATCAGTATTACTACTTTTTAGGTAAAGCATGGGCATGTGGCCACTAGCAGAAGTCCCAGACTCCGATTCTATTGAGAGGACCCGATATATGCAGCATTGTGAAAATGAAACCTGGGCTACTTACACATGTCATTAGTGTCGTGAACGCTTTCCTTCACCCCCACCCTCTGACTGAATTAAATTGTCTCCGTTTGTGGTGCACACTAAAAAATACAGGGATAGTACGAAGAAGTAATTGCACAAAACACCAAAGTGCCCTGTGGTCAGATTTCCAGAAGTCCTGAGCACCTGCTGTTTCCAACAACTTCAGAAAGAAAGTATGTGCAAAGTGCCCTGGAAAGAGGAAGGTACTGTTTGGCGGCCAGCTAGCCAAAGCCCTGCTGGTGTCCCGGTGCCCTGGAAATCATTTCTGCGCTAGGGTACAGCACGGCTTATTGACCGTGCAGGTGACATGCGTAGAAATTAAAGATTGATGGCTGACTTGTAATGAATTAGGAGTTAAACGTACAGAGTGTTTTCTTATATATCATTTATATTTATCTGCTGTCAGACAGCATTCCACTTGTCCTGGCCCTGTTCCAAGAATGCATTAGCATTACTGCAATTAGTGTGAGAAAAATTAGGTTTCTTCAACCTGTATTTCAGTAGGACTTTAGGACCTCTGCAGCAGGTGACAGGACTTCTTGCCAAGATGCACAAGTAGATGGACCATTATTAAGGCTGATGTCTGATGCTGATTTGTGCTCTTCCTCTTCTCCATCTATTATTTTTCTTTGATTAAACTAATTCCTGGAATGATAAATACAGTCTCCCTAGCAAAGAAGAAAGACTTCGCTGCATCTGTGCTCACGACATCAGGAGAGGTAGATTTGTTTCATCAGATATTGTTAAATATGCTCAAAAAGAACTTCTTGGTCATAAAGAAGGAAGTGACAAAAATACGGTTCATTTTGGCACCTTCCATGCACTTCCTAACATGAGGGAGCGCAATCCCGTCTCGCTGCAGTTGCACCCTGTGCAGTAGAAGAGGTGCAAGCGAGGAACATGGTGCATGGCCACAGCGGTGACCGCTAAGTCTTTCTGCAGAGGATCACTGCATCTTCAGCACCCGGTTTGAAAAAAAGGGGCCAATCCCCACCAATTTGGTTTCTTTTTTTCCCTGGTGCAGGCCTTACAGAAAAATATATTGATGTCAGTGGCAGGTATAGACAGGTTGGCATTTGCTGAGCCTACATGGGCTCGGTGAAGCTTGGCCAGCTCAGTGAGGTGGTGGTATAAGAAAAGACTAGGACCGTTTGCTTTGATGAAAGCAAGGCATAACTGCTGTGGCTAAAAACACGGATTTTCACTGTCATGCCCGACAGAGTGTGTTTGCTCAGGAAAAGTTGCAATTCGTGCTAGATTACTAGTTGGCATTTGACTGTAATTCATAGAGCAATAAAGGCTACAGAGGGTCTAGTTAGGAAAAATGCAGCTGAGCAGTAGGTGATAGCTGCTGGGGCACACGGGCTGCCTTCGAGTTAATCCACTGACATCTTTCTTTATCTTGGTCAGACGCTGCGTTCACGTTTTCACCGAAGCAACAAAGTGAGTTTTCATTATGCAAGCTACTGTTGCGTACCACTGTCTGGGATGCCCTCGGAGAAGGTAGTGAGAGGGTGCCTTTCTCTTTCCCTGAACTAAAAAAGGACAAGGCTACAAACAGTTAACGGAGAAATAGGGCTGGCCACGGTACAGGAGGCTAAATCTCTAATTTTCTGGGGAATTACGGGCAAGTTGCTTCATTGTCTGCATTTTTGTTTTTCTCTTTACTTGACCTATGTTGGCCCCAGTTCAGGAAAGAATCGCTATTTGGAAAAGTGCTTGCTGGACTTAACGTGAATGTTTCAGCGCTTTCCTTGAACCAGCCCTGGAGATACTGCAGCGCTGGAGATGGAGAAGAGCAAAGGCACAGTTTTCGCTTATGATTGTGAGCTTATGCCAGGACTAAAATTGCAGTTTGGAAGTGATGAGGTAGAAATTTGCTGGGTTTTTTATTTAAACTGAAAAGTAATTGTGCCTAATATTTTTTCATGAAAACTACCTATCTATTTTGAAACTAATTCAGCTGAAAACCATGAGAATTGGATGTATACTTTTCAATTCTCCACCAGAATGTCTCAACTATCTGAAAAATTATGGCAGTCTCGAGCACCTGTCCAAAAAGATAATTATTTTTTATAAGTAGTATTATATAATTATGTAAACTATCTTATATATATTTATGCATGTTTATTTTACATGTGATTTATATAATAATCAATAAAATGTATCAATAAATAATCATATACATTATTTATGAGGGATAATTTTATAATATAATACAAATAGTATATAATTATATAGTAACATATAATTAGTATTAGGGATTCAGGAGAAAAAAGTGTCATGACTTTTCTTTGCAATGGACAATATTCAAATATTGGGATGAACAGACGAAGGCCCCTTCTAACCCCTCCTCCTGCCACTGAAGTCAATGGCAAAGTGCAGCTCAGAAATTTGCTCATAAATTCTCTGTTACTAAATGGTCGACTTTTCTGCATACTTTTTTTTGGCTAAGTGAGTTCTTCTTCCTGAATTTACAGCCGTGCTGCCTTTTTACAACTGCTTTGTGGACATGCTGTCATGTAGTATTTTGTTGTGATTAATCCGTCCCATGCTAGAGAAACGTCTGTGGTTTTGTTTATTTTATTAAGTGGAGGACACATCATTAAGTTTTTGTGTTGCTCATGTTCAATGCAAGTTGATAAGAACCAGATTTTTGAAGAAATGGAGAAAAGTAGATTAAAGATTTCCTGTCCCCTCGTGGCTAGCCTCCTCTTAGATGAAACGAAGAATTTGTGAGCGGACACAAGCGGGTGATACAATCGTTTCTTTACCAGTAGGCTAACTGTATCAGTGGTCTGAATCTTAGCATCTTTTGATTATGATTTCCTTGCGAGAAGAATTCACATATACGTACTTCTTACTCTGGTTCATGCACGCTGTTTCCTTAGCAATGGATTGTGGATTATGGTCTAACTCAGCTGGGCCAGTCGTCACCTGAACATTTCTTTTGGGGTCGTGCACTAGCATTTTCGAATCAGGATGCTCTCTGAAAGGAGGCGCATGGTAAATTTTAATCTCACAGCACAAGAGTTGCCTCAGATATGAATAGCAGGGAGATGAACGGGAAACAAATTGTTAAAAAAAAGGCAAACCGTACGTTGCACAAATGGTGCACTTGAGTAGTGAACCTGATCGTCACGCAGAGATTTAAACTTGTGCTGGTTCTGCATCCTAGCACCCCACCCCTTCTGAACCTCAGCCCCCAAACTGCAGGGTGCGTTCTCCCCAGCAGCGAGCACGGTGCTGCCGATTCCATCCATGTCAGTGAGTTTTGCTTGCAAAAGATTTCTCAGAAGTAACTTTTCATTACAAAGGGTGACCATTAAAAAAAAGAAAAAAAAAAAAAGAAACAAAAACAAGCAGAGAAAAACACCTGACAACAGTGAAAACTGTGGCACTTCTCCATGAGTCTTCTTACACTCGTACATTTTATAAGTATTTAATGTGATACCTTGTAGGAATAAACAGCAGCAGATGACAGCAACAACTTTAAAGAACAGTTTTTTCTGTTGCTTCGTTTACAGTGCAGCCCAATAGTCTTCCTAGCAGATAGCCCTTGCACAGTATCACCATTTCTCTTAGGATAATCAGTGTAGGTTAGTAATAATGCATAGCAACATACAATTAAAAATTAATAGTGGAATGATTGCATTATTCACTTCTCGCAGAAAAAAACCTCCACCTTACAACAAAGGCCTTTAAAGCATTTTGGCTGTTTTCCAAAACAGCTAATTAATACTCCACCTAGCACTACTTCTGTGAAGCAGACGTGCTATTGCCAGGCAGGAATTGCTAACTGTCCGTCGAGGAACTGGGCAGGTGGCAGGGAAGGCTCTGCTCGGCGTCCCTCTGCGCTCGGCAGTGCCAGTCCTACCGCGCCAGGAAAACCTGCTCAAATGGCAACAGCACGGCAAGTCAGTCTTTTATAGTATTGGAATAATCCGTGACATTCAAAACTGAGAGACGATGCGTTGGGAAGTCTAGAGAGAGTGGATTTGCTTTCCTCAACACCAAAACAAAGGCTCTGCAACGTTACACATATTATTCTGATCACAAAAGTATCTTGCATTAGGGCTTTCAGCGTGAGATAATTGACCTTGACATTGCTTTCAGCTAAGGGCACATAACTCTTATCACAGTGACTTATCTTGAAGAAAAGCGTGCAACTGCGAAGAATATTTACTTACTATCTTCTCCTTTTTTTTTTTTTTTTCTTTTTATTCTTGAAAACTGTGCACTGCAAGGACAAGTAGGCAGAAGTGCAGTGACGGATGGAAGGTATTTTATGTGGATGAACACATGAAGAGGTGATTATGTATTGCTAAAAGTCTAATCCTTGGATAAACTACAGTTTGCTATTAATTCTTTGGACTTGCTTAGCTGCTACTTAACATTTCCATGACTTAACAATTATATTCTTGAGCTAAGAGTAACTTTTCAACAAAATGTGTAGGGATTAGAAACATTGATAATTATATTAATTAATATTAATGGGAGTGACAATATTTGTAGTCATATGACAAACATGAGGAAAGCAGGGCTTTAATTTTATCAATTAATTCTGTTTCTAATTGCTTTCACTATTCAATTGTCAGAACGTGTTCCACTTGCAACAAGGAACGTGTTAAGCAGGAAATGCGGACCAAAATTAAGGGGAAGGAGAGGTGTGTATTTGTGTATGATATCGTCTGTTATACAGAAAAATATTTAGCCTTGTGTGCAGGCTTTGCATTTTCTCCTATCTATTTATTATAAATGCCAATCATGCGGAGTAATGGGTTCAGTCTCAGTTGAGATGGGTTAGTAGGTAGAGAGGCAGTCAGGAGCAGAAAATGCCACTTACTGAAGAGCTCTCCAGATTATCACATACCCTTCTTCCCACACCTTCCCATAGGTGCAGGGTAAGCACAGGACAGCAGGACAAGCAGACCTTGGAAAAGAGAGCTCAGTGTGTCTATCTATACTGACTACTCAGATTTGTTTAATACATTTGATTGGATCGAAGTTGTCTCTAGAGGAAGGCAGAGAGCTGCAGTCCATTGGCCTTAATCCTTCCCTGTGCTCCCGTATCTTTATACTGCTCCACCAGCTCAACACCACCGTAAAACCAACATAATCCACCCTCCGCGCTCCCTGGTGTGAAGGAAATCCCTCGCCAGATCCCTCACTGAGCATCACAGCTCACAGACGCTTGTTGGTACCAGGAGGAAGGCAAAACCCTCCCTGCAGATGTGTCCACTGCAGGGCAGAGCTGTGAGATGATGCTCTTGCTTGATGTCCCACCAGGCTGGGGGTGTGTGAAACCCCAGCCGTAAGGGTGGAGGCATCCATCGGGAAAAAAATCATATCCATAAAGTTTTCTGCATGAAAATCTTCATGTCCTGAAACCGCTGTCTTCGGAGAGATTTCAGCCCATAAAGAAATCTTAATGCGTTGAAGTTTCCCTCTGCACAGAGTCTTCACCACATAACAATCCAAGAGGCCAATAAAACAAGTAATGACTGTCTCCTGGGGCAGCCGCAATAAAAAAAAAAATGCCACCAACTAAAAATTGTGCCTTTGATGGCTCTACAGGCAAGATACCAAAAATCTCTACAACTGCTAATTCCCTCGTGTGGTTTTACACTCGCTGTCTTCTCAGTCTGTGCCCAGATGCTATATGCAACGTTTCGGGGTCTGCTTTTCTTCTCAGCTCATCCCATCTCTGGTCCTCCTTAGGATTACACCCCCGTAAGACTGAATAAATATCTCGCCAAACATTGCACATACAGGTGAAGGAAGCTGTCACCCGGTAAATGCTGCTTTAGTTCCCTTATGGCTTTTGCCAGCTAAACTGGGAAAAGTTGCTGTCTGCTTGCCGTGGCTATGTAGATGTTGGGTGCTAGCACGGGTGGGAAAAGTGGCCTGGGGAGCTCCTCACCGACACCCCAGTGGATCTGGGGGTACTGGCTCATGAGTACGAGGGAATGAGCTGTGGACGCCCCATCCCTGGAAGTGTTCAAGACCAGGCTGGATGGGGCTTTGAGCGACCTGGTCTAGTGGGAGGTGTCCCTGCCCATGGCAGGGGAGTTGGAACTAGATGATCTTTAAGGTCCTCTCCAACATAAACTGTTCTATGATTCTATGAATACCACCAAATTTCTGCTTCTTGTGGGCTGGATACTCTGCCCATCCAATTCCCCCTCCTTGTTGACAACTGATGCTGATCCCTAGCATATTTGCATCTATGCATATTTTTAGGATAAAATTAGGAAGCATAATTTTCGCTTGTTGTGCAAACCACATTGTCAAAAGGCATTCAGGACAGATTCAGATCTTTTGTGCTGGTATAAACGTTGCTTCTTCTCCATATCCCCATCAGGGGACAGGGCTCAGAATTACTCTTTTGTGTTTGTTTCCACTACACCGGGATGGACCTGTGAGCCTTTGCTTTTCCACATCAGGAAGCATAGATTTAACGTATCGAACGCACCAGAATTGCTTAATGAGTGCTCAGTGAATATTAATAAAAGTTTGGACGTGACTCAGGCTACAATGGATGAGAAGTTTGAAAGCTTTGGTTCAAGATTACAGGAGGCTGTGAGAAAATATGGTATCCAGCAGCTAGCATATAGTGCAGATATTTCACTATCCAGGGATCTCTAATTACTAATAATGTACAGGAACAGTGTGATATGTCCTTACAATTGCAGAATCCTTTTCAAAGATAATCTTTAATAGTTTATTTGACAACCTGTAAAATTATAGAAAATTATTAGTCTTGGGAATTACAAAAATCCCCATAGTACAGTCAAACAATAAAATTATAATTACCTGTGGGTAATTGAAATTTAACTGTTTTTTTATTGTATATTACACATCAATAGCAACATAAGTTCAAGAGCGTCCCCCTCCCCTCCCTTTTCTTTTCCTTACAGAAGCGGGGAAAATGGACAACCCTGCTGGTAGCTTGTGAGCCCTTGTCACAGAACAGAGCTTGAACAATTTCGATTAAAGCAGTATGTTCGAGACTGTCATTAGACCTGCATTAAATTACATATCTGGAATGTTAAAAATAAAGAGTACTGAAGCTTATTCACAGCTGCCTGTAGTAAAGTATGTAGCTGAGGTTTTGATTATCTTTAAAGTTCTTATTTTTCTCTTTTCTAAAACTTATTGTTTCGTCAAACAAATATCTAGCACATTTAAGAACAGTATGAGCACATGAGCAGAATTGCTTAAGCTGGATAAAGCATAAGCGTGTTTCCATTCTGTGCTCGGTAGTATTGTTTAGTGCTAACAATGGTAATTTATCAATTATACAAGAGGGAACAAAGCTCTTCGCCTGTCTCTTAGCTCCAGAACTACCTATTACAAGGCCCAAAGCTTGAGATCCCTTCCAGACCTCAGGAGGCATCATTTAACATTAGCATCTGCATTACCAGGTTTTGCCTTGCCCTCTCTTAGTGACCCCGTGGAGGCTGCTCAATACTCAGCACCATGGCACATCAAGACTTCCATGGCTTTTTTTTCTAAACCAGGAAAATTATAACCCTTTTTCATTTTTTCCTTCGGAACCAGGGCTCTTGATAATGAGGCACGACTGTTCGCCAGCCCTCCTTTCTGCAGCCTGCTCTTCTTGTCTAGTAGGTGGGACCATCCAGGACCCTCTTGCTGTGTCACTTGTGATGGCGTTAGAGATTTTAAGAACAAGCTTAAGAACAAAACCAAGCTTTTTGGATGCTGTTTGGCTGGCATAAACCCTAAAAGATGGTATTTTTGACAGTGAGTTGTCCATATGACAGCTACTAAGATGCACAATAATGGTGCTTTTATACAAGGATCAGGCTGGCTACTTTTATTTGATTCTGTAAAGTGCTTTGTGACCATTATGTGAATATAACTGCACAAGTGAAAATATCTCTGTTTTATTAAGAGTTTCAATTAAAGTGTTTAATACACAGATTTTATCATGAGAGAGGCATCACAAAGACTGGGTACAACATAATGGCAAGCCAGTTATTGTTATAATCATTATTGCTATTATTTATATATAATCATTGAAGTATTAACTGAAAACTGGGAAATGGAGTTCCTGGACCCCAAAGAACTCATAGTAATAGCTTTTTTTGGAGGAGGCAACAATAGCAAACCGTCTCTGTTTTATGGCATAATTAATGATGCATACAGCCCAGTCTGGAAATCCATGATTCTGAATGGGTCTTCTCATTTCCAAAGATCAAATAAGGCAAAAAATTCAGATGGATCCATCATTGCCTGCTTTATTTATTTAGGTGCCTTTCACTCTTCCCACCACATTTTTTTCTCTGCCTGTTGGTGTGAAGGGCACCCCTGCGCATTCGAGCTGTTTACCCAGGGAAGCATCTATAAAGTTCTCATCAAAGTGGTATTTGAGTGTCTTTACCAGGGACCTGAGGAGAGGACTTAAATGGGCAACTCAGATGCAGAAACAACCTGGTAGAGGTGGCACTTCTGAAAGGTCTCTCATCATCACCACCCATGGCTGGTGTGGAAGGTGGCCACATGCAGCCTTGCCCAGAAAAGCACCGCTTATTGTCCCCAGGGTTCCCACGAGCCAGCCCCTCTCATCTGTGCTTTGGGGATTTTTATTCCAGCCCCATGACTCTATTCCTACTCCATCAGCCAACTCGCAATATATGTGCAAGAGACTCCACTTGCACACTTAGCGCTGTCTGAATATGCACCAAACCCAAGTTGCTTGAAGCGTGGTGTCCCGCCCCGTGTCTGAATAAACAACTTTGCGTGTTTATGTAGCCTCACGGACAGGCAGTGCCCTCAAAACGCTTTCCCTTGGGGCAAGCTGCCCTGCTTTGCCTTGTGAAAAATGACGGGAGTAAGCATAGCTCTCCCAAATAGTGCAGCATTTGAAGACTTCTTGCTTACTACACTCTCCCCCAAGACGCAGTAAGGCTGGCAGTGGAAAGGGTGTAATTTCTCCCAAACCCTGTGCTGTGACGACAGTTGCATCTTAGGTGAGCAACCACTCACTGCTCCGCTCTTCCCCAGTCTCTTATCTGCTGTTGTAGAGCTCTGCGCTCCTGCCAGCAGGCGCAGGTAGCTACGCAGCGCAGAAATACCAGCTTTATCCTCACCGCTTCCCCACCTCCTTCTCTGAAGATTATTCAAGATATTTTGCCTTCCTCGCTTGTCCTGCCCATCTGAGGATTTTAAGTGTTTTAGCCACCTAAAAGCTGAAGTGGAGCATTTGTATTGGATTTAAACCAAGTATAAATCTTTCAAAAGGAGAAACTCCAAGAGGGACTGCATCATCAAAGCAGTTAGTGCTCTAAGTTACAGTAGAGGAGAGACAGAGCTGGCCCAAAATCTGGGTCCTTATACCAAATAGTCATGACACAGTGAGGAGATGTAGCTGAGAGTTTTGTTTTGCTTTGGCTCTTTCCTAATCCTGACCCTTGACCAACACCTGAAGGCTACAGGCAAGTTTTTCTCCATCCTTATCTCGACCTTCATTCCCTGGCAGATTCCAGCTGCTGAGCTCTACCGCCCTAAAAAAGAAGCTGGAGAGCTGTTGTCCACTAGGATTTATATATCTGGGATGCTTGGAAGCTAAATCTTCCAACCACTAAAATGCACCACACTGTAAGACAAAGAGCAGGAGATAAATTTTCCTGCCTTTGAAATTTCTGCTCATGTCACTCACTGAGGCTAATTTTTACCATTTTGATTCCAGTGAGAAGAGCTATTCCGACATGAGTGTCTTACTGTGCATTGTGATGCAGGCATGAAGTGAGAGCTAAGGATGAGCAATTGTAGCACTGTCAGGATTAAAGCCAGGTCAATTTTTTCGTTTTGTTAAAAGTCAGTTTTTTTGACATAGGAATCAGGAAAATACATTGATGCAACATGTTGAAAAGGACCAAAAGGTTATTATTTGCTCCCACAAATATGATTCAAATAGAGAGACCCAAGCCTCGTGGTAATGGGAAAATATTTTCAAGTGAAAACACAAGCTTTTTTTTTCAGGCAGTGACACTGAGTACAAGAGAACGGGAGGGTCCAAAAGGGGCTTCAGGGAGCTCCTCGTGGAAAGCACCATTAATGGACCTCATTTTGCTCCCATCTGTAGGGTGTTTGAGCTCGCAAATATTTAGGCAAAGAGGCTGCAATCTTCCAAAAAAAAAAAGAAAAAAAAAATTGAGGCTATTTTTCTTTCTTGTGGATGGGGTTAGAAGGTTAATAAAAGAGTTAATCCTGGCCTGCCCTGCAAAAGGGAACAGCTCACATTTGTGAAACTTCAAAAGCCTTCGGAGTGTGTGTGTATGGATGTTGTTATTTCCTGCCAGAGCTGTCCCAAGAAGATGGGGGCGGGAGGCTGTTTTTTGGACGAGGAGTTTGGCCTTTAACAAAATCAGCTGGAGTGAAAATAAAAAGTTTAGTGTAAAATGTTTTTGAGCATAAAACCCAATTCAATAAAGTTCTGGGTATTTTTTCTTTTTTTTTTCCTGTGAGAACCTAAAATTAAAACTTACTTCAGAGCTATGGAGGCCAACCACAGCTTTTCAACCAAGTGGCCCAGCGAATCTGGTTGCTTGTTTTTTAAAAATTACATTAAGTTGACTTAAGGTCAATGGGAAGGATTTCTTCAAATACATCAGAGGCAAAAGGAAAACTAGAGAAAACTTGGGCCCACTGTTGAATGAGACTGGGGCCATGGTGACAGATGATGCAGAGAAGGCCGAATTACTGAATGCCGCCTTTGCTTCAGTCTTTACTGCTCAGGCCAGCCCTCAGGAGTCCCAGACTTCATAGGTAACAGAGAAAGTCTGGAGGAAGGAGGGCTTTCCCTTGATTGAGGAGGATCAAGTTAGAGATCAGTGAAGTAAACTGGACATCCACAAGTCCATGGGTCCTGATGGGATGCGCCCGCGAGTGCTGAGGGAGCTGGCAGAAGTCATTGCTGGGCCACTCTCCATCATCTTTGAAAGGTCCTGGAGAACAGGCGAGGTGCCTGAGGGCTGGAGGAAAGCCAATGTCACTCCAGTCTTCAAAAAGGGCAAGAAGGAAGACCTGGGAAATTACAGGCCAGTCAGCCTCACCTCCATCCCTGGAAAGATGCTGGAACAGCTCGTTCTGGGTGTCATCTCAAAGCATCTGGAGGAAAAGAAGGTTATCAGAAGTAGCCAACATGGATTCACCAAGGGAAAGTCATGTCTGACTAATCTGATAGCCTTCTACAATGGCATGACTGGACAGATAGATGAGGGATGGGCAGTGGATGTTGCCTACCTTGACTTCAGCAAGGCTTTTGATGCTGTCTCCCACAGCATCCTCATAGGCAAGCTTAGGAAGTGTGGGGTGGATTGAAAACCGGCTGGCAGATAGAGCTCAGAGGGTTGTGATTAGTGGCACAGAGTCTAGTTGGAGGTCTGTGACAAGTGGTGTTCCCCAGGGGTCAGTACTTGGTCCAGTCCTGTTCAACATATTCATCAATGACCTGGATGAAGGGACAGAGTGTCCCATCAGCAAGTTTGCTGATGACACAAAACTGGGAGGGTTGGCTGGCACACCGGAAGGCTGTGCTGCCATTCAGCGTGACCTGGACAGGCACGCTGAGTTGGGCAGAGAGAAACCTCATGAAGTTCAACAAGGGCAAGTGTAAGGTACTGCACTTGGGGAGGAATAACCCCATGCACCAGTACAGCTTAGGGGCTGACCTGCTGGAAAGCAGCTCGGTGGAAAGGGACCTGGGAGTCCTGGTGGACAACAGGATGACCGTGAGCCAGCAATGTGCCCTTGTGGCCAAGAAGGCCACTGGCATCCTGGGGTGCATCAAGAGGTGTGTGGCAAGCAGGTCGCGGGAGGTTATCCTCCCCCTCTACTCTGCCCTGGTGAGGCCACACCTGGAGTACTGTGTCCAGTTCTGGGCTCCCCGGTTCAAGAAGGACAGGGAACTGCTGGAGAGGGTACAGCAGAGGGCTACAAAGATGATTAGGGGGCTGGAACATCTTTCTTATGAGGAAAGGCTGAGGGACTTGGGTCTTTTTAGTCTGGACAAGAGAAGACTCAGAGGGGATCTCGTCAATGCTTACAAATACTTAAAGGGAGGGTGCCGGGAGGATGGCACCAGTCTTTTTGCAGTGGTGCCCAGTGATAGGACAAGAGGTAACGGGCACAAACTTGACCATAGGAAGTTCCATTTAGGAGGAACATGAGGAGGAACTTCTTTACTTTGAGGGTGGCAGAGCACTGGAACAGGCTGCCCAGAGAGGTGATGGAGTCTCCGACTTTGGAGACATTCCAAACCTGCCTGGATGCCGCCCTGTGCAACCTGCTCTAGGTGAGCTTGCTGTGGCAGGGGGGTTGGACTAGGTGGTCTCCAGAGGTCTCTTCCAACCCCTGTGATTCTGTGATTTTGTGACTTAAACTTTTAAATGTGTTAACAGTTTGAAAGAAAAAAAAAATAGTCAGTTTAGGAAACGTTCAGCAAAATCATCTCTCCTCAAATTTAAAACAAAAGCATAGTAGTGAGAAATATTATATAAATTTACTAAATGGTTTGGTGGATCTGAAAACGTAAAAGACCCGGAGAGCATTCTGTCTGAAAAACAGATCCCACACACCACTTGTTCCCAAATGATGGACCACTGAATGCTTCCATGCTAACCACATTCAGCTTGGTGGATCACCACCTTCAAGAAAGGCTCAATGCTGTGATACAAGTTGGCCACTCCTTAAAGAAACACGACTTGCTCTTAAGCAGCATCTGGTATTCAAATAAGGGAGAATGTGGCCAGGGCTCTGTTGCACAGACTTCAGCCACTGGACAAACCTGTGACCCAGTGATTTTGCTGCACTCAGCAAAGGGTTTTAGAAGTGCAGCTTTTGGGGCTTGTCATTTTCAGGGTTTTGCTCCATCTACTGCATGAATGGTAGCAGGCAGGGACAAAGCCATCTTAGGGAGGGTGATTAATTACAGAACAAGCTTTTCCGAGCCTCTTCTCATTTTTGTGTGGTTTTCATTCTTGCCATTTGTAACCACAGAGGGGTTTGAGAGCATAGGTGGAGGACATGCCTGCATTATGGCCCTGTGTGCGTGCAGAGAAGGTCTGGATGCTCCTGTTTCTTGCCTCCAGGCAGTACTACGTTATGCCCAGCCGATTACAGCACCAGGCAGTTATTTATCGGGAGAGCTGGGTGTCCATTTGCTTTCCAGCATTGAGGGAGTGCTTATTGCACAGCATAAAAAATTACCCCAGGCCTTGTTGGGTTTTTCTGGAAAAATATATACTGCAGTCTGGGTTACTTTTATGCCTCCATGGCTGGTGTCCCCCTGCACAGATGAGGGTCCATACTAAGAAACAGTGTAAATGTTATAGTCGATATGCCTTGGCAGAGAAACTGCACTGCAATTTCTTTTTTCTTCTTTTCTTCCTTTTGCGTGAGGCTCCCGTGCTACCAGCTAACCATTTCCTATAAGGCATTGTGTTAAAGTTATATAGTGTATCATATTAAATTTTATAACAGTGCTTTGTGTTTTGAAAAGACTTGGGGGGGAAACGGCATCAATCAGGGAACCACATTTGATAGACTTGGAAGGGGCCTCCTGGGTCATTTTGTCCAAGACCTCTATGAAACAGGAAGGCTTCTGCAAAATACCTTTCCCATAAATGTATCTAACCTTTCCTTAAAGACACTGAGTGATTGTGCCATAAATACCTCAAGCAGGTAAACTAGTCTGATTGACCTTACGATCAAAAAGTGTCTCCTAATACGGTATATAAGGTACAATTTTCCATTCTTTCAGCTGTAGCTAAGCAGGAAAAAAGGGCAAATACACAGTAATGGGCAGCAGTACAGACCGTGCAAACAGTTTTGCTTTCACTTTACTGCCATCACCGACCATAAATCTGGATGTACCATTGATACTTGGTTTCCCAGTGTAGTGTCTGTGATCCTTCTAGTATCTATCTCACTTTGTCTCTGACTTTTGGAGAGCGAACATTACAGAGTGTAGAAATAACGAAGACGTACGAGCAGCACTTTCCGATTCAGAAAGCCATTCAAAACCCTACACCATATAGTTAAAGTATTTATTTCTATTTTCTATTTATTAGAATTTGTGAGTTGTTTCTTGTCAGGACCATGGGAGCTGGGGCAAGCACAGGGCTTTCTACGTCTCCGTCAGCGTGTCAAAGAATAATTTTCATTCTCCTCCAACAATTGTGCATATTGAAAAATAAATACCTGGTAGTTTAGCTGTTTGTTGTTGCAATAGTAATGCATTGTGTGCTGTTTATGGCCCCACACTGCTCTGCCTTCTTTCGCTCAGTGAATATTAGGAGAAGTGTCGTTTTGTGTAGATGTGTTATTAAATCACAGACACATTCATTTCTGAGAGCTTCCTGAGCTGCACATAAACTATCTTTGGCTTGCCTTTTTTTTTCTCTTTTTTTTGTTTATTTTATTTTATTTTATTTTTGCAAGCGCTGAAAGCTGGTGAAAGAGCTGAAGGCCAGTTGCTCTGCCACCTATTTCTGTCAGGCTACTTATGGAAAGGGGTTGTCTCGTAGTGTCCATCTCACCTGGCTGACCATTACCTATTTCATTCTGGACGCAGCAGAAAGTTAAACACCCCTCAGTGTATCCTTGCAGCTCCCAGGGAAAAGCAAGTCTTTAAAAGCTGAATATGCCACCTTGGTGGCGGTGAGGCATTGCTCTCAGATGTAAGAATGAACAACCATCTTACAGTCATGCATGAGGTTTTATTGTTGTCACGAGCCGCTTCCAGCATCATACCAAAATGAGACACTGACGACATCCAGTAAAAGCTTGTGAAAAGGTTTGGGACAAATACTGTTTTAACTGATGCCCGGCAGGCCCAGCTGGGCAGCCTTTCTTTACTAGACAATATCCTAAGAATACTATTCACAACCTGACCCAGAGCAGCGGAGTTCAGACTAGCTGGGGAAGACTCTAGAGGAATTTCTTCTTCAGAAGATCCGAGAAAGAAGTTTCACAAGGTTGAGGTATCCTGAGCTTGGTTTTAATGTCCCTTTGTTGTTCTGGGGTCCATCAGGCCGTCCTCATTTGTTTGAAGGTTTTGTTTGTTTGTTTCATAGCGGTACTTCTCCTGCACAGAGGACTGCTGCCTAATGGGCCAGGAAAACCGGAGTTTAGGCCTAAAAGAAAAAGACACAGAAAAGGTAAGATAATTTAGAAAGAATATGGTGGTCCTGGGTTTGAAGACATGTCGCTGTCTCTCCATGGCCCCGCCCACACTTTTACGATGTGCCTCCTTTATGCCTCAAGTCTTTGTGCCGATTCGGACTGGCACTCGTCCTTCTCAGCTCAGTGCTAATCATTTCATAAAGACCTTAAATAAACCTTGAAAATACAGGCTTTTTAAAAATGCCTGCTCTAGACAATTAACTAAATGCTGTCCTTTCTCTGCTGTGCAGAGTTTTAAAATATTTGTTTAGTATTTAATCACATAGAAATACGGGCTAAAATACACCTCATCCAGTTGTTTAAGGGCAGAGGCTGGTGAGATCTTTCTTGACAATTCAATCTGATATTACAAAAATCACAAGGGAATGTAAAATACCTATGCTAAGAAAAAGAATACAAATACTAATAGACCTCCTGTTCATTGCTTATATTCCTTTCAACCATTGTCTTTTTCTCATCAGATCATCAGATCGAGCTTCCCTCATAACAGAGACGAGACATTCCCAGGCACAGCTCACCCCTCACTCCCTTCTTGCCTTAAACTCGAGCTGTACCAGCAGCCCGTCTCTGCCGAGACGATTTGAAGCCCACGCAGCATTTGCTCACATAGGATCCTCGGTACCTGACCCACATGACAAAATCAGGTCGGCTTCTTTCACGCTGCCCTGCTTCAGCCTCACATAACCCCCATTTTCCTCTTGGTGCCCATCCATTCCCTGGATTGTAAATACTTGGGGGGGGAGAGAAACGTATTTTTGTTCTGTTTTGTTAGGAGGGGGAATGAAGGCGAAGAGAGCTTTTTTGTTCTTTTATCGTTATTATTATTGAGGGAGGGCCTTTTTTTAGCACAGAATTGTGACTTGTGACTGTGCTGTTAGGTACTCCTGAAAACAAAAAGTGCTTTTGCATCAGGTGCTCCTAAATCAAAAGAAAAGGATATATCCAAGATTTTCTGATCCTGTTCAGTGCACAAATGCCAATCAGAAACAAATATGGGGCTGTATCTTGCAATCCATTTTGATATTTACAACAGAACATGGCATATCATTTAATTTAAATTTGCAGCATGCTCAGTGTAATTAATGCTGTGCAGTGCCTAGAAAATCCTGATTTCTTAATGTGATACAATGCATGCATGCTGAGACCATTTTTTTTTTTAACTACTGTATCATTTTGGAACATTAATGGGGAGGCACTACCATTAAACGGGAAAAAGCACCATGCTCACTTTCTCTTTATGAAACTTCCATGCAGCTCCCCAAAATATGATGCAAACCACAGGTTTGTTTTAAAAGAAGGGGGGAGTCAGAGATTTAATTTTCCCTTGACACAGCATGATGCCTGAATAGCCAGGCAGCTATTCCTAAATTATGTGCATTTCATTCCTAGGAGCTGTGAGCATTTTGAATGGGCTGTTGTTAAATACAGTACACAAGCATAAATACTCAAGGGAACAGCTAGCTGAAATTTTGGCACGAGCAGAAATCTGATATCTATCATGGTAGTATCTGAGCACGTAATAATAATGCATATTGATTTGTCGGGAGTGCTAAGGGAGGGGGGTTGGTATTCTGGGATGAGAACTGTTAAACTTGGGAACATCTTGTCTGATTATAATAAGCCGTGGTATTTGTGTGCTGTGGTTTTGGCAGGGACAAAAATGTCCACGTATAATCTTTAGACGTGTGAGACTGGCCTGGGTCTCATTTTTGGAACTGAACCCAAGAGACCGAATGCATGATAAAGTTACGTATATATTATACGTAAATGAAGCATGGGGAATTTACAGCTGTACCTAGAAAATTAGGTAACAAAAAGGCAATGTGCTTGGCAAGAAGGGTCAGGACCAAAAGCCCTTCAAGGTCAGGAGCTTTACTGCCATGACTCCAGTGAGCTTGGGTGTTTGTTTACCTCCTTTACCAGGTAGCTATATGATTTGAATTGTGCAAAACGAAGAGAAAAGAGAGAATATATAAAACCCACCCCCCTATCATTTTGCAAGGTATCAGTTTCTACCAGGACGTACTATAAAAGCTCTGTTTATAGACCTGTTGATAGCAAAGCAAATTCTTCAGGTCCTCTAAATAAATCTGTTCCTAAATATAATGCTTCAACTTCTATATTCTCATCTGACACCTGACAATTCAACCTTAAGAGTAATTGGTCCTGTCTTTGAACCTCTGCAAATACTGTATGAGGAGGGTGGACAATTTATTGATTTAGATTGATTCTTGCAAGAAGCATATGAGACAGGTACGGTAGCAGGTGTCACACACTGTATATATTACACGCCTCGAAAACATGCATAGGCGACAAGGCAGGGTTCAAGAGTACGTGGAGGTAATGTTCAGCAAGCACCTGCAAATGAAGCCGTCCAGCTGCGCGATACTTCTCTGAGTAATTACCTAAGAGAGAGACACCAGCCAGGAATAACGTAATTGGCCAAGTTTGACTTTCAGGGGTGTGATGAGATGGCTCTTCTGTTGGGAAACCATCCCGAGCTATGTGCCATCTCCACATGCAGGAACCCGAAGGGTTATTCTAGTGCTGGTTGCCCTGCACTAGATTGATCTTTTCCTATTTTCGGTGTGAAGCCTCACGAAGGGGCTGGAGGAGCAGACAGCTATTGAAAGGAATGGTCGGAGGTTTCCATGCCTGTAACTGTATTTTTTAGTGCTGTGGTTATTTGAGAACGTTACAAGACAGGGCAGTGGATTAGTCAGCAGTGAAAGCGTTTGCGAACTGGCTGTTTAGTTTGTGACAAAAATTGTCATTGATATTAACAGCTCTGAGCCCCAGTAAAGACCTAAAAAAGCTAGGGACACAGCAGAATAAAGGAAGAGAGAAACAAGATGGCACTGCGGGTCTCATCACCAGGGATGATGATTAAGACGTGAGAAAGATGCCTGTCCCACTTGTGTACGAGTTTGGCCTGGGAAATCACCCTCCTCCCGCTGTCTCGCTTCCCTCATCTATAATGAGGGAAAGAATAACTTTGCAGCATATTTTACGTTGGCATTGCATGCTAACTTCATTACTGTTTGCAACAGCCTGTGTAATCCTCAGAGGAAAGGAATAATAACAAAGAAAAAAAATGATAATTACTGAGCACGTAGTTTTCATCTATAATCTTCATTTCAGGATTCGCTATTTCTGATGTCAATATTTTATAATGGAAGAATGAGATATGCTAAGTTTCTGTTTGATGGAAGTAAATTCAGATTTAATATTGCCGAGGAGCTGAATTTTTAATACACCCGAGCAGTATGCAGATATTCCCCCTGTTTGCTGCTCCTGCCGCTCCTTCGTACCAGTTCAGCAACGCTCCCGTGACCAGGCAGAAAAACGGGAAGAAGCTGCTCTGAATTTTCAGCGGGGTGACAGTACTTTGTCATTTAGCTCTGTCACGATAATTGGGAGTGTCACACAATGAAACAACATGCCACACCCCCAGGAAATGAAGACTTTTCAAAGTGATGTACAGCCCCTGTCAACTGCCAAAGCTTTTGTTTGTTCACAGAGTGAGGCACCATTTCCAGAGGAAAAAAAAACACACAGAAGAGGCACACTTATAAAGTTTGTTGTAAATTGATTTCCTCTGTGTTTTTATAAAATTGGATATATCATATGAACAGTAGGAAAATATCCTCTTTTATCACATGTTCATGGCTTCCAACCTGCTGAGGACTTTCCACAAATGCTTTAGGAATTTACCTCTTTTCGTTAAATTGGGTTGGATCTCATTAATAAAAGAATGGTATAATGGAAAAGAGTTTCTAAAATTATACTGTAACCTAGAATTGCAGAATTCAGCTTTCTCTGCCTGAAGAAAAAAATTCTGAAGCATTAAACTTACTTTATCAAGCATTGCACCTGACATGCTCTCATAAATTTTACATACATTTTAACTTATTTTAATATTATGCAGGCACGGTTTAAAATATTCTCATGAAGTAACTAAAATGAAGCTGCTCAGCCATAAATTAGAGCTAAAAAAATACTTGTTCCCCCCCGCCCCATCAATATTTCTTTACTTAAAATCATGTGTTGTATGTAAGTTAAATTTTCCCTTGCTGAGATACTTTGTATGTCTTAATAGGACTACCACAGAAGCAGCGAGCCGTATTTCTGTAGGGTTAAATGCACTCTCTTCACTTTTTTAGAGGTATCTTGTCTAAAAGCAGACGCTAGTAACCCCTTGCACGCCGTGCTTCAGCTAGGTCCAGGGCCCACAGCTAAATATGTGGAGAGATGGATATATATATATTTTTTTTTCACAGGAGCATCCCCGCTCGTCGGATGGGCAGAGGAAGGGACGTGCGGAGGCTTTGTGGCGATGCCTCCTGCAGCGCAGCCCTGCCGCGGCACCCCAAGGATGCCCCTTTGGCCAATATCGTCATCGGGCAGGTACGACGTCATTGACAACTAATCACAAAGCTCCATTTGTGTCCCCAATTTCTTAAGCTATTTCGAAGCCACAGCTAAATTACACAAACATTTGCCTATCTAGACATAACAGGACTGTTATGAAATGCTGTCAGCTTGTTGCCATTGAGCCTGAACACACACTGCATGTGTCTGTCAGGCCATACTTGGGCAGCTCTGCAGCGGGCAGTGTGTCCCAGACACTGGAGTGGTTATGTCTGAATACTCCTTATCTGATTGAAAAGCCGACAATGCTACACATCTGTGCTCGCGAGTCTCCGCCGCTACACTGTGACGCCAGTATTTATTTTGCTTCTGCAAGTTAGTTTTCCTTGAGAAGCAGCAGGGGCCTTCTTCAATGAACTGAAAAATGTGTATTGTATGAAGGTCTGTGGAGGGTTTGTACTGTAGTTCAATGGGCAAATGTGAACCCAGGGGATAACATTTCATTTAAACATTTGGTTTACATCTTTACATGCCAAAAATATTAATGTCTTGACTTTAGCAAATGGAATTCAGCACTTTTTTTTCCCTTAAATGAAGTAATTATAGCCAAAACATTCTGTGGATATTTATTCTTCCTTCTCAAAGGTGGAGTTTCGCACAGGAACATTTGGTTTCAGGGCTGAATTGTCAGTATCTGCTCACTTGACACTTTCCCGTTAGTTTGTATTGGAAACCACCAGTAGTTTCTTTTCTTGTGTTTATCGTATTGCTCTCAGACCTTTGATCAAGGCATCTTGGATAACAGAAAAGTCTAGCTTAATGCCTATTTGCTATTTTGAAAAAAAGCGAAGAATATGGTTTCTGTCAAAGGATCTGTGAAGACAGTGAATGTAATTGAGAAGCAGAAGGGCATTTGTGGAAGTGCATCTGAATGTCCTCTTCACATATAATTGCATCAGGAATTCTACATTAACATGCAAGTCCTGTCCAAAAGAAAAAAAAAAAAAAAAGCTTATTTTTAGGTAGACGCCCTCAGTGGGCAGTAAATTACCCATAATATCCCCCAAACTAGCAATTAGCCCTGTTTGCTGACTACCTGAATTGTTTCACAGTAGTTCAGCACAGTCTTACCGGTTATCACCATACTTATCATCAGAGATTCAGTGTACGATACCCGCAGCTTCACATACTGTATGCCTAAGGTCAGTCATAATAACAAATACATTTTATTTGCTTCTTTTGGCCCTTCAGAACTGTTTTCTCAGGCTTCAGTATGTGAGGATAGCTGATGCTGCCATGCTGCTTAAATGGCAAGAATTTGAAAACAGAAAGCAATTCAGAAGTGTAGGTATACTTTGGTATTAGTTAATACGAGTATTTGTATTTATTCCCCTAGTAGCAGATAGTCCTAAGCATCTGCTTAGAGATTTCTAGGGTTTTTCTTTTCAGAAGTTCTGACACTGGAAGACATTTTTCAACATGGGCCTGTAACTGAGGAGTGTAAAACTGGAAAATATGGAAACAAAAACCTATGGAAATTTTTTTCTTAAGGCTGCTGAGCAGTTTTCATATCCCTAAATACGAATGCTTTGCCAAAAGAGTAACTCTGTTTTGAAAACAATAGCTATATTGCCTGCTTTAGCGGTAGAAACAATCATGGGCCTAGACATGCACACAAATTACAACATCCTAACAGCATCCTTTTCACTGAACAAGCCTTGGTTTTAAAGAAAGAATACCAAGTGAAAATGGACAATTTAAGCACTTGAAATAGAATACAGAAATGTTTGGACTCTGAGCATTAAAGACTTATTCTTAAGCACTGTGCACACCTTTCTGAGTAAGGCTTTAATTTACATGGTATTTCTCAGGTAAAATCCAACTGAATTAACATACACCCTATTACCACCATTTAAATCCCATTTTCAATGCTGGTTCTGCATCACATTATACTGACATGGACCTGTATTCCTGCCTCTGATCTGATGGACTAGGTCAGAGTCCGTCAGGTAATGAAGAAGATGGAACAGGAATTCACGCTGAAGAGGAACATTTGAAGACTGCTTCTTGTTTGCAGATATACTCTGAGAAGCAGCAAATGGGAACGTTGCCTTTGTCTGGCTCTAGCTAAAATGCTTCGACTTCTCATTTCATGATCAGGAACATCACCTCTGTGAACAGACAAACTGCCTACTCTGTATATCCAAGAGAGGGTCTCAAAAGAGCAAACCATCTGTTAAAGGGTAAGCTATCACTCTGATTTTTTTGCTCCTGTAGGGACAGATTAATGTAAAGAGCACTGCATGGCTACAGGTTGGTAGAAGGAAACAGCCCTGAGCTGCCCTGCCATTTTATACCTAGTCACGCTGCCGGAAAACAAAGGCGAATGACACAGAGAAGACTGTAAGTGAAAGAATGATTTCCTTCTTGATGAACGTTTAAGCCAGGACACTGAGGCAAGAGTCATATGACCAACTACTATCCCTGAGAATCACTCAAAATGGCCCCAAACCTCTACTATTTCAGCAGCAGATCCTCAGGCAGGGAGTCCGTAGGCAATGAACTCCCAGTGAATGGCTTAGTGAGGCAGTGACCACGGTCAGCCGTGAGCTGTTTGGCCATCTTCACAAGGCACTCAAGGGGAAAAAGTGAAGACTTGGTGTGGACAGTGCCAGCAGACTAGTTCTTCAAAAGAAGAACTTGGTTTTTTTCCAGAAAAAAAAAGGTCTTTGGGTTGAACGTTGTTTCCACCCTTACTAAATCAGGCCTTGACTAAGAAAAATACAAATAAGCTGATCATAAATTAATAGTCATCCCTGTTGTGAGCATGAACGTGCATACCTGGCCAAGGCAGGCAAAAGCAGATTGATTAAACAACAAAGTTCACCTTGTTTTCTGAGTTGAAAGCTCATGCTGTTTCTTGGCAGAACAGGCATGTCAGGCCTGTAATAACCACTTGCTACCTTGCTTCAATCGGCGTTAAACCCAGCACAATATTAACATCTTGGGGAAAATCCATCTGGAAACTGCTTTCTGGGGGAAAAAAAATGAAAGAGAGGTAACTGAATACCACACCCAGGGATTGTTTTTTTATTGATTTCATAGTAACTTTAAGGAACTTCAAATTTCTCCCTCCCCTCACCTGAAAATTTTGTATTTCAAACATTTTCTCTTAAAATGCAGAGCTGAATACTTGTTGAGAAAGAAGTGGCAAAGAACAGCAGTTCTTCAGCTGAAGGTACATTACTTGGTCTGGCAGAGGCAGAGGTTTGTGTTTGCTATTTGTACTCCAGAGGAGGCTTTTGTGCGCACACCTTACCATGAATGCCCAGTACGGCAGGACGGCATTACCTGGGACAAAGCCAACCCAACAGAGGCATCACTCCCATAACAACCGAGTGGTTAAAGCATCCCCAAACTGTGATTCAGGGCAACCACACACACTTAGATGTGGGAAAGCTGTTGTGTTTACACCTTAGGGTTTTGAGGCTGGAACACAAGAGCTGAACTTTAAAAAGACTGTGTGAAAAAATGGTTACTTTTTGCTGACGTGGTAATCCTAAAATTGACTTTCTCTTTTTCCTCTTGATGTCCTGGTACGAATATAGACTTGACATTATTTTGCAGTACCTCTTCTTTCTGTTGAATCAACTAACATGATAGCTTCAGGATTCAGAGGACACGTGCTTGGCATGAAAAATTTTATGTAAATCCTGTTGTGGGAAAGTTAATGCAAAGCTAACTGGGTAAATGAGCCAAAGAAAGCCTTTCATTTATAGTTTGCTTTATAGTTTGCTCTGATTTTATTTCTTTTTTCTTTTTATTTTTAACTGAAGCACTGTACTCCAGCATTGATAAAGTTTGAAGTCTATACTAAGGGTGTACAGCACACATGATCTAAAATCCATCTACTCCATGTGAATGCCACCCTGTACTGCTGGTTCAGCTTGGAAGCTCGCTGTGAATGTTTCAGAGACTTTTAGCATCGCCAAAGTGTTTTTGGAAAGCAAGCAAATGATTCCGGGTCTGGATACTGGATTTTTAAATTAGCAAAATATTTATAGCTTACTCTGAAAAACACTTTGTCACAAAGAGCTGGACTACAAAGAGGGCATTTGGCTCTGGATTTATTTTAGATGAAGTTTTAGGACCGAGCTAAGCTGTAGGTTCGTGTTCAATGGTGCTTAAATGTAATGCCCTAGCCTTCCTACATCCTGGCCTGTAACTGTATGGGATCATGCTCTGCCAAATTTCTGTCACCTTGGGCTTCATTAGCATGAGAAAACAGACCCTTTTTGGCTTTGTGTCCCACTAAAAAATAAACCACTGGGGCTGGATTGCCAGTCATCTCTTTTGGCCAGTTGTGCATAGCTGCCTCATACACTCAACTTTAAAGGGATTTGGACAGGATTTATTTAGGTTCAGTTTTTTATTACAGCTCTTAAGTAGGTACCAGAGTGAAGGTTCCTGTTTACAATGGTGAACGTTTACTCAGGTAACTACTCCTAAAGGACCCAAGAGCATTCACTGACTAAGTACTCAGCAGAATGAGTAAATATTTTATAATTAGGTCCTTAATTGAGAATTCTGTATTTAAAAAAATAATAATTGTGCAGCTTTCATATGAAATATTACCTGTGCATTTAAGGGGGCTAGGGGTGGCATTCACTTTCTCTGGCTATTCTAATAGCTATTTTAATAGATGGAGGTATAATAAGTACAATGCTTGATATGGTGAGTGAACCAGAATACTTAAAAATATTTGCAGGAAGAAATTCAGAAGGAATAACACAGATAACTAGCAGGTAATTTTTCTTAAATGAAGAAACTTTCATTTGTCACATTCATTCGATCAAGGGAAAGAAAGAGTGCCACGTAACCAGCACATGTGTGCAGCACGCCTTTTGTCTACAGCACAAGTACTATGTTTTACCTTTGAACTAGCTACGGAGGGAGGAAAAAATTATCCTTCCTCCACGAATGATTTTGGGAATAATTATGTCTAATGGAAAAAAAAAAATAAAAACAGACGTTCATGGACAACATGAATGGAAAGGGATATGAAATTTGGGAAGGTACTAATTTATTATAAATTATTCACATTTTTGGTCGGCAACAGCCATTGAACACAAATATAATTATATTAAGGGCAGAAAGAGTCCACACTAGATAGAAAAGAGTACAGCAGTCAAACTTTTGGAAAGACAACTAGTGGGGGTACAGCTCGTGCTGTGATCTGTACACAGTGTTTCAACACTGCTGAAAAGAGCACGGTAAATGTTTATTTACTTTTTGTACTGGCTGGCTTCTTAAATAAAAGAACTGATATTATCTGAAAGTTCCGAGTGTGTCATGCTGTTCCCCTCCTCTCCTCAAACTGCTGAAGCTGAACGCCTCTCCCAAGTTTTCTGCATTGTTGTTGAATGCACAGGAGATGGGTCAGCTCTGCGGCCGGCAAGCGTGGGACAGAAAGAACTAGCGTCATACAATGGGATAGAAGTGGAAAAACCCTCTGCTGGGCAGGGACCTAGTGCGACGGCCACTGGAATCGGTACAAGCCCCTTCTTTGAATGCCAAGGTTATGGACAGGATTTTAGAACAACATCATTTGGTAAGGCTGAAAGTAACTTTAATTTTTTTCAAGCCACACAGTGATTAATACATGTATTTTTTAAAATTCTGAATCGCACATCAATGAAAATCCATGTTAACATGATTGAGTTCAGTGGAGTAACACTAGGAGAAAAATGGGTTTAGCTGAGATCAGAGGCTGAGTGCATTTAAAACTGAGGCTCTGTGAAGGATTTTTAGAATCACCCGTTTTATGTACCCAAACAAGCTTACTCCTTTGGCTAGAATGAGGAGGTTTTCATCTCCTTTGGAATTCTGGGGTAAACTGTCCTTGTACAAAATCTGTTCAGGGTCAAGTTTTAGGCAATATTTTGTGCTGCAATAACCACACCATGACAGACAACCTTTTCATCAGATAAGAAAAAAAATCCTCTTCTTCAGGTCAGTACAAGAAAGGAACATGACAGAGCTATAAATATAGAGCCCAGAGGTGCAAAATCTTGAGCATTAAATGCAGTCATTGGCCATGTTTAAATTTTTTCCCAAACACTGCAGATGTTTAGACAGAGAAGCAAATATACACATAGGGTGATCTCAGCAATGAAAACAGCTTTTCATTATTAAATGATTCTCTCTGACAATTGCGGTGAAAACTTTTCAGACAACTATTTTAAAAGCTGATATAACTGATTAGAGGGAATTGAATTAGGTAAATCAGTTACATATGCAACCTCAGGTTTAGAGGCAGAAGAAGCTGAAAACTGAGGGAAAAGGCTGTCTGATCGCATTTCCATTTGCCAGGTACAGGCAAAGAGACCCAGCAAGGCTAAAGAAAGATTTTTCAGATAACAATTTGAACATTTTAATCTGGGATACTAAAAGGAAAACCCTGGTCACCAAGCAACTAAAGTTAGCCATTTAAATTATGCAACTGATTTCCAGAGGTGTGCAAATACACTACAGTGCCCAACAAAGGCAGAGAGAGATGAGGAGTGCTCAGAGCACAGGGGGGAAAGAAGAAAAAAACCAAACCCCACATGATGGTCTCAGGTGTGTAAGGCTAAGTTTAATCACTTAAGTAGAGATATTTTTAAATCCTCTCTCAAAAGGTGCCATGGACAAGCTTTGCTGTAAGGGGGGTGGTGGTGAGATCTATAGGCACATGATGGTTGGGTGAAAAAATTTTAAATGGATGTCAGAAATTGCAGTCTGGATTTTTTTTAAAAAAATTTGAACCCGCACTTTGAAATTTTAAAGATTTCCTGTTGCCAGAGGTTACCACTGGCTAGAAAGAGTTTTTGAGACTCTATTTTAAAAACAGTGTTTAAAACCAGAGATTTTTACAGTATGGTGCTGGCTGTTTGCGTGAATGTAAGGGACAAGTCTCTTGAGGCTCATCCAGCACTGGATTAGATGAAGGCATGCCCAGGTCAATGTAGCCAGAAGGATGGTCCTGATAAGGCAAGAAAGGAATGAACATGAAATGGGAGCTACTGGTGATTCATTGCTAATCCTAAGAGTTTGCTTACTCACCTTGCCAGAAAAAAAGCAGAATAGAAGCAGCATAAAATTTTATCCAAAGAAATATTAAAAAATATTCTTCTCCTAAATAAAATGAACTCATTAAAATTAACATAGTGGTTCTTTTTTTCAACCTAAGAAATTAAATTACTTAAAGATTTATTTTCTGAGTGTCACTTTGGAAAACACGTTCTCAGGTTGGGGGCAGAGAATAAAATCCCTCCATTCTGGAGGGTTCTCCACAGCTTTCACTCAGGCATCCGTGGTGTCAAGGTCTGCTGTGAGGTCGGGGTCTGGAGGCATTGGCGATCCTCAGTGAGCTCAGAAGCAGTTTTGCAAACAGCCACATCACCGCACAGTGGTCACTCGCTACAAATACTGTGCTAAATGAGCTTCCAGGTTGGCCAGTTACAATGAAAAAATGGCACTACCGCACTTTTAAGATGACAGTGCTATGGCAAACCAGTCATCGTATGCTTGAGTTACTAGCAGAAGCAGTAGATTTAGAGTATTATGAAAATATATGCATTCTGAAGTGCTGTGAATTATACCAAATAATTCTGAATATCTCTTTTGCTATACTAATGAATCAAAGCAGAGCTTACCACATTATCTGCAATCACCATAGAGAAAATGGATTTCAGTGTACATAGCTTCTGTATAAATAGTGCATCCCCAGCACATTCTTTAATTAAGTAGTGTCTGATTGCATAATAATAACAATAATAAAGAGATGTCCAGCTTGCACGCAGGCCAATTAAAGTATCAAGTGCATGAGGCTAAAGCACTCCTGACTGGGGAAAAGTCAGCAGGGAGGTGTTCGGCTTACCAGTGTACTCACCTCCGTGCCTTTGCCTCCCACCAGCCCTTCCGGCAGCAACCATGGAGTCTGGAGACCTTTCTCCCTGAAGCCTTGCATGGAAATGGGTCGTGGGGCCAGCACATCTCCACTGTTTTACAAGCTCCTGGCAGAAACCAAAGAAGTCGTGACTGCGGCACGGAGGCACAACTTACCGGTTTAGGTGAAGCTTCAGCACTTGAGTAATTCGCATTACGCTTTACGGATTTGCTGGGTAGGATTTTCACTAGCTGGAGAGACCAGACCCAAACTCCGCCGTGTGCCATAGGTATAGTTGAGAATTCAGGGAAAGCAGTAAGCTGGAGGAATGTACTTTATGGGGTGGCTGGATCATATGTTTATGGCCTGAAATAGGAGATCCCAACCCGAACCACTTTGTTGGTTTCTAATGGTGAGAGGCAGAATATGAAGATCATATAATTCATGCTGGGGAGTGAATATGAAAAGAGAATGTGGGCAAAACCCTTGACAACCCACAGACTCAATAGCTGTCTTGCCATTAATTATGGCTAATGGCCTAATACCAGTAATAAACACCTTCAAATTCAATACATTCCATGTTCAGCCTGTGAAACTCCCTTTACAGACATGACCCACAAAAATGAAATGATTTAAAAACCAGAATGCTAGAATTATGCATTGCTAACAACATTGGCATAAAAGCAGTAGAAGAGTTGGTGCTCTGGAGACAATAATTTACCACCCAAAAGGAACTTCTGGCAGTTGACAAAAATTCATAAAATATTTTTGGTACCCTCTGCACAGGAGAAGTGGGTAGGCAAGACAGTACCGGTATTGCTGGAAGGACTCTTCGGCTTCAGCGTTGCTGCAGCAGAGCTGGCCAGGTGGCTGGAAATGCAACACCTGTGCTGTGATTTCATGGGCACATCCCAGCCTAGACACACGCATACTAATGCACTGCTCAGATGGCCTTTTCGGGAGGATAATTGCATGCAGTGCCCTGAGAGCCAGGAATGGGCCACTTCAGGGAATGAGTCCGCTCCTCAAGATACAGCCACTTATTCTCTTCTCAGCACTGCAGAAGGGCAAATGTCCCCGGTTCAGGCCTTGGAAATAATGAGGTAAAATGGACTCGGCACCATTAAAACCTCCCCAAAGACAGGACTAGATATTAGAATATCTGATTGGGAAAAAATGACGGGCAAACACAGCCTGCCTCGACAGGACCCCTCCTCTCAAAAAGCCATGGTGAAAGCTCCCTGGTCACAGAAGGAGCGCTGGGAATTAAACATGAAGTAGTCTGCAGAGATGCTAGAAAAAAACAAATAAGCCAAAACGCAGCTAAAGACCGCAATGAAAAAGAAGGTTCTGCGGGGGGTTTGCAACACTGCATAGACCAGGGTTTTCCTTGTTTTCCCAACAAAAACAGGTGAACAGGAGAAGGACAACTTGCTGTTATCCCCATTAAAAAGGGGAAAGAAACCAGCAGACATACACTTAAGGTGAGTGTGGACTGTCTTAAGATCAAACCCAATCTGCTTTCAGCTGAAAGGACTTCACTTTATTATACATTAACTTGCTGTACTAATGGAGGTTGTGACTATCAGCCTCACGGCTTGACCACATGCCACAGATAGCCAGGTTCAGGCAGGTTTATCCCCAAATACTTTCTAAAATTGGCTGTTTAAAAAAGGATTTATGTATATTTAAGCATCTAACAAAACACCCAGTTCAAAATGTCAGGGTTCATCAATAGCCTCATTCATGTGCTTGAAATAAAGCACGTGCTGAAGGACTCTGCTGAATCAAGACCCGCATTACTGGGTTTCCAGAAATGCTGAGCTCCCGGGCGCTGCTGGGTAAACAGACGGCTCTTTATTTTGGAAGCCTAAATATAGAACTGGTGCCCAAGTTTAGATAATCAAAATTTCATCCTCTCTACAAAGACCTTGCAAAACACAAGTTATCACTGTGAAACCAATAGTTGCCTTTTATATTTTACCCTAACTTTACTGAACCTAGAGTAAAAAGTTTCTCAGTACCTTTGCCACTAATTAAAAAAAGAATAATGTTGTGACCCTTTTACAAGGAAAAATACGGGGGATGCAGCTCCCATGCTCTGGATACACTTACATTTAGCTTGGTTCACTTCCAAAGGCCATGATCCAACAAGATATTCAAACACCTGTATAACTTAAACACATTTTAAGTACTGCACTGATCCTTGGTGAAAGTAGGGAAAAATAAATTCTGTTAAAACACCACTTTATTTCTTTCAGATCTGATTTTGTGAGAATCTTGAATGCAATGCATCACTGAAAAATATTTCCTTCCTCACATAGAATATTTTAATATTAAGCCAGATATTTTTATATTTCCACAAATTAAATGCACCATGGCTGAAGGTTTGACAGAAGCTTTAATTTGCACATAAAAAGGTAGAACGATTTCAGTTTTGACAGCGTAAGCTTTTGATTTGTTAATAAAGGCAATTCTTTCTCAATTCTGAACATATTCCCCAAATAAGACAATGCAGTTTGTAACAAAAAAAACATCTTCCTGGCGCGGAGAATAAACTTTTGATCCAAAGTTATTAAAGAAATTCAGATTTTATAAAAATAAAGGAATGAAACTTTCACATTCAAGCTTTAGCAGTAACAGAGTAAGAATCAGAGGAAGATACGTGTTCCTGCCACATTCTCTATACCTACTGTTATTAACGTAACCTACCTTCAATATGTTTGGATGAAGTTCAGTGCTAGAAGGTACCTGCAAAAAGTTGAAGTCATTTTGGGGGTTGAAGGTGAGAAAGCTGTGTGTCTGGGAATGGTTTTGGTAAAAATTAACACAGATTTTCCTTGTGATGTTCTAATCAAGCTGCAATCTAAGCAAACTAAGATTTCAGACTCTTGTGATGATACCCAAGTGCCACAAAGTTTGTAAACCAAGATATAACTGAGGGAACCAGAGGCCAAACTTTCAGGTTGACCTCTTCTGTGCCCATGTTCTCCTTTTCTCCTGAGAGACCGCAGAGGAGGAAAGCGTGTGAAGCTACGAAGCAGTTTGAGCAGAGCCAGCTTAAGCATGGAAAAGAAAAATAAAATTTGGATTTCTGATCTCTGATCAAACAAATTATTCAAAATAATGTGACAGCCAAAAGCTGGGGCATGGAAGCAAAGCTGAAAGTACCCAAGATCCATCTCAGTATATAAAAGGGTAAAGAAGCACCCGCCCATGGGCCAGGCAAGTTCTCGGCTTTTACAGTCTCAGCAAGTACTTTACTCTGGCATCAAAAGTTGACTAAACCTTCTCAACAAGATGAGCAATGTGTCCAAACAGTTTGAGGTACAAAATAGACAGTGTTGTTATTACAAGAAGTCCACCACTTTAACTCTGAGAACAGATACTAAGCCAGACCACTGTCAGATGGGCTCCCGGGTATCGCTCGTGTGGGCGTGGGCAAAGCAATGAGCAAACTACATGAATATGCCCGGTATTATATGTAACACCTCTCCTGCACATTACTAGAAAACTCTTACTGGACATAGAATCATAGAATTGTCTAGGTTGGAAGGGACCTTTAAGATCATTGAGTCCAACCATCAACCTAACACTGCCAAAACCACCACTAAACCATGTCCCTCAGCACCACGTCTACCCATCTTTTAAATAGCTCCAGGGATGGAGATTCCACCACTTTCCTGGGGAGCCTGTTTCAATGTTTGATAACCCTTTCTGTGAAGAAATTTTTCTTAATATCCTATCTAAACCTCTCCTGGCGTAACTTGAGGCTATTTCCTCTTGTCCTATTGCTTGTTGTTTGGGAGAAGAGATCAACCCCCACCTCTCTACGACTTCCTTTCAGTTGTAGAGAGCGATAAGGTCTCCCCTCAGCCTCCTTTTCTCCAGGCTAAACCACCACAGTTTCCCCAGCTGCTCCTTATTTTCTCTAGACCTCTCACCAGCTTCATTGCCCTTCTCTGGACACACTGCAGAATCTCAGTGTCTGTCTTGTAGTGAGGGGCCCAAAACTGAGCACAGTATCCAAGGTGGGGCCTCAGCAGTGCTGAGTACAGGGGGACAATCACTTCCCTAGTCCTGCTCACCACACTATTCCTGATACAGGCCAGGATGCTGTTGGCCGCCTTGGCCACCTGGGCACACTGCTGGCTCATATTCAGCCAGCTGTTGACCAACACCCCCAGATCCTTTTCTGCCAGGCAGCTTTCCAGCCACTCTTCCGCAAGCCTGTAGTGCTGCATGGGGTTGTTGTGACCCAAGTGCAGGACCCGGCACTTGTCCTTGTTGAACCTCATACCATTGGCCTTGGCCCATCAATCCAGCCTGTCCAGATCTCTCTGTAGGGCCATCCTACCCTCAAGCAGGTTGGCACTCCCACCTAACTTGGTGTCATCTGCAGACTTACTGAGGGTGCACTCGATCCCCTCGTCCAGATCATTGATAAAGACAATAAACAGAACAGGCCCCAATACCGAGCCCTGGGGAACACCGCTTGTGACCGGCTGCCAACTGGATTTAACTCCATTCACCACCACTCCTTGGGCCTGGCCATCCAGCCAGTTTTTTACACAGCGAAGAGTACACCCATCCAAGCCATGAGCAGCCAGTTTCTCCAGGAGAATGCTGTGGGAAATGGTGTTGAAGGCTTTACTAAAGTCCAGGTAAACAACATCCACAACCTTTCCCTCATCCACTAAGCGGGTTACCTTGTCATAGAAAGAGACCAGGTTTGTCAAGCAGGACCTGCCTTTCATGAACTGATGCTGACTGGGCCTGATCCCCTGGTTGTCCTCCATGTGCCACGTAATAGTACTCAGGATGATCTGCTCCGTAACCTTCCGCGGCACCAAGGTCAGACTGACAGGCCTGTAGTTCCCCAGATCCTCCTTCTGGGCCTTCTTGTGGACGGCTGTCACATTTGCTAACCTCCAGTCAACTGGGACCTCCCTGGTTAGCCAGGACTGCTGATAAATGATGGAAAGTATCTTGGTAAGCACTTCCACCAGCTCCCTCAGTACCCTTGGATGGGTCCCATCTGGCCCGAGAGACTTGTGTATGTCTAAGTGCTGTAGCAGGTCACTTACCATTTCCTCTTGGATTATGGGGGCTTCTTTCTGCTCCCTGTCCCTGTCATCCAGCTCAGGAGGCTGGGTACTCGGGGGACAACTGGTCTTACTGTTAAAGACTGAGGCAAAGAAGGCATTAAGTACCTCAGCCTTTTTCTCATCCTTGGTCACTATGTTTCTGCCTCCGTCTACTGAAGGATGGAGATTATCCTTAGTCCTCCTTTTATTACTAACGTATTTATAGAAACTTTTTTTGTTGTCCCTAACATCAGAAGCCAGGTTAAGTTCTAGTTGGGCTTTGGCCCTTCTAATTTTCTCCCTATATAGACTCACAACATCTTTGTAGCCCTCATAAGTGGCGTACCCCTTTTTCTTCGAAAGGCCGTAAATCTTCCCTTTTTCCCTGAGTTGCAGCCATACCTCTCTGTTCAGCCAGGACAGTCTTTCTCACTGACGGCTCGTTTTTTGGCACATGGGGATGTCCTGCTCCTGCATCTTTAAGACTTCCTTCTTGAAAACGTCCAGCCTTCCTGGACTCCTTTGCCCTTCAGGACTGTCTCCCAAGGGACTCTGTCAACTAGGCTCCAGAAAAGACCAAAGTCTGCGATCTGGAAGTCCAAGGTGGCAGTTCTGCTGACCCCACTCCTTGCTTCTCCAAGAATCAAAAACTCTATCATTTCATGATCACTACGCTCAAGACGACCTCCAACTGTCACATACCCCACAAGTCCTTCTCTGTTTACAAACAACAGGTCCAGCAGGGCACCTTGCTTAGTTGGCTCCCTCACTAACTGTGTCAGGAAGTTATCCTCAACACACTCCAGGAACCTCCTAGGCTGTTCCCTGTCTGCTGTATTGTATTCCCAGCAGATGTCTGGTAAGTTGAAGCCCCCCACGAGGACAAGGGCTAGCGATAATGAGACTTCTCCCAGCAGTTTATAGAATATTTTGTCTGCCTCTTCATCCTGAAGTCTGTAACAGACTTCCACCATGATATTTGCCTTGTTGGCTCTACCTGTGATTCTTACCCATAAAACACTCAACCCTATTGTCACCATCTTTTAATTCTAGGCATTCATAACACTGCCTAACATACAGGGCCACCCCACTGCCTCTCCTTCCTTGCCTATTCCTTCTGAAGAGTTTGTAGCCACCCATTGCAGCACTCCAATTGTGTGAGTCATCCCACCACGTTTCCATGATGGTGACTACATCATAGTTTTCCTGATGCACAATGGCTTCCATCTGCAGCCATGGCACGAAGCTGTTGACTGTCTGTGTCACAGGAGAGAGCGGTTACTTACAGATGATTGGCAGCAGCATATCCTGCTATAATGCTAACTAAGCCCGTGACACAGCCTGCTATCAATACTTTACTCTATCGCACGTGGCATTTTGCAGTGACACTAGATACAGTGCTCTGAGGCTTACTGGTTCACAGTCCTTCCATTTAATAACGTCTCTCGATTTTTTTAAACTTCTAAGCTTTTGCTGGAGGAAGTCAAGCAGTTCATTACTGAAAGACATTTTTGTTTTCCAAACAGTATCCCCTCACGCTTTTCTTTGCTTGCATCTCACCACAGTTGCCTCCTAATCCAGTGTTGGTGAAACAAGGCTGAAGGTATTTTGATCATGTTTTCACACTTCTGATGTACAGTCGCCTTGTCTCCTTCCACTTTCCTTCTGACTACACTCTGCTTCACAAATGCAGCCATCTGGCACAACATCTCATTTTTTTGTATCGACACCTGAGTAATCAGAGCCCTTTTTTCTTTTTCTTTTTTTTTTTTTTTTTTTTAAAAATAAAGCAACTGTTTCCAGCTCCACTGCATAGGCTTATAATAGGCAAGCCACATCCCATTAAAGAAAAGCTGGAGAACTGAGAGGTCACTGGTATTAATGTTAGGAAACATTCAGGGTGAGATGAGAGAGAAAAAAAGCACCCAGCATTTTCAATGAGATTATCACAAGTCATTTCCAGCACTTTTTTTCCTTCACATTGGTTTCCTTACGGCCTCAGGAACTGTTATTTTAAAACTTAACCTTCTTCAAGTTTGCGCAGTAAAGACGCTAGGCTTGACCGCCCTGGCAGAAAGACCTGTGGGGCACCAGGGGCAGCTTGTAGGACATAGGAGTATCCAGCTTGGTGTGGTAGGAGCAGCATTTAAAAAGCACTCGTTTAATCTCTGGATCCTATTGTTGACAATGAAAATAATTTGTGTCATGGATGGTTTAGTGGTGCGACCACCTCTGGGAGTGGGAATGAACTTGATAGTTTCATTCTCTGTCTTTACGACAATCGGCTGCAATTCCACTAACTCCAGTGGGTTCATGCTGGGAAGGGATTTCCCTTTCACAGGGTTCAGTGCATTGGTCACGTCTGAACACAGTTCTTTAAGATCACAACTCACAAAACTATTAAGTCAAGCATCAATCAAGCCCTGCTTTTTTTTTTTTTTAATTGGAAAATGAAGTCTTTCCATATACTATGTGTATGAAATATACTTATAAAAACATTGATGCCAACATTGTGGCCCCAAAAATTCAGAAGAGTCTTACCATACATTGCTGTATGGCCAAAATTGCATCCCAAGAGTTTTTTTCCTGGCCTTGTCTCAAAGGACATCTTTCAGCCTTACTCTCACTTGCTAACACTCACCTTTCCCATGCTAGATATAAATTTGACAATGCTAACTTGATCTCCACCTGGCTGCCATCTCCTCCACACATCTGATCCTACCCCTGAACTCTATGCCTCTTGAAATAAAAGATGGCCACCACCCCGCAGACCAAGTGACCTGGAAACACTGCACAGAGATATATGAGCAATGGAGCAACTGTGCCAAAGGAAACTCACAAATCACATACTCCGGGCAATGGGACAACTGGCAGAAAGACAAAATAAAATGACTGCCTCTCTACCTTTCACAGACTCCCTCAGCCGACACCACTACAGTCTGTTGCTGAAGTAAATCTGCATCAGCTAAACCTGCTGTTTCTCTAACGAACCTCTCGCTGCAGTCCTTCAAAGCAGGAGGAACTTGGGCAGCCAAGGTCAGGATGGTGCTGCAAGCCGGGAGAAACGTTCCCTACTAGCTCAACAAATACCCAAAGACAGAGAAGGAGAAGCTGGCATGGGGAGATAAGGGACAGATTTCAAGTGGCTGCCCTGTATGCACCCTACCTGGCCAGTCCCTTCGAGTAGTGCGGCATGTTTGGATAGGAAGCAATCGCTGCAGCACTTGAAATAAAGACATGAATTGTTGGGCACAACAGCTGATGCCTCATCACTCAAATTGTCACAAACCACAGATGTCAACAGTATGATTTTTGCTGTCAATATCCATTTGGAAAGTGCCATTGATAATGTGCCAGTACAGTTCAATAATGTTTGACTCTACTGACTGAACCTGCACTGAAATCCTTGCTTTTTTCTCCATTTGTTTTAAACGGACTTTTCCAATAGACTCTATCTCTAGGTGTGGGCTAGGCAAGCGCACTGGTCATCTGTGCCACTTCAGGTCAGTGTCTCTTGGCTTTGGTGGGTTAGCAAAGAAGATTTTGTGATGCTATGAGCAGCTTCCTCCCTCTGTGAGTGGTCAGCAGTGGCCACAGCATTCTTTTTGTATGGATTTACATCTCATGGACATGCCAAAGGGGAGGGAAGAAGTTTGACACAAAAAGCTCAATCTAGACCCCATCAGGACCTAAATGCAGACTCAGAATCAGGCTAGGACAATCTGGACTTGGTTTTGTGAGAAATACCTGTTTTGCAAGATGCAGCCACCTGGAAGATCCCCTTTTTCACTTTCAACCTCAAAGGAGAGATGGAGCAGTTAATGGGGGAAGAGAAAGGCCATGAAAATTACAAGCTGTGTAAAAAGTTTCTTTGCAAATAACAGTTTAACACCACTAAGAAGTTAGGTTAAAATGGTTTCAAAGTCTAAAATTAGTTACATTTTAAACTAACAGCATATGCTTCTATTGTCTCTGATCTAAAATATAATCCCAGGAGGCTGTGAAAAGCATGCAAATTACGGAAAGCTAATTTGCTCCAACAGCGACACCTCCCATGTAGTTGGGAGGTCTATTAGACCTAGTGTACTCTCCATTATTTGCATATTAATAGCACCTGCTGAAATACTTTGGGATTTGCTTTTCCTGCCAGCAGAGGGACAAAACAAACAAAAAATTTATATAAAATTCCTTTCATACACATTTGATGAATAATAAACTATTTAAACAGTGCTAAGAATGCCAAATTAGTGAGAGGCACTGAGGTAGGATTGCAGATGCCATCTATGATTTTCAGAGAAACTGGACTGCAAGTTCGCTTTGGGGAAAAAAAAAAAATCCAAACCAAAAAACCAAACAAAAAAAAAGCCCTCTCTGGAAAGTGCTGGGTAATTTGAAATCACTCACTTGGCTCAAGTCTGAAGAATGGAAAAGTTTAACTAAAGAAATCCAGACATTGCAGCAAGAAAAACAGAAAAACACAACAAAAAAACCCTACACATCCACAACCACCAAAAGCAGAACCCCCCAAAGTGGACCTTGATTAAAAATCTACAAAACCCCAGGTTTTGATATTAGCCAGGCCTGCAAGGCCTAGTCCCTTGCACATAAAACAAAAAATAAATTAAAACCAGCTACAGTCTGAGCTTTACTTAACAAGCCAACTTCCAATCTCTGCTTATGACCACTGCTTCCCCTTCTGGCCCCCTAACTATAAAAAAAGCCCGTTGTATATTCCTATAGCTCATCTTCTTCAGGATAAGGGTGAAAGCAGCTTCCTTTCCACAGTAGCAAATGGAAAAAGCTCCCTTTTCAGTGCAAAGCTGAGCCAGAACCCGCAGCCTGGATGTACAACACGTGCCTCTCTCTGCAGAGCGGATTCGGGAAGCTGACCAGGGAGGCCGGGGCATTCCCCAGTACCTCTTTTTCCAAACAGGCAATTGGTATTCCTAAAGAAGCACCAGCCATGTACTCATATTCCCTTCAAGAGTTACAAGGGGCCTATATTTCTCCCCGCTTTTTAAACCCACTGCTTTAATTCTGATTATGCACCCTTTTTAAAATAGGCACTGAAAGGCCCACTAGAGTTATTTACTGCTGGTATGCTGAATTTCTGTAGCATTTTAACTACCTTCATATTCCCAAACGAAGAAGGCAATTGACTTTAAGTTAAAATGACTAAATTGTTCTCCACATATTAAAAAAGCAGTGAAAGAGTGTTTCATGTAGGACAATGAAGCACAGAAAAGCGATGTTTTGAGCAGCCTGGCCAGTGCTCTGCTGGGAGGGTGAATTGAGAGTCTGTCCTGAGCAAGGGCAGCCTTCAGCCGCCATCCTGGCGAAACCCTGCGGCCACCTTCCTGTGCAGCAGCAGAGCCCCCATCCCATTCTCCTTGTGTTGCGTGAGTCCTGTGTGAGAGGGGTGAAGAGAAGAAGGGACCGTTATTGGGCAATATATTATTCTTGGCCTCTTCTTTCTTCACTACAGACAGAGCTCAATACATCTTCCGGCTCTGCACAGCCAAAGGAGACCTATGCAAAACTTGCTCGGTGTCAATTATAATTACCGAAGGAGGCAATCAAACATTACAGCAATGGGGACCCCTGAAATGCTACAGACAGGCAACTCCCACCATGGCTGTCAACAAATGCTAATTCTCATTACTGTGTATGTAACTCTTAAATGCTGCAACAGTGGTAGCTATTAGTATTAGCTGGTAGCTAATTAGTAATAAGTAGCAGAACTAGTTAAAGTTGCAGGATGGCAAGCAGATGCAGATTGGACAACCCAGCTCTGAGCTTATGATCACTGTTGGTGATAATTTTCAGCACATTTTTGCATAGTCAAGAACCTCTAAATAACTAGAAGGGAAAGGGGTTACCTGAATGGCTCCTGGGAGGCTTCAGCGGTTCAGGGCATTGACAAAGCTATGGCGTTATGATTAAGACACTAGCTCAAAACCGTTGAGGTCTGAGTGTTGCTATCATTCAGATAGATTCAGTGCCCTACAAAAATGGGTTTGCATCCCATTTCTAGAAGAGGGCAGGATCCATCTCCTCTAACTTTTCTATGTCTGACAATCAGTCACCTGCTGTGGACTGATCACGGATGCTGTGCTTCAGGGATGGCAAGAGCAGGCATGGTGCCTCGGTAGAGGAAGTGTGTCCGCCAACACAGAGAAAGCCCAGCCCCAACAAGCACGACTTGGTAACCCAAAGCGTCTGCCTCAGCACAGCCTTTCCTGCTGGCATGTTGTGTTTCAGAGAGGTGAAGGCACGAAGAAGCATTCAGAGGGACCTGTCCTCTTACAGCCAGGAAGACATCCTGCCCTGGGGTATACAGTACGGCAGGGAGATACGTACTGTTGCTGCCTGTCATGCACGTGGCTACAAACTTCTTGTGCTGCCCCCTGGCACTGCCCCAGCCTTTTTGTAAAGGCTTCTTCCAAACAAGAAGAGCCATGTATTTGTAATGACAGCAATAAAAATGATAATAAAAAACCCCACCCCGAAAAGCAAAACCCAGCCATTACCTACTATAACAAATTGAGCTGGATGTTCCTTACCTGAAATTGCATGAGCAATTAGCAACAAGAGTTATCCACAAATGCATGTTATACCCTATTATCCTTGTAGCGATGCAGCAGCCACACTACAAGCTTGCAGTTTGCTATCTAGCAGCTCTAGCAGCCTCCAAACCACAGCTTTTTCTTCTTTCTTTTTTTTTTAACATGAAGTTCATGGCAGCCAGTGTTTTACCACCTGCACACTGAGGGAGGAAAAAAGCAAGGGGGAGAGGATCAATATATACAGTATGTTTATATTCAGCGAGAGCCTGTTGCAGGGTGGGGAGCTGTGATGTGTGTTGTGTTTGCATTGTCTGTGAAAGGATCTTTAGTGGCACTGCAGCTGGAAAAATAATGGAAGATCAGGGGACCGTCTTCACTGACAAACTTTCATCTGGTAAGTTACAATTATATTGTAGGAAATGATACCTTAGACCGCAACTAATTTGTGAATCCCAGGAAAGGCAGATCACTGATTCTTCATCAGGGCTGCAGAACCTGATCTATAAAAATTTAGGCCTCAGCAGGAGGTTGTGTGTAAGTACGATTTGCATTTCAATTCTTAGTCCACCACAACCTTTAAATCTTCCTGCAGCGCTATCACAACGGAAATTTTTGTTCTCAGTGTGCTCAAAATACATATTAAAAAATAAAAAATCCTGGTACAATGGAAGTCAGTTGTTAATGGGAAAGAACGTGGCATTTATGCTCACATTGTTTCACAAAACACCATTACATCAAAGTTTTTCATCATTTTATGGGGGATCGAGTCCCCTGACACCATCTTCAGGGACTTCATGTGGTGCTTGTCACTATCATTCCACTTGCACAAACACCATAGCCCTTTCAATTTTCAATTCAGCCCAGAAGTCGAAATATGTTACATTATTTAGTTTTTGTAAGAAGCTTTTCTGTATGAAGAATTCACAACAATTAAAAGCTATTTCCCTGAAAAAAACGAGCTTGTGAGTGACAGTCAAGGGAATTTTGGGCAGGTCCCTTTTATAGGAGATGGCAGCAGCTCTGCCGTCCTTCCCACTGACTAATGGCACGGGTCCAACTGATCCTACACAGAGCAGCCACCAGCACTGGCAACGATGGCATGATGCTCGCATATTTCCCCAAAAAACTTTATGGGTCAGACTATGAATCCTGTATTCATGCTGGAGATGAGTTATTCATAGTAACAGGAGGGCTTCCCAGTGCTGCCACTGAATCAGGGAGGCAAGTTTGCAGAGAGAGGTAAAAAATCTACTCCTAACTCTTTTAGCCAAGGAAATGTTCCACGTCAAATGCTCACAGCCTCTTAACCCAGTGTCAACAAAGACAGGTCTTCATGCCCTTCCTCTGTGTTTGTGAAGCCAACTGAGCCAAACTCTTTGAGATGAAGCCAGTGCGCAGAGCTGTCCACGGGCCATAGAAGATGATTATTAATGTTCTGGCAGAGCTCAGATGCCTCTCCTTGCTGCATATGGAGCCAGGTTTTGTCCTAAAGAGCTACATAAGACCATGAATTCAAATTTACATTTATTTTGGCAATTTGATATCTGTTTTCCTATGTGCAAAATTTTATTGCCACTTACTCAGATATGGCTAAACCCAGCAACTCTTTCCAGGGACACGTTCTCCAGCTGATTGAATTTCCAGGCTCCAAACCTCAAAGCCCAAGTAAAGGGTGCAGGAGTTTGTCTACTAGCAATGACAGAACATCAAACACATATCCCAAATGCATTTCCAAGTTTCTTTCTGCTTTTGCTGTTACTGGAGTTGATAGGAGCTTTCTATTGACTTCAACAGAAATAGGCTTAATGAAGGACATTTTTTCTACCCATCTCATAAAGGCACTTTCATTCCATCACTCTCATTTGCCATGTTGGGATCCAGCAATTTGTTTTATTGCATAGTGGTACATGCTGGCATTTGCAAGATTGCAGCACTTTCACTGTGAACTTTCATACAAGCTGCTCCCCTATGACAAATGGAAAGCAAATCTCCACACTGAAGGTTATGGCTCTTCTTGAAATGCACTCACTGAAGTGTGCTGTTCCATAAGGAAGAGGCCAAGCTTTGGAGAAGTTACTCCCATATTTGAGTACCTGTATTCAGAGACGTTTACAGGGGACTGATTCTACAATACAAGAAGACACTGACTCTCTCTGAGGTTTCTGACCTGGGACATCCCAAACACTCACTTACTTTTCAAAATGTTTGCTTTCACTCCACTGAGCATCTGAGAGCTCAATCAGAATATTTCAGACTGAAAAAGAAGTCCAGTCCTGAACTCCTGTTAAAAATAAATAAATAAAAATCCTCATACAAATGCAGAATAAATAATTTTCCTTGCTTTAAGGACAATTCCTTGTTAAGAGCACAGAAAGCAGTCAGAAATACAGATCTTACCAACGGCTCTTCAGCTTAACATCTCTGGCATTCAAAACATACAACTTCTGTGTTTGTACTACATTTCCCTAACAGCTTACATCGAGGCCAAACAGACAGCATTCTGCAAAGGTCTTCTAAAATAAGCTTATTTAAAAGAGCAAGGTCAATGCCCAACATATGTCAGATTCTGTGAGCAGAAATCAAAGAGTTAGGAGCAAATGGAATATGTCAGAACTCAGTGGCTTTCCATGCCAGGCTCTTTTACCAAGTTCACATTTCTGCTGCCAAAAACAGTAACAATCCCATCATATGGACTTCAGCTTTGCTGAAGTGTCTAAAAAAACCCCCCAGTGTCTGTACATAGGCTACTTAGCTCAATAAATAAAACTAATGCATAGATAAATGTGTTTATCTGGACATGCTATTTATTGTCTCTATAACCGTATTTTTCTTTTAATGGGACACATGCTGATTCCATGCTTCAGCCTTAGGCTCTATTAAAATCAGATTAAAAGCATTAGTAATGTAGTTAATTCCATTTATAATATGCCCATCAAGAGAAAAGAGAACATTAACATAGAAAAATATATATAAATGGGATTTAAGAATTTTTCAACAAACATTCTGCTCCATTTTGATTTTTGCAAAAAAGGGCATTTTTTTTTTAAATAAAAAGAAAACTTTTCCTTCTGTTCAGATAAAGTAACTCTGCCTGGTCTTTTAAAACATATCTTACAGAATGATATTTGTGATTTCAATTAAAATATGTTATCGTCACTTTAGCCTCCCTCTTTGGTATTTTAAATTGATCCTAATGGCTTTGCCTTAAGTGATTTGCGTCCCATAGTGAATCCCTGTCACTTACAGCACCTCCCACTATTGCCCTCCCGAATAATCACTACCAGATAATCACTTCTTCCCCCTTCTCCCAACATTATTGCTCACTTCCCCTCTGACTCTGCATGCTGGTACAGTCTGCAAAGTATTTGCTCTTCAACATCTTTAACATATGGCTTGTTGCTCCGGCACAAACCAGTCAGGAATTTAAAAGAAGGGTAAAAGCTGCATGAAAAAGGCCAAACCGATGGCTCCACAGGTAGGCTTGTATCTCTCCACGGCCTGTTTTCCAGGCTGCAAACCAGAAAGTGAGGAAAGGAAGAGTGAGAGATAAAGAGCAGATTGTGATCAAAATCCCTCTGGCACCACACTCACAGTTCAGGGCCTGGCAGGTGCTTATGCAGCCCAGGTCCACTTGCTGCTTTCTACCAGAGCCCTGTGAGATGGAGCCTGTCTGAGGTGAACCTGTTTAGGAATGCAAAATTTCCATTGGAGACTTTCCACCAAAAAGATGGTGTCAGCAGAGGCCCTAAAAGGCTTTGGTTGAAAGCTAACACCAGAGCTGCCCTCTGCCCCTGTACCATCCTTCAGCGTTGCACCCCTCACACCCCCGCCTATGCACGTGAGGGTACACGGGGAACCACAGGCTTTCTCCTGAGAGGAGGATCCTTTCTCCTTTGCCTTTCGTGGATCTCATTATTAATTGAAGAATCTTTATTTTGCATAATTGTCCTCTGCCATACATAATTCCAACCTTTCTCTTTAAATTGGCTTATTAAACTAAATATAGTCTTTTGTTTTCGTGACTCCATCTATCAAAGCTTCTAGATGGACAGTCAGTGTGATGTGAAGCAAAAACTAAACTAATAATATTGGGAAGCATCTCTTTATGTACATTTATGAGATCTACCACCAGGTGACTCCATTCTAAAATATCCGTATTTTCATAAAACAAAATGCTATTTCTTTCCTACGCCTTGAACATCACCATAATGCCCCTCTCCATAAGATTTAACACTCTGAAGAAAATAGTGTTAAATAAACAACATCCTTACTTAAGATATGAAATATTTCTTTTTGAATAGCACATGAAATTGTATTAAAGAAATTCAGGGATTTCCAGAACAGCCTGATCTGTTCCTGTCTAATCAGACCTGATTAATTCAAATCAAACTGCGAACCTCAGTTTTGTTTTGCTTTAAAAACTCAAGATCAACAACAAATCAGCAGTATGTGGATATCACAGACACAGTTCACACGGAAAGCCTACAGACACAGAGTCTCATAAAGTCAAATGGATATGATTAAACATTTGGAATCATTTATTAATATTTTATATATTCAAATATATACAGAGCAGACAGGACCAGTAAGAGGGATGCTCTTCACAGGGGACTTTGTTATATTTATGCCTAAGAACAGGAGATCCAGCTTGGGTGTCAAAGGGTGTTTCTTCAAAACAGAAAAATTATTAACAAATAATAGGGTTATGTGGGAGGGTTTGTAACACAGAACAACTGCACTAAACCATGCAATGATCTACACAGATAATCAAAGTGTTCGTGTGATACCGAGCACAGCAGAATAAATAAAATGAGATAAAATAAAATAAAACAATCTCGCAAATGCAAGATTGCAAATGCAAAATAGGTAGCCGTGTAAGAAGTATTTCAGAGATTTACTGAGCTATTATTTCTGTGGAACGCGTACTCTGATAGGCTCTCAGACCTGACCAGTTTAATCCACATCAGACCAGGGAGACACAGGGTCAGGAGGCTGAATGTGGATTTGGGCACTTGGCACAGCTGTTTTCCTTAGGTGCAATACACTTGTCACTAGTGGTGGCACTTTGCATTTGCTGTATGGCAGCATATGTGCTTGCCACATTTGGGACCCATTATATCTCTTTACCCTCCAGCCACTTCCCTTCCCTTCTTGTTAGCTGCACGTCCATATATTCTTCCATACTCTTTTGCTACATTGCAATGCCAGCTCTTTGCCCCCTCTGCTTGCTCTGCTGACTAGACATACTGCCTGTACTCTTTACAAGCTTCCCATATTAAAACTGTCTGTAGATGGGGCAGAATTTTTACGTATGTTACAGAATTTATATATCTATATATGCACATATATATACACATATACAGATGTTCTATAAGAAATCACATCTATTCCATCACTGAAACACTTAGCTGTTCAGAAATATTTTTGCTATCAGGGAGAGCACACATAGGCAAAGAAAAGTTGAAGAATAGCCGAGGAAATCATTCAATGCATTGTGTAATCCCAAACCAGAAGCTAAGGTGAGAGAAAGGGAGGCGATGGACTTCTGTTCACATTTCAGCCTCTGCAGTTAAAACCATAGTTACTGCAATAGCACAGACCAATTAGTATATGTTGATATATTGGCTTGCAGATAAAACAGTGTCTAATTGCATGTCCAAAAGAGGTAGTTAAATGTTTCCGCTTGCTGTGTACACACAGTTGCACAGACAGGACTGACTGCAAGACTCATTTTTGCTCAGTGTTGGGTCATTGCATACGACAACAACAGTTAAGAAGGAATTTGGTTGATGTCTCACTTTAAGGGGCTATACTGCCAGCCTCCTGACTCCAAATACACAATATCAGGATGCTGGGACACTGGTTCAGAGGAAAATGTCTCTGGTCTGGAGACATGAGCTTGCCCAGGCAAGTTCCCAGCTAAGCAGTGCCCAATCCCTGCAGAGGCTCTTCTCGGGCTCCCTGGAGGTGCGGGTGTGCAGCCAATAAAGGAACATAAGCTTCAGATAAAAGAACTTTGCACTCTTTTAAAGAACATTAAAAATATAGCACCCTCTGATTCACATTTTTGCAGCTATAACTATGTCCTTGATGACCAGTATTCAGATAAAGCCAGATCTCTCTCTCATCCCCCTCCAAACCAGAGCAACCCAGGGTTTGGGAACTTCACAGCTGGATACACAGATGTGAACCAGTCCAGTGGAGAGGCCCCCTGGGAAATGCAGATCCATATTCAGCTTTTTCTTTCCACAAATATGAGCGAGTTTAAAATCAAAATTTCAGTTCATAATAAACTTCCAACCTCCAGACTCTAATTAAACAGGATTTAAAAAAAAAAAAACAACACAACCAAAACTACTCAGCTTTGGTCTGCTTCTGTTTTCATTAAATTCGTTTTTAAATATTTTCTAAAATCTCATCTCAAGGAAGCAATCACAAAAACTCATTAGGGTTATTTTTATAGAATGGTGAGAACACTGAATTACCTTCCTGAGGTAGCTCCTGTCTGGGTAAGCAACACAGCCAAACCTTGATCTGCATGTCCTATATGCCAGGCCTGCTGTTTTTAAATGTTACTCAAAGGCAGCAGTTGGGAAAACGATGTTACAGCCATGGCCTCTGTGGGCTGTCATCTCAGGGAGCACCATTTCTCTCGGCAGCCGCTCTCAGCAGCTATATCCCTCACCTGACAATTGCCTCATTCAGCAACAGGTCAGGCCAGCAAAATCCCTCGCTTCCTCTCAGGCTCCCTAAGTATCAGTGACGGAGTGCGAATCGCCTCTGGCTTTCTCTGCAGCCCCCATTACATTAACGAACGGCATTACATAAAAAATTGCTGCTGACAGCTAAATCCTTTCGTAGGTCATGATGCTTTTGGACAGGTCCCTCCATTCTCCCACCCTCCCTTAGATGCACACAGGGAGAAGGCTTAGGGAGAAGGACAAAAAATGAGGGAAGCTTTGGTCTTCTCTTTGAAGCGACCATTTGTGAATCAGCACGGGAAATTAGTCTGTTCACTTGTGGATGCACAGTTTTGAGAGAGTTGGCTGGAGAGAGAGAGACCATCCGCAGATCAACAGGAGACAGGTTTGTCATCGGCACCTGTTGCTGCAGAGAGGGAGGTCACCCTACCCTCTAACACAAGTCATATGAAGGAAAATTCATAGCTGAGGCAGGAGAGGTGAGAGACTGGAAAATGCCTGGCCGTTTTAATGTAAATAGTTACAATATGCACATACATTTCATGCCATCTCACTGCCCTTACGAATGTCAGGAATGTTAAGTAGGTAGGAGGCCCTCTAAGCACTGAGATGTCCATAGCTTACAGCAACACTCCTGAAGCACAGCCTGTAGGTCTGACAAGCTTTTGTAAGCAACATGTGATGGCCTTTTTAATTGTGGCCATCCTTGACACAGCAGCGTCAGTGTTACAGTGGTGACAAGGTACCCAGCGGCTGTGCAGGTCCTACTCGAGGTAGAATTAGGTGAGGATGCTGAGCTCGCCTCTCTGTGCTTTGTACATGTGAAGCATGTTGTGTTCCATCTTCTGAACAGAAAGGTTCTGCATTTCAGGTGAATTTTGTTCAGTAGCCCCCCATCCATGTCATTAAGTAGCCCTTCAGGGACACAACGTTGAAAACTCCTTGATGGAGTTAGCCTGGTACTAAAGCTACAACCAGTAATCTGGGTGGAGTTTTTATCAGCCATCAAGATCAGAAAGGAAAAAGCACTTGTAGTACGTGAACGGCCAACTCAACTGCTTGGAGAAAGGAGTTCATTCAGGCTGCCAATATTGGCTCTTACACAGATAATAAACTAGACTGGCCTTTCTCCTGACATCACACTTCAATCAAAAACTTTCTCGCAAAATGTCACTTTCAAAGTTGCAGCTTTAAAAAAAAAAAGTCTTTATAAAAAATTCATGGCCACAATGATCTGATAATGCAGCTTTCTGATACTAGCAGATGTTTTGTCTAACATGTTCCCTGAAGCTGTACTCTGTGCCTTCATATCTTTCATTTCCAGTTGCTATCTGCTGACTGTGGGATGTCATGTACGTACCCTATAGCGATGCGCAGCAATTCGCATCTAACACCGCCGTGCGTAATGAGCTTCACAAGATGCTTGTCGCAATAACTCCGCACTTCCCCAACCATATGGAACACAACACTCCAAAGCCCACAGACACTTTTTTTTATTACAGTTCAGATCCTTAAAACATAATCTGTGTGATGTCTAGTGAATGTACGTGAAGAGCTGCTGAAAACAAAGTTAACACTTGTTCACATCATCTGTTACAAATGTCCAATTTGGGACAATAAATTTCCTCGGAACCTGTTCTTTTGCTGACTCGTTGCTTTATCTTTTTTCTCTTTCTCTCACGTCGTTTTTTTTATGAACTATGCATATGTATTAAATGGGATTTGTTGTCCCTAGATACCAATTTGCATAAAGTGCAAGCCATCATTGGTTGGAGAGAAGCAAATTACTTCTCCAGCAAGATCACACTTCTTTTTTTTTCTTTTTCTTTTTTTTTTTTAATTTTAACAAACCGCAGGCAGAGGCTGTTAACAGCACTTAGCCAGATATGCAAAGTATCACTTTTCTCAAAAGCAGCTTGATCAATGAGCAAAAAAAAAAGAAGAAAGGGAAGGTATTATTCAGTTAAGTACAATGCAGAAATGACCCAAGACTGAAGCAGCTAACCCAGCCATTCACCTGTAACTCGAGATGCCTGATTCCCAGCAAAAATACAATTCAAATATGGCTTAGCACTCAGGACACAAAGCAAAACAGCTCAACTGAGCAGAGCCTCCCAGAATCACCATTCCCTCTTCCAAGGGTCCTCAGTGTGTTCCCAGAAGTCCCAAGTGTGCTTGTTACTTTTACGTGTCGCTCAGTGCCCTCGCAGAAGCCTCGCTTGCTCATTCACGTCCCCACGCGTTTACTCACGTCGGGCACCTTCTGAAGGACTGTGTAAATACTGGCCCAAAATATGTTTACAATTGCAGGGAGGCTCTCCTCTGCCCTCCCCTAATTTTACTGGCTCCCTGGTGCCAGAGGTGCTCCCTGGGATGGCAGCTGCCATCCTAGCAGGTTTGGACAATTACAGTCTCCCTTTTTTCCTTATGCTTCTCATTGTGCACACCTGTGACATGTTGGCAAGAGCCTCGACCAAAACAAGGTGACAGATTGCCAGGTTCAGAGCTAGCCCTGTATGAGCCCTGTACTTCGGGGGAGGAGGAGAGAGAGAGGAGGGAAAAATTACAGCAAGGAGATTTCACAAATACTTCAAGAAACAGATTATCTAAGCAAATCTGTGATGCACAGGATGATGTACAAACTCACCAGCTCACTACTAAAAGGATTTGCAAGCCATGAGCCAGGCTCAGTTAAAAAGTATAGCATATTAAATTCACTAAAGGGAACAAATTAGCACGGAAGCTGAGCTGCAAAGTTTCCAGCTAGGTCTGAACTTCTCAAGAATTTAGTGCTGGGACATTGCTTGAGGTATGGGGGAGAAGGGGTCCTCTCTAAACATAAGGTTTATTCTGTTGAGGTCTCTACAAATGACTACAGGATCTGTCTCTCACTAAACATTCACTCAGAATTTAATCCCAAATTCATCAATATCATGTGCTTGGATTGTTTTACCTCTGAATTTAATGGACAGATGATACTCTCTTAAGAATGGTTCCTGAGATCACACAGAACATTAGTAATTGATTGCGGACATAGGGCAATTAATCTGGGCAATGGTGATGACTAGCTGCTGAGGTGCCTTTCAGGGAGTTGTGGGTGCCAAAAGAACAAGCTAGGATCCAGGCTGTGTAAATTCTCAAGAGATAGTCTGTATTTCCTTGTTACCTTTAGCATCTATCCAAAGATACACAAATAGCCACAGATTTTATGCTGTGTGATAATTTGAAGGTGGAACAAATAGTTTCCATCTGCAGAAATATTGGCAACTTTGTGTGGCTTTTGCAAAAAGGCAAAAATCCCACAATTTCACACGTCTCTATTATTAACGTATGCTGTTTTGTTTCTGTATTTATATTTGTCACATTTAAAAGGAATAAAATAGAATTTAAAAGAAGATTCCCACTCCCAAATGATCACAAAAAGCACAAAGAAGTCATGCAAAGATTATGAGAAAACCTCACAGGAGGGAATTAAATGCTGATTTTGAAAATGGGCCTTTTTTGTAACCAAGGGCACTGTCACTATTAACCAACAGAATCACTGTAGACCAGGTGAAACCATGTTTGGGACGCTTACCCTCAGACAGAGAGAAGCACATGGGCCTTGTCTCTCTAAATTTGCTGTCTTAAAAGGCAAGAAGGATCCACAGCTTTCTCCCTCTTGCTTGAAAACCCTGGCACGCTCAACTGGCAGTTCAAAAAGGCAGCGTCTAGGTGCCTCTGTACAGGTGCATCTGCAGCCTGATTCCTCTGGAGACAGACGTAGCCAAAGAAATATATTGCTAAAGCTTAGCTGAACACAACATATGCGACCAAACTGTACAGTAGGCACTAGATAACATGCAATCATGGCCTCCTACTGCAGCAAATGCTACATAAACCCAGGCCTTTGAAAGAGAAGTAGTAAAAAAAATGTGTTTTTCTCACTCCTTATCTGTACCTACTCCATTTTACCTAAGGCTGGCTATTAGCTCAGCTGGTGATGTCACTTACTTCACTGGAACCTGTTATCATGAAAGATTTCTCACAGGATTTTCTATTTTGTTAGCTTTGCTCTTTGTGCAATGCTGTATTTCATTCCATTAGATAAAGGGTTAAGTAATTCACGTTTTACCCATATAGACTAAGTTATACTCCCTGTGGGTTGCTGGCTTCCTATTGGCTAGAATGATGACCTTGGAAACAGACAAAAATGATGCATTGTTGCAATAAATATTATAGCTTGCACCTGTTTCTAATTAAGTCTGCCAAACATTTTCAGAGATACTGAAAAGAGAAATGTGTTGGCTTCTAATCGGGTGTTCTTTGCTGTTTGATCTGGATTATTCAGCCCCCCACATGACCTCACTTTCTTGATTCTTGTTTTTCTTTTTCTTTCTGGACTTGTAAAAGCACTAGATTGAAAGAAGTCTTCTCAAAGAGGAACATCTCTGCCTAAAGTCAGTTGTAACTAAAAACCTGAAACTTAATGGATTTACACCAAGGCTTAAAGTAGTTTATGGCAGGATACCTCAGAAATATCCAGTGTGGCTCCTTGGTTTCATAGGTCTGTTGTGGTCTTCTTCTGCTTCACCTCCTCCTCCTTCTTCTTCTTCATCTCCTCTCTTTTAAACTTCAGAGCTTAAAACAATCTCTAGCTATTAGCAATCGGCATCAGGCTGACCGGGAAGCTGCAGTTTTTTGGAACTAGACTTCAACATGCCAGGGAAATAGTCAGGAAGGACTTTCCTGCTAACACTCACCACAGAAATGTAAATGGAGCAGTGTTCACCTTCGCATTTCAGAGTTAATGATACTTTGGGAAGATTCTGGCAGTTGTTGCCTACCAGAGCAATTGCTTTAGGGCAGGTATAGACTCAGGAAGAGAACACTGAAGGCTTCACAGACAGATTGTGGTTTGCAGTTCAGCATCATGCTTTTCGCTCACTATATTGATTCTCAAGTTCACCTCCCACTGAAAGTGCTTCTTGGTGAAATGAGTGTTTTGTTTCTTGCACATCTACCTACCCAAGCTGTGCACAGTTTGCATAGATTTGACGCCCGCTCTGTGATCTAGCTCTATGGACAAATGCAAACATATGTGGCAAATGTTGACAATGTTTTCTTTAACATAAGAAGTAAAGAAATAAGGAATTACTATTATCTCCATTTTCTAAATGGGGACTGGAAGCCACAGCTCAGCCAACACTTTTGGCTGTCAATGACAGAAGCAGTCCAGTCCCTTTGGTCCCTATGGAGTCCCTTTTCTCACGCTGGGATAAGCATTTGTGCATCTGTATTTTGGAACTGATTGAGGAACTTATCCATCTGAAAACTAATCCAGGGAGAAAAATAAAAAAGAGTTTTTATTTCAGCCACATCAACTTCCTGATTCCAGTTTGCACACAGTCTGGCAGGACAGGACTGAACAGCTAGGACAGAGGGAGCACAAGGCAATATTTTTGGATGGAATTGCATGAAATTACAGAAGAAACATGTAGTGACATCAAGAAGACAATGTAGGTCTCCCGAATCCACAGATGCCTTTCTCTGTTGTTAATGTCATCAACCTCACAATCTAGCAAAGATTTGCTAGTCGTGTACCAATCCTCTGAGCTACCCAAAGTTTCTCAGGTGTAGACAATGTATGTCAGAAGTATCATATTCGGTGGAATTAAATGACCCTCTGCTCAGTTAAAAATTAAGTATTTGGGGATGGAGGTTGCAAAGTGATTATTTTAGTAGTCATGCTAAAGAAGGTAGGATCAGACAGGTTAAAAATAAGCCTAGACACAAAGAAGACACGGTACAGGAAGAGAACAGCTTAGCCTGTGCGGTGTGATGAAGCCCTGCATCAGTATTATGGCAAGAGTTTTGTTCAGAAGGAAGGCCAGAACTACAGAGATATTTCGCAGGGTTAGCATATCTTCCTCTGTCTGATACACTCTCTCTTTTCCACTTTTCCCTCAATGGCACGTAATAAAATGCCTGCTGGTACCCCCCATGACTGGAGGTACCCAGAGTGGTTCAGCCCATCGTGAGTGCTGTGCCAATCATTTAACAATTCCCACAGCTGCCTTTGTGAGAAGCCTCTCTCTTAAGCCTCTGGTTTAAGAATTTAGAGTAATCATGTAAAAATGATACCCCTGTGCTCTATGATCCGCTGAATCTCACTAATGCCGGATCCCAGAAGAGGGCTTATTAATGAAAAGATGCAATGCCTCTCTCTCTGCTCATGTTTCACATGAATATCTCTCATGGATTCGGCAGTAAACCTTACTGCTGATAAAGTAAGTATAATGAACCTCCGTGCTCCACGAGAATGAAATCTCAGACTGATGAAGTAGTTACCTGCTCTACTTTCCAGCACAATGGCAGGCTTGAGAGGTACGAGGAGAAGTACTCGGCTGCTACGGGAACAGCGGTGCAGTATCGCAGCCTCCTAAATCTTGGGTCTGATTTGCTAGCGATGCCTTTGGCTGTGTGAAAAGATCAAGAGTTTGGAAGGGAGCAGTTTGTAATTAGCTGAGAGAAATGAAATTATGCTTTATTGTAAATCACTGAGTCAACAGAAGAAAGAATGTTTTTAAAGGGACAGCAACACCTCGAGGCTACTCTGTGTCCCTTCAACATCACACAGTAGTCAAAAACCCAGTCAACTCTTGCCAGTTGGCTAGCTTCTCAGAAAGGACGAGCACCAAGTGTTCTGCAAACAGCAGGATCCTGCTGCTCCCAGCCCCTGACATCTAACCAGTTTTCAAGAAGGCACTGAAAATACTTTCAAGTACTGCCTCTGTCCTGAAGCTCCTTTGCAGCTGATTTTGCCATCGAGAGTTTCAATTTGTTATAAATCCTTTTGCTGTAGCTGTTTGAAAACAAACAAACAAAGAAAAACCCCACACTAACATGAAGAAAGGCTGATTCCATGTCTATCCATGTGAAAAGAAAGCAAGTGACTACCCAGAAAGCACCATGAGGCTAAGAAAAGGAACAGGTAAAACATTGTAGGCAGCAGTGCAATCGGTCTCTATATTTATTTGAGGCACTCTGTGATTTATGTTTTCCATTAAAAGGAACATATGCCTTATGAATTACCCCTAATCTCAGCATCGCTAGGATGGTATACAACAAGCAACAAATGTCTGGAACGTGTCACTGTGGACTATCCCAAAACGATCACAGAGACTAGCTTTAAGTCCAACAACCAGACTAAAGCTGCTCAGTGCATCTCTGATACCTGGATCGTGACTCATCTTTACAGAGCCCCAGCCCCATGTAACCAAATCCAAACTTCCCAAACCTTCGTGAGGCGCAAATCTGCATATGGAAAATTATCGCAGAGATCACAGTGCTGAAGAGTGAATATAATCCCATCTCAAACACTGGTTATTATCCTCTGCAGGTCTATTCAATGATTTAAAACCACACATGAAAATGTTAGCATCATCCCTCACTTCAAGGGGATTCTCTGGTTAGAGGGAATTCAAACACCCTGAAACTCGGTGGAACCTTAAACCGGGGGCTGCATTTCATATTAGCAGCTTGGGTGTAACTCCTGGTATTATTAATACCTAAATGCCCCATATGTCGTCTTTAGAGAGGAAGGCAGTCACACCACCTTTGTATGTGCTTCCTTCCCTTTGCTTTTACATTTCTTCAACATGCAAAATGTACTTAACTCACTGCTTATTGAATGAAGGATTAGTATTATTTTCCTTCCTCCAGTGAACTTTGTTTCACTTCATCCTGCATATATTTTGCTAGGCTGTGTTTTCCTGCCAGCACACCACTGTTCAGCAAACTACCGTACTTAAGGCCAGCCAGCTAATACAGTGATACCTTTTTATTCACAAGGAGTGTTTCTGTAATCACGGCTGTGCTTGTGGTATGAATGACAGCTTACACCAAGAAGCACAAAATGCACTTCCAGAAGCTTTGCCCAGCTGGGACAGAACTAAAGCAGCTTCAAACTGCCAAGGCATTTGAAACATCTAGGGGAAGACATATTTTGAAAGGTAGCCTGCTACCTAGCGACTCTGCTAGCATAAATGTTGACCAGGGAGCGTGAAGGGAGCTACTTACCCATCCTCCCTTTACTGTGCTGCCATATCTCATGTTGAGCTAGACTGTGAGCACTTGGAAAAATGCCCTGCTTTGGGTCCTGTAAAAGTTAGTATAAAACAAATAGGTAACAAATTTGCAACGGCTCTGTATAAGGTTTACAGTCTGTTTTTTTGTTGTTAAGATTGGTTATGTTGCCCAGTAGGAAAGCAAGTAGAAAAGAAGGGTATCTTTGCAACTCACTATGCTCTTGGAAGACCAGATGGGAAGTTCCTGTTCACATCACCGCAGCAATGCAGACCTCTTTTTCTTGTGGAATTATACCTCAAGTCCTGCTAGGTGGTTACTCTCTTTGTTCCTGTGAGCCAAGCTAGTTTCAAGATCATGCTATGCCATGCTTATAACCTCACACTAAAAAGGAGGAGATTACAAAGGGGGCAAAATACCCTAGAGGGTTCCCCTTTATCAGAACCTTCCCTGTCAGTTTGCCTTCTCATTTCCTGAGCTCTTGTCTGATTATTAGTGTACTGACAGAATAAAAATAACCTCATATTCCTACATGAATCATAAATAAAACCCTTTTATTTCATCAAAGAGGTTGGCAGGTTTATAGTCCTTTGCAATGCATGCACGATGTGAATGACATACCTTTAATTTTGCTGACAAGCTTGTCGGGGTCCTAATGAAAAAGAGTGAAAAGTGGGTGACTTCTCTAAAGGTTTAGCAGTTGCTTTTTGGTGAGGATATATATTTCACCTTGCCACTGTAATCAAGGAGCCAACTGATCTTGGTAATGAACTCTTCAATTACAGTCCACTTCTGACTCTTCAAGAATGCCTAGGCAACAATACCACAGTGATTATTGCTGATATTACAGATTAAAGCAACCTGGAGAAAAAAAGGAGGGGGAAAAGAAAAAAGAAAACCTTGCTAGAGCTTCAGGTATCAGGGTGCATCAGCAATGAACCAAAAAGAGCGATCAAATTTCAGATTTTGGACAGCTAGATTTTGTATTGTTGTTGTACACCAAACAACAATAAGATCACTACTGTTACCTGTATTTTGACATTATGTATTCCTCCCCATTTGTTCAACTATCCAATTTTCTTTTAGAAACCAATATCAAGTACGGTAGAGGTTACCTTAGGACAGCCCCATAAAAAAGAAAAGGGTAATGCAAAGGATTCCTTTTAGTGTCTCTGGCAAGCAAGTTTCCTGATAAAGGTCGCACAAAGAAAGAATAGTCCAGGAACAGAGAAAATGGACAGAGTACAATCAGAAAATCTTTCCTATTCGCAGTCTTTCATCGAGTGAAAAGTTTAATTGCTCACAAAAAGGGAGGCAAACAGTTAAAGATATGTATCTTTAGCAGTGATGAAAGTGCTTTCCCCTTCTTCAACACATCTTTTATTTCTACTTTCTTTTTAGCGTCTCCTATTTTGCTCTTGTAAGAGCCAGAACACTGACCCATAAGTTTGCTTTCTGACCACAAAAAAATTGTCAAAGCCACAAGGCTTTTCCCTTTCATAAAAGAAGTCCTGTTTTTTCGGAAATGTCCTAGGTCTTCACTAATAATTCAGAAAGAGATTAAGGGAAGATGACAGCTTTATTTGATATCTTGGAGATTATCCTTTGTTTTGCTGGTGATTCCTCTCTTCAGCATTAACTCATCAGAGAAAGTTTGGGATTTGGCAAGTTACCCCAGCCTGATTGCTGTTCTTTTTTGTTTCATTTTTTCATTTTGGTGGGGGGTTTAGAGGTGGGGCTGCTGAGAGAAAAAAGGAGAGTGACACAACTAAGGTCATCTGACTGGAGAAAGAAGTAGGGATTGTGTGTGCACAGGGACATGTGGCAGAAAAAGGGAAAAAATAATGGACAGTGAATTCCAGATCGCTATCTTGTCAGAATTTTACAAGATCCCAGAGCTGCACTTTTAATTTTCATTACTTTCCGTTTTCCTTTGATAAGCTCAGAAGCAGTATCTAATTTTATTAGGAGCTTTTCATGAAACATGGATATCTTCCTTCCTCAAGGGATTCCCTAGCCACAAAAACATCAGGTTCTGTGAAACATTAGCTAATCCCAGTTAGAGTGACTTGACCCTATCAAGCTAAGAAATAAATTTTACTCTTCATGAGAGTCCTACTGTTTACACTCCAGACAAAATTCTTAGATCTCAAAGTTTTCAGAAAAAAAAAAAAATTCATAATGCCAGAAAACTGTCCTTAAAGACCTGGGCCATACAAGCCTGAAACTGTTTCTTGTTTCAAATTAAATAAGTTGACAGACTTCCTCTTGACTGCGGCTGACACCAGTGCCTGATTTTCTTGGCATAAAATCCAGATGGGTAATAGTAGGAGCCATTACTGGCAACATCCAGTCCTATACCCTACACATCACTACTTCTTGCCCTCAACCTTCCCCCATGTGGCTGCACACAGGGAGGCTGCTAAAAATCAAAGCACTTCTCCCTGTTCAGTGCAGACAACATCATACACTTCAACAAGAGGCTCAAAGTTTGGTGAACCTCTTACAGCAAGTGTTTGTGTGGTGCGTGACCACGCAAGCCACTGTGGCACGGCCGGGCAAACGAAGCTGGAGCAGGCAAGGGGGAAGCTGCTGCTAGCAGCCACCAACACGGCACATGGGAAATGCAGAAAATTTGGCGATGCATTCAGAGCTGATACACAGAAAAGCACATGCTCCAAACCCAAAGGGCCAGAATCTTTCCAAAGCTGTTTTGCTCCACCCTAACACATTTAAAAGAATTATCCCAGGCATGTTAGCTCAGTACATTAGAAGTATAATGTGTCACACCATGTTTTAAAACATAGCATATCTTATTTTAAAGGCGAAATGGAATGTGTTTTGTACTTAGTGCCTTGCTCAGTCAGCATAATCCCAGTGCTTTCAAAAACAAGGGATCAGGCACTCTGGCTGTAGTGGTGTTACTTGTTCAGCTGTTTAGAATGAAAAGTCTTGCTAGAAAAGGTTAAGAAAAGACTCATATACTCCAAAATTATCAGTTTGTTATCACTATTAATAATACTTTATAGTACTTAACATGCTACTTTTCGTCTTCAAAGCACTTTGCAAATATTAATTAATCCTCACATTCTGCCTGTGGGGTAAGCAAATGCTGTTGCTCCCAGCAGCTGAGTCACAGGGTTAACTGACTTGCCCACGTCTAGAGGGTCAGGATCAGCCTCTGCACGTCCTGCTCTGATGCTTAAAATACTTAAACACAGTGTTTCCCCTTCTTTTAGATGGGATGGAGGATGTGTACCACTTTTATACATGAGATACTTTCTTAAAGCAGTGGCTTGAACTGATAACTGCAACTTCAGCTGCTTGAACAGGGCTGCAGTTTTCTCCCTTCCCACATATTTCTGCATTAATGCAAGATGTGGACAATTATCACCTGATAATGAAAGGACTAGGTTCACGGAGGAGGTCCTAGCTGATTTCTAAAACTACTCCCCAAACTCTGCTTTGCAGTGGAGAATCGTGTATGCGTGCACAAAAGTGATCAGAGTCACAGCTGAAAGAAGCAGCTGACTTCTTTAAAGATTTAACAGGTCACCATCATTTCAGACATAACTAAAATTAAGTGTTTCACTGAAAGCAGCCTGCATGTTGGTGTCGACTAATTAGCCTAACGTTAGTTTTTTTCACTTGTGGGTTTGGGTTTGTTTGTTTTGTTTTCAAACAACTAGCAATACTTTACGTGCTAACAAACTAACAAAGGTTTAGAGCAAAGAAGTACCGGCCCATGATGTGGTTTTATTTGTCCATGCTTCTTTGAGTTGGTAAATCACACTGCATTGCTTTATTGAGTGTCCCTTTAGGAGTATATTGGAAAAAATTCTATCTGCCACAATTAATACAGTGCCTAGTGCATCACGCAGCACAACCCTGGCGTCGAAACTCAGCATTCTCTGGGAGTCCTTTGGTCCCACACTGGATGCCAGAAAGGATAGTAGCTGTGACATGTGATACAGCTGCTGATAAATGATGGCGATAATGCAGAACAAAAAGGCTAATGAGTTCTCTCCAACACCACACTACTTTCATGAAATGAATGTGATGATGACCCTATTTGCTACTTTTTTTTTTTTTTGGCTAGTGAGTTACTTATCCCTTTACCTGCATGTTAGTTTTATCTTCTATGTACAATGCTATGGAAAGACAGTCAAAATTAATGTCAGCATCTCCCTTCACTTTTAAACTGTAAAAGAGCCTTTGAAGGTAGAGTAAACCAAAGAGGCTAGTAACTAATTGTACTGGACTTTGAGGAATAATGAATAGAAGCTATTCCCCCCATGCTTACCAGACTGCTTTGCAGAGACAGTGGCGCCTTTCTGGGAAAAGGAGATCCCTTCACTGGACCAGAGAGAGAAGAAATGGAATTGCTAATGTATGTAAGAGGCAGGAGGATTTCTATGGTACTACTTCATTGCGGAGGCAGAAGGTAGCAGAGCCAATCATGAAAAGCGTAAAGGTGTGAAGAAACAAAGATGGAGAGTTGATTAAAAGCACCATGGGGAGCGTGAGCGAACAAATCAATGGTAATGATGGAATTATGCCTGAGCAGAACCCAATAGTCGACGGTGTCCTGGTGTCTTGGCGCTGGGGATTAAACGTTGTGAGAAGCAGAGCCGAGCCCTTGTCCAGCCTGTCAGTACTTGGAGATACGGTGATTGATGGGACAGGTTACGCCAGAAAACTGGGTGAGGTCTCTTGAGGAAAGACTGAGCTCAACATAAGCACCTCTACACCCTAGTGAGATGTGATGGCTGAATCCTGCCCGACCAGGAGCTGGGGTGGAGCAGCAGCGGTGCTGAGCGAGATGCCAGTCACGGTTGTCACGCCTGGGGGAGTGGGACAGAGCTCATCTGAGGAAGCAGGAGCACGAAGGAAGAAAAGGTAAAAGATGAGAGAAGGGGCCCTGAGGGTGCGCAGTGAGGTTAGAGGTAGCACCTGGCAGGGAGGCAGGAGAGCCGAGCCACGGAGGCTCACAGCGGTGGCAGAGAGATGAGTGGCTGCAGCACTGGTGGCTGCGTGGGGCGCTGAGGCAGGGGCTTGGAGGAGCAGGTAGGAGCTGAGGGAACACACATCAGAGCTGGCTGTGAAGGCGTTGAGAGAAAGGCCTGGAGCAGCCTGGAGGGAGGGAAGAGAGGATTGGAGCAGCTGGTAAGATCAATGCGGGATCAGCCCTAGCTGGGGCAGCAGTGGCTTAGGGCTGCCAGTGCTCCCCAGCGCTTGCTGAGCTTGCCCTGCGCTTACAGCCACCGCCACATTAAGCATGTTAGTATCAAAAGTACAACAGAAGCTGCCTTAATAGTAATACCTCTATGAGCAGTCTTACACAAATACAGCTTTAGTTCCCTTCTCCGGTACTATTTTAGGGATTCCTTTGCTGGTATGAGCCATACATCTTTACACGTATATGTATCCCAGATGCCCCTACCACTACAGCACCAGGACCACAGATGGCTACAGAAACCCACCGTGCACGCAGCCGGCACAGCTCCTAGCTGGTCGTTGCTGAGGATCACTGCGGTGAAGAAGCGCAAGGCAAGGATGTTTTGTGTCACTGTGTGAAAAGGCACTTTGCGGAAGGAAACATCCAAGCTGCTCCCAAGACTCAGCAATCTCACCTCCTGTATAGCAATTTGGACTCTAATCTTATGTGCATTTGTAGTTAGTGACATCAGGAGGAAGAGCCTGGGGCCACTTTGCCTGCCCCAAGCTGGTCAATACAGTCTTGCCACAAGGGCAATTGCGATGGATGGAGGTATGAGCAAACAGATGGCGACTGTCAGGATAGACAGAGTGCTGAGGTGTATCCATAAGGGATAAAATAATGAGTATGACTGTGGCATAACACTAAGCAACGCAGAGGTTTTCTCTCTGATAGCATTAGCCACGTCACCCCAGAGCCAACTGTAAAGGCAGCACTGCCCATACGAGGAATGCAAGGGGACTGTTTGACCTCAGGCCTCGCCTGACGGGCAATCCTTCCACGCCACAGTGCCAGAGCCAGACCTTTAGCAAATACAACGAGGCCGTACCTGGCCTTTTGGCATGAACTCATGGTGAAATAATTGAAAGTTAAACATTTTCAAAATCAAATCTTTGCCAAGTGGTGAAACAGACCGCTGCAGCCAGAGGGAAGCTGTTCCTAGGTGGCCTCAGTCAGTTCAGATCGTGGACGCAGCTGGGACCATTGTGGTGGCCTCAGTTAAGAGACCTTCAGATTGCTGGAGTCCACTTGTGCTCTCAGCAGTCAGGCCAGCTGGGTAGGAGAGAGCAAATTTTAGTCATCCAGAGCCCTGACCTCCAGAAATAAAATTCTCGAAAGGAAAAGATAAAGATTTGCAAATAGAAAATTCAGACTGTTTCCAAATGGTCTTAATGAAGATGACTTAAATATGGACAGTTAAAATATCCCATATGTTAGCCTCCTACAGTCAGGTATGTATCGCTTATACAGGGTCGAGCCTGAGCACAAACCAATAAGCCACTCACCGAGAGAGGGGCTTAGTATTGGAAAGCAAGAATCTAGTATTTGGCTGCATCTTTGCTCTTTCCTAGTAGTAGTGGGTAAAAAGCCTGAAAGGAAAGTATAAAACTCAGAACTGGCCTTAAGCATGTGTCCGTGGATGGGCCCATTCTCCAGATATGTTTTTTCCACTCTTAAAAGCAGCAAGCATCAGAAATTGGAGAGGGAGATCTAGACACAGCACAAATATTAAATGTAAATACAACACGTTCCAGTACAGACCCTTCACTGAAACAAGCCCTAGAGCAAAGCTATCTCTTCCTGTTGATGACAATGCAAAGGACTTCAGCATAATAGTATTTACTCAGTTAAATGAGAGCTGTAATGCACTTCAGCCTTAGAAACAAAACTTGAACTATTTAAGTGTACCGTTTTCAAACCTGAGGATTTATTTGCATGTGGCTGTTGACTTCAGTGGGTGTCACTGCTGCAATCAAATGCACTGCTTTGAAAGCCTTCTCAACAGGTTACATATAACGGAAAATGATGCCCTTTTGCTTTAAGCTTAAGAAGAACCCAGAGCAAGGAAGTGCAGACTTAGTTTAGACACAAATAGAAGTAAAAATACATTTGAACTTTGCAGGTTTTAACTTTCCAGAGTCAAACTAGCCCTAGAAACACAGCAACAATTTGACTGGGTTTCTTGCCCAATCAAGAACTGTAAATTAGAGACATCCCAAGAGAATTCTGTGAGATTTACAGTTTAGCACTATCTAGGACTCAGGAGCTGAGCTTCAGAGCCATTTGGCCATTTCTCAACTTGGTTGCCTTGTGCAAGTCACTTCACCATCTTTCACCTTGCTCCCTGCAGTAAATTTGGAAAAAATATATTCAGCCTCTTGGAGATCACTGGATGACAATTAAGTATTATTATTAGGTACTCATACCAAATGGGTGATGCTAACCAGGTAAGTAACATGTCTTGTCTAGTACACAAAATTTTTTTGCACATGAGTGTGCTGGGAAATTTTAATAAGCACCTTGACTTTTGCCTTCATACCAGTGATGGTCACCCACTTGCTTAAAGAGTCTTTTGCTAATTTTTTTTTAAATATATGATTGAGCCTCTCAGCCTACTTTTCTTAATCTTTTCAACACAGAACAAGAGTGAGCACTTTTAGTTAAACTCATGCGGTCATGTTTGTTCCAACTTCAACTACCCCCAGTCTGAAAAACTAATCTTTCCCAGGATGAAGTTTTCTTTAAAAATATGATGTGGTAATCCTCTTTCTAGTAAAGACTACACAGCTGTCTTAATCTTTGCCCACGTATGGAAGGTACCCTTCGTTTTTCTGGATCCACTAACTTTAGAAGACAGGAATCAGTAAACAGCGGGCTAATCATTCTGTCTCCATTGACAAGCAGTGAAGGAGTTAATTATCTGCTTCTTTTCACTAATTCTGTTGCAGAGCTTGGTTGTGCATATTAAATGTCCAAGTTACCAGATTCAAAGAAAAACTTGATCTCAATTTGGCTACATATTAAAAGTGCCATTCCCTGTTGTCCTACCTAGCACTGTTAATTGCATACATTTAGCCCTCTATTGGAGAATAATTTAGCTTCAGATTGAAAAGAAACAGCCCTGGCCTTGGTTATTTTGGCATACAAGTCTCCAGTATGACTCTGTTTTCTAAGCAGACATTAATGATTCTAAAACTAATATTCATTGTTTGAAGAGGCATAGCGGCCTTGGCATTTACTTAACCTTTTGTCTCATGTATGAGACTGAGTCAGCCTAAATCCTTTTCTTAATTAATATCTATTCTTTTTTTTTCTGTCCAACATTATTTATTAAACAATTTGCATGCAACAATTAGAGTTGAGAGATTAAAAAAACCTCACTGTATGAGCAAGCTTGCTTAGTACAACAACGACCATGGAACTGGTCCTCCAGCTCAAACAAAGCTCTGAGCATGAATGAGAAGGGAAGGGGGAGTAAGTAAGGTCAGGTAAAAAAAATCAAACCCCACATCACACCATTCACCTGTTAGCCTTAATATGAAGCTACTCCCTACTAAAACAATAATAAATCTAGAGGCAAAGGGATAAAATACAACTCTAAAAGCATAAGACCCAAGGATTTGACGCCTCTAGTGAGTGTCAGTAATGACAGTTAGGGTTGTGAATAAAGTGCAGTCACTGAACCTTTTTGCTTATTGCTGTGGTAGAAAGAAATTATCATTTCGGATTCCTTTAGTGTTTCACAGGACAGCACTGTGTGCTCCATATGAACCATCTCAACTGGAGCTCACCTACTTTTCCAATGTCTTTGTTTCTTTATAATTCTTTGCACTTTTGTGATTGCGACTACTTTGTACACGCTGCTGAGTGTGCAATAAAAGACCCTTCCGAATGTTCAGATCAACATTGAAAATGGCAAGGACACCTTTAGCAGCTAAAATAAAAACATTTTGGGACTGCAGTTGTATGACATTAACTGAGAACCAGACTGCAGCTGGCTCGCATATAAATGCACATAGAAGTAAAGACTTGAACATATTTCCTCACCTATTCTTCCAGCCAGTAGCTATGCGTAATCACAGATGTTTTTCTCAGTGGGTTGACTATCTACAAGATGAGTGACTGAATGACCTTTTATATCTCACCAGGGCTGGATGACAAACCAGACCTACATGAAAAACTATAACGCTCTCCAGACTTTGAAGTCATAAGCAACATGGATGTGATAATATGAGCCATATCTTGCATCCGTTAGAAGACCCATAGGAATAAGAACCATTCTAGGTGTTGGCATCAATGTCATCCTAAGTCTTGTATTAGCCAATGATCCTCAATCTCTAATGCTCTTAGGATGTCCCTTCTAAAAGGCTTTAGGAGATCTCTGGGTACCACACAAAGCTCTCGATCCACATCTTTCACATGAACCTATAGACAGTGAACCGTTCTACCCCTATGACAAGGTCCTAATGGCCATATGCATGACTTGCTTCTTTGCAGGCAGGGAAGGTGTGGTGAAGAAACAAAGTGGGACCATTGCTTAGAAACCTTCCTCAGAGCTGAACTGGACCACAGCCACTATTTCAGAGCTGATGCTCCCAAAAGAAACAGTCCAGCCCTAGGGATCCAGAAGTGTCATTTTCTTCAGAACTACCTTGCTAATGTGGCACTACTTAAAATATTATTTCAAGCATATAGTTCACTACGTAATTTCAGGGCATGAACTTAGACAGCAGGTTTTAAAATCCAAATGCACGTCTATAAACCCAACGTATTAATAAGTTAACAGTTTTCAATAAGACATCAACATTTGCATGCATCTTCCTACTTGTTATGTGCAGTACTACATTTTTTAATGTTTCTTGGAAGCTAGCCAGAAAGTCTGGGTCCCTAGTTAGTTCATCTATTACTTTCTTGCCACAATAGATCTGGGTCTTGGCCAAGTACTGAACTCATACTGCATACAAAAACACAGGATTCTCTCCCTTATCTATTGATAGTCTTTGCTTCCCAGGGAAAGGGAAAAAAAATCACAAATTAAGATAAATAAGTAAATATATAAAAATCCAGCACTAATGTGGTAGAGGTATTTTTAGCATCTTTTAACACTATGTGTAATCAAAAGATTGCCTTATGTATTTATACTGCCTTAGTCTCCCAAAGGTCTGATTCATGACTATTCACCTGAACAGGAGAGGAAGATCTCTTCTTTAACTCCCTCCTGGAGCTTCTCAGGGTTTCCACAAGAATGACCAAGGTTACATGACCTGAAATAAAACAGGGGAGGAAGAGGCTTCAGTACCATCCTTCCTTTTTCAGTGTTTCTCAACCTGTGGACTATGGAAGGGTTTAAAGAGGCCATGAAGGGTTAGAGGCGGCCTCTGTTTTACATTTGACCTTGAAAATTTTTAACCGTTACTCAGGGCCTCTGGTGTCTTCAGAAGAAGACAGATGAACACAGAGGAGACACTTTTTTGAAAGAGTTTTGAAATGATTGTCCAGTGCAGCTCTGATGGCAGGACAATGAACATTGCTTTTACTGTGGGTTTAAGGTAGCAAACTAATACTTAAATTAACAAAGAGCAAGAAAAAAGGAATGAACGTCATAATGATCCTGGCTGTGGTTTTACAGTCACTTTAATCCACCAGAAGTCTGAGCTGCCCTTGAAAGGACTGGTCCTGCCTGCCCACCCAGTCCCGATGGGACCATTTTTGCCCATTCGAAGATGTGCATTTGATCAGAGAACTAATAGGCTAAAACATCATCTGACCCTAAAAATGCTTCCCGATGCTGCTGAGCACATGGAAACACAACATTCCTTGGAGCAGGGCAGGCAGGCATGAGGAGGTAGGGATGGGATGGGAAGGGTGTGCCGTGCCCTTGGCTAACAGCCCCGTTCACGCTGACCACGCAACCACGATGAAACCCGGGCCAAGGACATGTGGGGCAAAGCCAAGAGCAGTAGGGGAGACATCTCATCTTCACTTGTGCTGCAGCTAAAATCACAACCCAGTCCACATGGAATATTTTGCTGTCAGTGTAACACTAATCACAGTAGTCCACTGGGTTGACTTGTAAAATTTTGCTAATAATACCAAGGTAGCTGACAAGTTAATAGAACGCATGATTCCCGTACCTTCTGCTTGAGCTGTGTGAGTATTTTTTCTGCTTAATTTGCCCAAACAAAGCATCAGTGCCTTAATTTCAGTTATTTCAGAAATTAGATCCTCTTGAAGAATGAAAGGAAGCTGTGTTTGAGAGGGCTAGCTTTTTTATGAAGACATGTAATTAATGGAAGCCATTAAAGATACTTGTAAAAATGATTCAGATTTTTATATATGATGACTAACTAACCTATTATTGCTCTTCTTGGTCAGAGATTAATGGGAATTTCTTAAAGGATAAAGAATTATTTAACAAGCTGCAGGATATGTATGGGCTTGGAATACACTCTGTGATAGGGTGAATAATAAGAAATGTGGCTGTTTATTTCCTTGACTAATGAACCAAAGCTAAATTCAGAGGTAGCAAGATGTCAAAAAAACCCAAACCCAAACCCCCCAAACCAACAAAAACCTAACAAGGCAAGTGGATATTTTTTACATGAATCTAAACAAAAAACTGCTGTTAAGAAATTCAGGTTCTCATGTGCTCTAACTCAAGGTGGCGTAGGAACAGGCCACCATTATCTCTGAAATGACTGAGAAGCACCAAAGACTTTAAAGAAAGAGTTTAAAATCAGGTGATGCTGAATATTCAACAGCTCCTTGGGAGGGGAGAGAAAGAGAGAGAGACTGCAAGGCAGAGAGAACAAACCACTTTGCTGCTTGCAAGAGCTTTCCACAAAGAAATTTTCTTTACAAAGCAATGACAACAATGTGTTTGGTCAAAGATTTCTGTGCAAGGAATACTGACTTCTAAAACCAGGAGTAACAGAGCCACCTGATGATTCCCTTGATGATGGCACACATGGACAGCTTTCAATTTTCCAGCTCTTTCAGATTTTAAGTGACCTCAGAGTGTCTTGAAGCATCTTGTCCCCACTGGGTTGAAAAGCATGTGCAAAGAAGGACTGCAGCATCTCTAGGCTGACTTTGGCACTAAGGGAAGAGTGCAGATAACATTTCAGTAGAGAAGGAAACAGAAGGCAACCCAGTTTCTCAGGCAGCTGAAAACAGTGTTTGGTTCTTTTCACGAATGATTTGCCAAGTATTTTCTGCAGTAACTGTTCTGAGCAACAAACCGCAATGATTCATATGTCCAGGTGAAACAGTAATAGTTCCCTCTCTCTGTCTGAAACAAATAAACTTACTCTAGCTCTTTTCCAAAACAGACCCCAACCAAGCTAGGTAATAGCAGTGAGCCTTCTGCAGCTTGACACACAATTATTTTAATACCCACTATATCTTCCCCCTCTCAGGGCTCATTGGCTTTTTTCCTTTAACTTTTTGAAGACACACAAAGAATTGAATAACCTTTTCTCCATGTACCTGGCTGCAGCCACATCACTGAAGGGGGTCCTTTCGACATTTTAAAGGACCTGAAGTGTATGACAACATGGCACTGCAGTCAAGAATCTCGCCAGGGAACAGAATAAGAAGATTTATTTTATTTTTAATATTTGAAAGATTTCAAAAAGCATTCAACTGGATTTCTCACTAAGAGGATGAGTGAAGAGAATCCTTTGTAACTAAGCTGGGAGGCCCAAGTCTTTTATCCATTGTTACACAGTTTTTCCCCAGGGCAGAGTTAGGAAGGCCTGCAAGCCCCAGAAGCTTAACAAGGCGAGTACACTGGGTGGGCTTTTCTGCCATTGCTTAAGCTCCTCCCGAGGTAGGAGCTGTCAGAGCCGAGCAGGACCCACGCTCTATTTCAGCCACCAACAGAGATTATTTGGGAAGATCCTAGCAGCAGCGGTGCTCTCATGGAGGTGAATCTGCCTGGCCTGCCTGCAAATGCACATGCGTGTACTTGTACATCCTCGGTACCGAGCCACCTGCACGTCTGCTTCCTTAATAAACCAGAAGCAAAACCATTCCACAGAAAACTAGTAGCAAATTGGCACTTGGATTAATCACTGTGCATCGGACTTTGCCAAACTGCCTTTTTCTGTTGGCTTTTTCAAAATATTATACATGACTTGTTAATCGAAGATACGTTATCTCTTTCGGGATAGATTGTATAAAAGGAGGAAACTAGGGTAACTGTACTGCTAATACCTTTTTCTTTTCCTTTTGAACTTTTTACATTTTTCTGTGAAATCCCTACAAACTTCATGCAAATAAATTGGAGGGTTTTGATCAAATGGACTTCAGTATGTATTCCCTGAGCTTGGTTCACAGCACTGATGGAATCATCCACCTTTCCCACTGATGTTTGCATCTGGCTTAAAGTGAGAACTTGCTTGACAGTTTCCCAAGTGCCAATAATGTGAGAAGGAGCTCAGGACCTGAGGCAGGATAGCCAGGACACAATCTTACCTCCCAGCCCCCCAGAATCTTAATCTAGGACTTGGCCAACCTAGTTCATTACAAAACCATAAATATGCAAGATCTCTATTGGTAAAATTTTGCTTGGCAGCATTTCATAGCACTTTTGGTCTCCGTGAGATTTTCACTGTTAATACAGCCACAGAGGTGCATGAACTAGGAGCAGCAAAAGGCAGTTTACTTAGGTCCATTTGTGCCTTGATCAATGTGTCAGTTTACCATTCAAAGTTGTTCTCAAATAAAAGGTGAAATAAAACAGCTTTTAAGTAATTAAGCAACACTTTCCCAACTTGCCACAAAACTTGTAGGACCCTAATACACCAGAAATATTAAAGGCAAATGTCTTATGTATGAGTCCACTGCCTAGAAGTAGGAGAATACGGAGTTTGTAAATAACAACTGCAATACAAGTAATGCCTATTTTCTTACTTGATCCCACTGAAATTAATGGTCTGTGGTTTAGGTATGTGTCAGTGCCATAAAGCAGGATATGCTTGGGGACCAGGAAGTGTCTGCTTCATGTGTTAATGATGGAGTTATGGAGTGGCAGCAGCCATTTCATAGACAAAGTTGCAGAAGGATTTTTACTATACGCTCAACTCTCCCTTTTTATACTCCAACAAAAGATGGAGAAATTCCTAGGTCAGACCTGGGGCCAAGGTGGAAATTTTTCTATAAAATTTGAAAGGGATCCAGCTAGAGATTTTCAAATGATGCCACCCCTGAGAAAACACAGCTCGCAAGCAGATTGTGCCCCTCCTAGCACTTGGGTGTACTCTCACACAGGGGTGACTTTGGGTATGAACAAAACTGTGTTCAAACAAATTATTGCCTGCCCCCCGTTGTCGTGTGTCCCCCCTCCTCCCCCGGCCTCTTCTCCACTAAAGCCCCAGCTAGAAGAGGCTAGCTTCTCTAGCCCCACTATTCACAGAGACATGCTTGAATAACCCAAGAAAAAAATATCCTACTAAGGAGTTATATTTTAACATTTATGCTATGGCTTTTTGTATAATAGGAATAATCGCTATTGCTTTGTAGTACACTTACAACAAATAGCTTTTGAGATTGCTCAAACACTTTAGCTCCACTTCAGCTCTTAATCAAACTCAGCAGCTGTTTATTGCAATTACACTATAAAGCAATAGACATTATCCCCTAACTAACTGTCTTATTAATATAGGTAGTTACACAGCTATTTCATAGTTACTCTTAAATAACTGCTTTTAATTATTTTATAAACATAAATAACCATCTCAATAAATTTAAATTAAATGCATATATGAGAAAAGTAATTTAAAGCATTGCACAAAATTGCATCTGTTTACCAATGTTTAAATTGATGTCATTGTGTAATTCAACTAAAATGCAACTTTAATTCATTTCAATTTTTGATTGCCAATGGAACACCTAAGACACTAGAACTTCCTAAACATTGAAATGGGCACTGTCTGGTCTGTCTTCTGTTACTAAATTTTCTTTGCAATATTAATTTGCTGTCAGGAGAATGAGATTTCTTTTAACCCACAAAACTTACAATTTAATATCCCCATTTAGTTCTCTTTTCTTGCCGTTCCCAGTCAAAGCAACAGATGAAACTGGATTGCATTTTGCCTTCTAGTTCACTTGCGCAACTCTTCTTTCAGTGGAGAAAAGGATTTTATTTTCCTGTGCAATACTGGATCCTCCATGCCTTATGCCATTTGTTCTGGTAGGATCAAGCTCTTTGCCTTCAGCTAAGGGGAAGGCAGACATCGCCCGACCTGGCCAAAAATCCCCTTATTCTTCCTCATGGCGTGCAGTTTATTGTTCAGGGGCCTCATTCTACCCAAAAATCCTCCACTGCAGAGCAGGCAACACTGGTACAGCAGCTCTTATCCCACAGTGCCACTAATGAACATTTATCTGAAAAGGGACCACGGCACACATTAGTGTATGCCACTTCTCACTTTGCAGAACGGTCCGCCCATCATACTGGCTTATTGAGATGTTCTTATCCCCAGAGTCCTTGCTATTGGGGAAGAAACAAAAATCTCCTATCCTTATTCTGTTTCAGATTCCTCCCCTGAAAGATAAAGAGGAAAATGTTTGCTGAAGAGCAAGGAGAAAAGGAGAGGCACTCCCTTCACCACTTGTTTGCCACAGACAGGAGGACAGAAGATGTTAGAAAGTGCTGGGAGAAACTTAACATGGCAAATGTAAGTCAGGAATGGGGTGAAAATACAGCTGGAAAATATAAAGGTGCAAAAGGAGATGAAGAGGCCTCACATACTTTCCTGCCAGCCATTTTCTTTTGCCACTCAAAACTTTTAGTTCTATATTTATTTTTATAGCTGATACAGGGACCGGTAATTGTGAACTGCTACTGCTCTGAAATTAAATCACAACAAACCCCCTCAAAAGTAACTGGGGTGTATTGAAAATAAGTGTTGAAGTCAGGAACATTTAAAACGAAATTTCTCTGAGGGTCTTGATTTGGATCTCAGCAGCTTTTAAGCTCCAAAACTATGGAAATTGAAGCATATTTAGCTCTTGGATATCAGTCAATGTCAAAGATGTTACAGGAGAGCAACACAGTGAAGAATTTGTTCCACAAAATCCAATCTACTGATGGTGAATTCTGCTAGTTAGCAAAGTCCATCCTATCCTTGGGCTGCTAATTAGAGGACACAACCTCTCTACAAGGAATCATTAAAGAACGGTGTTTCAATGCATGTACACTCTGTTTTAGGATGAAGGGTGCCTCAGTGACACCATGCCTATGGAGAAGTGGAATGTAGCTGGAGACAACAAAGATGAAAATGATGATTTATTTATTTTAATCTTCTATGCAAATGTAACACGTAACATGAAGGAACAATTAGCGGCTCTGTCAGAAAGGGGTTGCTGATGCTGTGATCCGGCAGACACACTAAGCTCCTCAGCAGACGAGCTCTTAAAAGTTTACAGACTACAGCAAAAACATGGGTGATTCGTAGGTGACAAACGGATTTTACAGAAAAATGTAGAAACTAAGAGTGAGGGAATACATGTTTAAACTTCAGGTAACTGAGAGTTATCAGGGTTTGGATAATTGAAGTTCCAATGTATATTTGCCTACACTGTCGCTCACCTTTGAGCCCTACCTAGGCATCTTGACATTTATGTAGTCTGAAATCCTGAAAGCTCTGAGTTTAGACAACTAAATTGTTGCTTGTCAATTTAGTCTTGACTGAAAGACAGGTGTTTTGTTTCAGAGTAGCACTCCTTTTAGACTCCTCCATTCCCAAGCTCAGATTACTGAGCTAAGGAACTACCAAAAATGAAATAACTTACAAGCAGGCAAAGACATTTACATTCCTTGAACAAAGGAATTCTTTGGGCAAAATAGGGATTTTTAATTATTGCTTGTTTTTTTTGTCATATGGGATTCTCAGCTCTAGCTCTCTTGTGGGAGCTGAAGAAGCTTGGAGGCTTTGAAGGTTCCTACATTTTTGGTAATGTGGTAGATCCTTTGCTAACTGCTATGCAGTTTTACAAGCTTGCTCTGCTGAATGCAAGCTGCTCTCTGAACAAAACCCTGAACAAAAATCCAGCCGAGAATCAGAACCAGAATTCTCCAAAAATGTAATTCTGGGAGCAGGCACACGTACAAGCCCACTACACACACAGCAGTCAAATGCCAACAGTGCAAGCAAGGAGTATCTGTTAGCTACCTGATGCCTACATCCTAACTTTACATCTAATTTAAAGTGGGTCATTATTATCAGGCGTTGATTATTATCCCTAGTAAGTGACTGGGATCCTTTCCAATAACGAACGAGTTCTCTCTTGGCACAACTTTGCACAGGCGACTTACGCAGTCCAAGAGCTGCACATGCTGATGGTGCCACTGGGATCCCACATCTGATTGTGGCTACAGTTTTGTAGTGTTAATGCAATGGAAAGTGAATCAGGGAGCCCAGAAAACAGCTCAGGCAGAACATAGCACCATCCGTCTGACCCCAAATTTAGCCTGCCTTTGAGATGCTACTGCCTGTGAGCAGCAGATGAGCCTATTACCATGAAGTGCCTCGCTGCAGAAAGCAGCAGCAATTGAGACCCAGAGTGCACTGACCCAGCCCTGCCTACATTCATGCCCTCTGATAATTCAGGTTTTCCTGTTTCTGGATCTGAGTGCTGGTGCCCGTACACTTCTGGCTTCTTGGCATTGTGGCAGGGTTTAGACCTTAATTCCTTTGTTTATGCCATTAAGTGTGTTGAAGGCAACAGAATACAAGCTTCATCACACCGACCTGCCAATAACCTCAGCTCTGACCTGGAGGGATCACGTGTTCTGGCATAGGTTAAGGGTCTCATTTAATTTAGAACCTTAAACTGGATTTGAATTGTAGCCCCAGAAGTAAAAAGCCAGGGTTTTTATCTGGGAAGCCACATGGCTCTGGTTTCCTGATTGGTACTTGTGACATCCTGGTATTGGCAAACCATGGAGATATTAACTGTGTGCTCTATTTTCTGCCCTTAATTATGGCCAGCTAGTCTGATTTTTCTTTCTTTTTTTTTTTTTTAAAGGTTTTGAGTGACAAAGTGACTATGCATATCATTCCACATTTGAACTGTAAGACTTCAGTATTTCTACCTCTAGTGTGTAATTGGATCAGCTGCCAGTTACAGAAAGGAGCTGGGTGAGTATTAAGTGTGTGGAAAATGAAGAAGAGTCCAAGTGTGAAGGGGAGGAATAATTTGACAAAGCCTGCAGTGAGCTGTACGCAGTTTTCTCATTCCAAAATGGAGTAGGTTTTGAAGCGCATGAGAAAAAACTGGCTTTGATTTACTAGCTTTGGTTCACAGAATGCTAGCCATAATCTTGGAGTGACTCAAGACATACAAAAAGCCACAGTCCCTGCCCCAAGGAGCTTACAATACTGACATTATCATAACGAGGATGGCTGAGTGCCAAACTGAAAAACAGTCTGCTTTTATCTGACTCGGTAAAGCTGTGCCTTGAACAACCTTGTCAGGCACTGCATAAATCTACTGCCAGAGGCTTGGCATCATAGCAGGACTGGGGCTTAGCGTGTTCATGATACGGTGGTCCTCAAACCATTGCACCCAATGCTTTTTTGTAGGTCCCCACTGTAGCACTTGCTTACTTTACTTTTGAGTTTCTCAAAGAAAGCAATGAAGCTAATATAAGCATGAAACATTTTAAAATCTACTACAAAAATCCAAAGTAAATCTCAGCCCTTTAAAAAGGTGAGAAATAGATGAGGGCTGTGCCCAGTCAAAAAGTGAGTGTTTCTCTCAGGGCAAGCAAATTGCCTTGCCACTGAGTTCCTCCATTAACCACAGTTATGACGGGATCATACAGACAGACAGTTCTTTATCCAGTAAGTGTTCAACCATTTATACCTTTATAAAATGCAAGTTAATCCCCTCAGATATGAATAGGCAGTTTGCAGGTTTCTGGTCAAATGCTACTGGTGGGACAGAAAAGCTAGATATGGAGTGGGTAGCCAGAACGTCCTTCACTTTACATTTCAAAGTAGCTCTAAGACGCAACTCAGGACAACAGTCTGATCAGGAGGTGACAAGTGTAGGGGGTAAGGAGAGAGGACCGCAGCCTAAGATAAAAGAAAAGGTCACAGAATCCAAAGCAGCTCATGAAATAAGAAGAAGAAATGGCAGTTACCTGGAAATTCACAGACAGTTGTCCCTCAGCTGTAGAAATGCACCATAAAATCCACCACGCTGATCTGTAAGGAATAAGCAAGAAACGTTCATTAGTGGTGCAAACAAACATAGAGGATTACAAATATGCCAAGTGGAGTAACTGCCCAGCAGCAGCCAGGATACAGGTAGTATTGCCAAGAAGGCGGACAGAGCAAAGAACAACTGAGCTTTGCTATCTCCCAACTCTAGGTTGCTTTAAGATACACTTGGTGGTTTACTGCCCATAGGACCAAACTGGTATTCTGGGATTTGGAAATTCTTCTGCTATGCCTTCAATAGCATCTACTAATTGAGAGAAGCAATGTCCAAAAGGGCCCCCGGGTTATGGCCACGGAGTCATATCCTTTCTCACTGGTATAAAAGCTCTGCAGACAACTCTATCAGGCAAAAACACAACAAAAAAAACCAACTCAAAATCATTTCTCTCTGCCTCTCCAAGGGGGGTAGGGCATTAAGACAGAATGCCCTACCTCAAAGGAAGTCAAGATTGGATCAGAACACCTCAGAGAGACAGAAAGGGAGAGATGGCAAGAGGGGTAGTGTAAAGGTTTTATCAGCATGAGTTTGGGATGACCACATTACTCATAGGTCACGGTGCTTTCCAGCTGGCTAGAGACAGATGAAATAAGGAAGACAACGGCCTCCGGATTTCCAGGTAGCAGCTGCAGCCAAGTCTGTCTTTTCAGCTGCCCTTTTAGTCTGGAGTAAGTATGGTGCTGCTCAGAAAGGGGCTGACGTTGTATGCAAAAGGGAACTCACCATGAGATCCCACTATCACCAAGCAAGCTCTAGAAGAACATCAAGACAATATTTGTGTTGTTAGCGGGAGGAAAACTTCAAATGCAAGGCAACTGGTTTTGCCTACAGTTTGCATACCTCCAGTGTTTCCTAATATTGAACTAAAACAGGTACTTTGGAGATCCTTGTGGATCTCAGCCCACCTCCAGCAGGAAGACACTAGGAATGGGTTATCCTGATGTGAGTCCATAATCTTTATGGCAGAAAACAGGTTTAGTTCTTCATGTCTCATAGCAGCAGCCACGATACTGAGATTGTCTTATATAATAAAGACATCACAAATATCATTTATTTATACTGAAGTGATGTCATTCTGCCAGGCGCCATACAAAGACTTTACCATGGACTGCTTGCATTTTTCAGAAGGTATCATCTAATGAGATATACACACACAGAAATCCCAACAGCCGAGTGGAAAATAATATTGCCATTCCTGACATTTTTCAAATTAGCATGAGCTCATAATGAAGCTTTTGCAAGATGTCTCTTTCAAGGATTGGTTGGATACCTCTCCTGCTGGGAATGGATGTACACGGGGTAACTGCCCTCCTGCTCTGTGCTTAATTCTCTCACCTCATCACCTCATTCTATGTTGCTTGTTTCCTGCATTCGGAGATCTCCTGCTTGTGTTTGAACTCTCTGAATGCTCTCTTCAGCTACACACAAGAAGCTGGAGGCCTTGGTAACCTTCTACCCCAGCAGTTCTTTTCCTGCAGTCAGGAAATTATCTCTTTTTTGTTTTCTTTTTTTTTTTTTCTTTTTTTTTTAATTGCAAAGAACTAGGGGAATTCCCCCTTCCAGTGCCTGGCTTTATGCTGGGCACTGATGGCAGTGCTGGTGACCGCAGCAAAAAAATCAACAAGCCACACCACTCACAAACAAAAGTGGTTCATTTTGCATAGGGTTTTATGTCAATATTTTGATAATTTCAGGAATTCCACATTCATATTGGTATTGAGATATCTAGAAAACAACGTATGCTTCAAATAACTTTGGTAAGCACCACAATGTGCCTGTGTGAATGCTTGTACATTTTTCCATGAAGAACTCAAATCAGATAAAACTCTCAGACTTGATTTTCAGCTGCTAAAAATCCACAAAGATAATGTAATTACTGACATGCCTGCAAAATACCTTGCCCTGAAATATCTTGGCCCCTCCGTTTCTTTCACTTAAGCGGAGGGAATAGGTACCAGTAGGGGAAGGTTTCACGTCTCTGCATCCAACTCTTCAGCGATGTGAGTTCGCATAAGGAGCTGGAGGCTGTAGCTGCCTTCTGCCCCAGCAGGTTTTCTTTTTCCTTCATTCAAGAAATTTTCTTTCTCTTTTTTTAATGTAAACAACATGGGAATTCCCCCTTCTGTTCTTCAGTTTTCAGAGAGGAACCTCATTTGTGTTTTTAACTAAAAATCCCCCAAAAGCCATCAGAGGGCTCCCTGACTTTAATGGGGCAGACCTAGCCGAAAAGGGATGCTCCTGCTGTTCACCAACGACCTTCCTTGCCCAGTACTGTATTGCTGGTGGCATTCGGGCAGTGCAAGCACCTCGGGCCATCGTGCCCCAGCACTCTGCCTCCCAGCACAGCTCTGTCACTCTGTGCACAGTGCTCGTGTCACACTGTTTACAGAGTGTGACAGACCAGAGGAGAGCACAGGTACAGTAGGAAGGGAACTGGGCCAGGCCCAGTGGCATTGAAAAAGCATCACCAGAGGTTATCAGTCTCTGCAGGGCAGACGGAAGCAGAACTGAGGGCTGCGGACAGGGATTAAAGAGAAAAAGTAAGTGGCACCTCTAATATGTTTTGCCAGGATATAGGAAGAAGAAAAGAAGTATGAGACAGACAAACAAGAGGTAAAACTGGTTTAGGAAAGAAGAGAGAAAAGGCACAGAAAATATTATAACAAAGGAACCTCATCAGTAGCAACAACTCAAGGAGAAAAGAGGACTGATGGATAGCTGTGCTAGCATGAGTGAGGAAGGATAAACCAAACCATTTCAAAGCATTAAAAAAGAAAACCAAGATGCATTTAAAAAACTTAGTGAGAAAAAAAAAAAAAAGAAAGCCAGAGGACAAATAAAACACGGAGAGAGGATTTCTGTGAGCGCAAAAACAGAGGTCAGTACTCTGTGGTCATTCCCTAAGAAAGGAGGAAGTAGAAGTAAAGGAAAATACCTAAATATAAAAGACTATGTATAAACAAATGAGCCATTGACTGCTACCCTATGATTTTTTGGAAAGTTTGCTATTAGCATATCTCCAATGATAAATGCCTTAATATGACGCCAGCTTTCTGTGGACAGAAATGCACAAATGCAGCAAATCAGTTCTGCCAGGCAGACGGTGAAGTAACAAGAAATCATTTCCCCCGTGCCACATGGCACTGCTTTGGTCCATGCACATCCTCTCGCCAGCATATACCCTTAGAAGAGGCACGCAGCAGGGCAGTAGAGCAGGAGGATGTTTAGCAATACAGAGGATGAGAACGCAAATGTATAACTAAGTTGGGAGCCTAGAGCTTAATTCAAACAGTAATTACACAGGTTGATCTCTGACCAAGGCTCCTCAGTTCACATCCTGGCCCAGTTGCTCTTTTTTATCTCTTGGAAACCAGTTTGTCTAGGCAGAAAAAATACTTAGGGATCATGCTTGCCAAGACCATCAAAATTGAAAATTGCCAAGAGTCTCCTCAGAATGGCAATGACATCCATAAAAAGACTGGATGGGTAAGAGCATGTTCAGGAGCTGTTTGGTCTACAGCTGAGCCTGAGCTGGTGCCCTGTCATGATGGCAACCTCACACCATTCATTAAGCCCACTAAGCTCAAGCTAATGTCTCAGATCCCCTCCAGGGTGCCCTGGCACACAGCTGCAAGCTCACCTTTCCACGGAGCACCTGAGCCACCCCATTGACTTGAAGTCTGAAAGAGGAGCCATGGCACGGATGTGCAGGCCCAACGCTGGGCAGGGATGGCTCCATGGAGGAAAGGTGGATGGGAAGAACTGAGCAAAGACTAAAGCCAGCCTTCATTTTGCAGACATCACTCAGGCTTTTCCCCTAGCTCGGCTGGTATGGAGCAGATGCCCTACTCCATGGGAGAGAGGTAATTCCAGACCTGAGGCTTAAGCCAAGACAATTCTTGTTTGTAACTCTATATTCTGAATGACAGAAGGAACCATTTTCCATGCTGGCCTAGTTTTAAAAGTAAAGATGTATGGGTGGCCCTGAGAATTTATGCGGAAGTTTGACAGGGTTAAAAGTTGTGCCAACTGACATGTTTTCAAGCAGAGAAATACCAGGAAGGAATCCTTAGGCATTATAGTGTATATGGCCAAAATACTGTTCTCAGTACCCCATCAGTGGGGTTATATGATTAACATTAATCATTACAAAGGCAATATTCTGCCTATTGATCAGGGCCCCGTTCTGGAAGGGATGGATCCAGACTGACACTGAAAGTTGATTTTGCAATGTATATATGTACATTCACTTGCAACAAAAGAATCACATATAGTCCTTCATTTATCAGTAAAATCCAGTTACCTTCTGTAGTATCGCACCAACATAAAAGAGGCAGCAGTCTGTCCCCAAATCCCCATTCCACAAACTCCATATTGTGCTGCTACAAAGACGCGGCTGCTTCAGAGGCTGAGCAGATAGTGCCCAGATCCTGCAGTCTTTGCTCAGACTTCAACTCACTGACTGTGATGGAAGTATTACTTTAATTCATGACAGTATCTTCACTGAGTGCTTCTGTATACATCTCACTTGCCAAAAGAAATGCTTTTCACTTTTGCTTTTTTTTTATTTCTTTTTTTCTGGGGGTGGGAAAGAAGATGCAGCTTAATTTTTTTAATAGGAAAAGAATCCACACCCTCTTTTTCTGAAACAGACAACTTAGAGACACAGAACAGCTTTTTTTTTGTTCCCCCCAACTCTTGCTCTGTACACCACCCCAGTTCTACCCTTGCTTTAAGATTAACTGCCGATCTGAAGATTGACTGGGCTATCCTTAAGGCCAGACACTCTTTGGATTTGGTTATTATATTAAGGTACATTGGTGTGTCTAAATAGACAGCTGTACTGAAAATGGAACACAAAGGAGCAAAATTCAGCCTGTTCCAGTGTGGGTCCAAAGCCCAGAGTGTCTGCGATGCTGTATTCTTTTGTTTCAAATGCAGATAGATAAACTACAGCCTTTTTTCCATGACGGTTATAATGCAGAATATGAAAAACTCTTGGGATGATTTAAGCTGCAGGGTATTCTCCCAGAGTTCTGTCCAAGAATAATCTAGTAAAAATGTGGACAGAGAACCATCGACCTCTGCTTTCCCCCGAACATATGCAGCTCTGATCAGTCTGGTATTTCAAGAAAAACAAGGTCCTGAACCCTAATCCTCAGACACATAACAAAGCGCACTTCACAGCTGTGATGCACAGCTACTATCAGCTCCGAGGCCTGAGTGGGTCCCAAGACAATGCCTCCTTTATCACCCAGAGGACAAATATCTAGACAGCAATATTTTCTGCTTGAATGCTTCAAGCATCTCTCGCAACTCCTGACTGAAAGAGAAAACTGAGCTGAGAGTGTTTGCTGAGTGATTATTTTAATTTACTACTTGATGTAAATCTAAATGAACTGACATCCAGCTTGAGATGGACAGAAAACAATCATTGTGAAAAAAGAAAGAAGGCTAATATTACAATATCATTTGAGTAGCACAGGTTTAGGCAACTTTAGCAGTGGCAATGTAATAGATAGTGAGGCAGGGTTTGCATTTCCTTTTCTTCACTCAATTACCATAATAAGTTCTGTAATTTTAGGGCTGTTTATTTATCAGGCGACGATAACAAAGACGCTCAGAACACGGTGTCTGAATGCAGTACTACAAAGCATCACAGTGTAAGCCCTCGCATGCAGAGGGATTGCTGATTCTCACACACCTGATTATCCGGGCGTACGTGTGTGTATGTGTGTTCAGAAGCAACAATATTCCTATTTTTATTAATTGCTAAAGTGGCACGTGTTTTGCATCTGCCTTGAGGCAGAGTGAGGGAAAGGGGTAGAAAAGGAAGAAAACTTCCTGGTAAAGTTCTCCAGTGCTTTAAAAACCTGTCAAGTCACTCTGCTGAGCTTTCTCCTATGAACAATAGATTTGGGACCTGGCCTGCCTGCACCGGGGAGTCTGTCACTGCTGCTCTCTGATCCGGGTTTCCAATGTTTGATGGCTGCGCAGTGTCACAGAACAGCTGGAAGAGAGGCGCCCCGGCTGAGTGCATGAGATGGAGGGGAAAAAAAACACAAACAAAAAGCAAAAGATTTCTTTGTGAGGCAGACACAAGCATCTGGGCTCTGCCAGAGCGAGACGCATCACCTTGCGGCATGGCCTGTGGCACCCTACACTGAGAAGAACAGGTATTAGTGCCCCACAGGCCCCCCTCGTTCCCAAATGAGGACCAGGGAGAAGGTGCATCCCATGCAATGCAACCCCAGATGGAGGTCCAGCAAGAGCTCCCTTCCGGTGGGGCTCAGCAGTGGGTTCACCACCTCCTGCAGCTCCCAAAGGCATTTATCCAGTGGGAGACCACCTCCTCAGGCCCCTCCAGGCATGGCATGCCACGGCAGCACCAACAGGCTGGAGAATTGGGTAGGAGGCCCTGCTAGCTCATCGCTCGGTGCCTCTCTCTCAGTACATCAAAGAGCCATATTGCACCCCCAAGGCTGACTGAATGCACCTGGGTCAACTTTTTATTCCAGCCTGAGATGCTTGTGTCAGTTTTTGGGGAATTTGTGGTTGGAAAGACTAATCTACATGCATAATTTCTTTCGCATTGCCTTAAAAGCATGTACCTAATTTGAAACAAAACTCACTGAGTAATGTTCCATTTTGCATATACCAAAGATCGATGGAAAAGCTCATAACTGAGTAAGAATAAAAGGAGTTGAATAAAGATGAAACTCGATGGGTTTCTAAGACTGCTGTTCTACAGCCTCAAGCTTTTGGAAGAATATCATGACTTCCTGTTAAATTATTTGAACCACTACCTTAAAGAAATCTCTGCAGTTCCTTCTTAAATTCTACAGGAGGCTCAAAAGCACGTCGGAAATATTTTTACTCTGTACCATAAGATGTTTTTCATCAGAGTAACATGCCTCTTAACCCATAGCCATATATTCAATTAAATTGCATGGGCATATGTGTGTTTATTTACATAATGTGTAAATGTATAGCTGGGTATATATAAACAAAAGGCTTTCATAACACAGAGGAACACACATGGCGGTATAATTTGTGTATACGCACACTGTGTAACTGCAGCCGTTCATGTCAACACCATTCATCACCTGTATTCACCAAAATGGTGTCAGTACTGTTCCTCACGCTGCCTACAAGTTCACCACAATGATAATCTCCGTTCTCAATTAATTAAGGACAATTTAAATATTTTAAGTGAATTACATTAACATGACAAAACAGTAAAATTTAAATTGTGGAGCTGTGAACAGAAAACCTGTGACAAAGTCCCTCTTTCAACACAGTCACATAGAAAAATCTTACAAATTGACAGTATACATTACGCACAGCCTAACTGTGGACATTTTCTGTCAAGCACTTAAACAGAGAGACACAACAACGGCTCTAGTGTGAAAAAAGAAATATCTGTAGGGGACTGGTCCTCACTAAGGGCAACCTTGACAAGTTCAAGCATGCACCTGAATCAGCATTAAAAATAACTCTGCCATACCAAAGTTGTTCATTATGAAGGTCTGTCTAAATTATTGTGGGATTGCAATGGACCATCATTAACTGCCCTTATGTAAAAATACTACCAAACCTACTAAAACGAGTATTTTTTCAAATGCCCCTGTTAAATATTGCTTCAGTAAGAGGCTTACAAATACATGGCATGAAATGTTACAGATGATAGAAATTTTTTTTTTGTTAGTTCTGTGGGGCTATTTACAACAAATCTGAAATTTTACGTTCAGGACTCAGAAAGCAGCGAGACAACGCTTTCCCTTCTAGGGACGAAATTCTGTAAGAAAGACTGTAAGAACTCTAGCTTGTATTTATAGCCTTACCATACAGCTACTATGGATCTAGCACTCTTCACTGATGAAGTGTCTGATTAACATATACCGTTATTGGGATTTGCAAATTAAAAGCTGGATCTTGCAACACTTATGTGAGTCAGCCTTAATCACATGAGTAGTCCCCAGCAGGAGTAAATGTTGCGGGATCAGGCCCTTCCAAAATGAGCAAAGCTTCATTAGCCCCTTCATGTGATTTTATAAATATGCATGTTCTAATGGAGTGTGATGATGTAGGTACGTACAAACTCATGTAACTCGTGCGAGTACTGCCAGTGATCTCAAAGGGATTTGGGACTTCCACAAATAAGATTAGGTTATGGTAAGATTAGTTGATGTCATACAAAAATAATAGAGAGGAGAGAGTGACCTCTCCATTTTGCTCAGGTTACTCCCTGACAATACAATAAAACACACTACAAATACTAACGCAGAAAGGTAGAGTCTAGCTTCTGTTGCTTCGCCCGTGCCAAGAACTCCTACTCAGACCAGAGGAAGTTGCCGAATGGGGTCCGTACTCCTCAGTGTCTAAGAAAAATACTATTGTAGTTTAGCTGTAAAAAAGCATCTTCCTGACATGGGACTGTATGCTGAAGTGGACCGTGGACGTATCCAAGACAGCTGCAAATGAGCTTCTCAGCAGAGTAAATGACCTCCCCCCTGGCTCTGGGCCACCACACTGGGCTGCTTTTGCCACCTGAGCTTCTGCAGGTGCCTCAGCGTTGGAGCACGTGGCGCAGCACACATCTGCCTGCAGAAGATCTGAAGGTGAAGAGAGCTCCTGCTGCTCATTCTTCACCAAGCTCAACAATGCTCGGCATGTGATGTCACACGGGGCTATTGCAGAGATGATTATGACATCACAAAGAGTGAGCAGAAACCACCCAAACCCCCAAAGAACTGATGAATTCCTCAGAGGCAGTTTTTCTGCCAATGACCCTTGTTGTAAGAACTGGGAGAAGGAGCACCCTTTCCCTGAGAGAAGAGATATTGCTTACCCAGAAAGAATTCTTTCTGGGGTGTCAACATTTTAATCTAAAAACCACGCTGCATTTCCTGTTGGTAATTCTTAGCTGTAATTATGAAAACTATTGCAATTAGGTTATTCAAATTATGAAAATCTATTTCCTTTTAAAGATTTAAGTGCAACCTTTTTTATGAAAAAGAACACATAAAACCACTGAAATACTTTGAATTCCTCCTCGTGCCACAGAATCTGAGCACAATTTATCTAGATAAGTTTTAATTATAGCCTTTCCAGAAAGACAGTACTCTGTATAAATAAAAAGAAATATAATTGATAAATGTAGTCAGATGGTACCCAGGTTGTTTAAATAGACCATTAAGCTCAAAATGTCTAAAGTTAAATTAGATTGTATTCTCTTTCACCTAGGGCTTTTGTAAGGCACAACTGGCATGTATAGTCTTGTCCACATTAATTTTTACTGCCACGGTCAAAAAGCAGCATAAGTCTGATGCTTGTGTAGAATTTTCTGTCTTTATTTGACGTGATCATAGTAGAAGAATTAGCTCCCTTGGTGCAGAGAGTGAAAGAAGGTTAGTTGAGGGAAATAAGGAATTTTCAGAGGAAAGAAAAAGTTTGAGGGAAACATATGGTTTAAATGCTCTAGCCTATTTCAGATCAAGCTGAGAGAGTTGAGATCTGTTGGTTCAGAGATCCAGTTCACTGCACATTCCTACTGTGCCTGCCTACTAATTGCATCCCATGTTTGTCAATCAAATATTTGCAATTAACAAAAATATTCCCTTAAGAGACATATAACAGAGGCTGCTAAGGATCCATTGCTTTGCTATTAGAGTCAGCTTAAAAAAAAGTCTTTAAAAATATTCTGCTGATGATGACACTGCCAGACACTTCCAGTCAAAACATTAACAAGCAGAATAGGTGGCATGGGGGCTTTTCAAAGAGATTTTTTTCAAAGAAGAAAAACTTTGATCTTAGTATTTCTGACCCATCCTCCACCTCTGATTCTTCAATCTACAAGTACATATAGTGGTTTAATTTCACTCAGTGCATAACTTGCCTAAGGATAAAAGTTGATCTAGATTTTTTTTATTTAACTCCAATTTAACTGATGCTCTAAAGCTGCCCTATCACTGCATAATACACACTCACACAAGGTTTCTAAGCAGAAACTGAAGAAAGCAGACTAGAATAATAAGAAATGCACAAGGTTCAGAGGAAACATTAATTTGTAAATAGGTAGAAATGCCAGTAATTTGTTGGGAATTGAAAGACCTTCTGTATGCAACAGTGAAGCATAGCAGCTGTGCACTGCTGTTTTATAAATCAATATTACATCTGAAGGTGGTGTTTGAATGTTTGTATCATTGTGGTTTGAGTCAAACAAAGTTCTGTGATAAGAAATGATCAAACAAAACAAACAAAATCCCTTCCCTGTCTTGTCAGATAAATTCCAAACATAATTCCACAAGAGGGATAGAACATTCAAATCATCCACTTTTTTATAATTGCATAAACCCCTCAGTCACAGAAAGATGATTGGATCGGTGATGGACTATTGTATTCTCAAAGACATGGATCATGCCAATGGAGAGCTCCCGCGAAATGATAATAGTGTGCGCATTTTCTGTATGACCTAAGTGGTGAGCTTTAAACCCCATCCAAGCCAAAATGCAGCGGTCTGGTGTGAACATGACTGGGACCAGGGGACTCCAGCCTTCCACTTCCACCTCTAAAACTAATTCCTTCAGTGCCATGAGCAACCACTTATCCTCACTGCTGCAGTTTCTCCATCTAAATACAGAGGATAATATATAGCCAGCTAATAAAAAGAGCTCAGACTTAGGCCAAGTCTACCCAAGGAAAAATCTGCCAGCATAGCTCGGCAGGTACAGCTTGATTAGCAGATTTGCCTCATGTCGACACAGCCTGCACCTGCGAACAGAATATTTTCCCTGCCATCTACAAATTCACCCATGCTAAATGAAGCAGAATCCCAGCAACGTTAATGATTTTCCCCATCAAAAGTGATCTAAAATATTGTATGCCCCCATGAGTGACATTGCTTCATTTTCTCAAAGGCTGTAAATAAACGTGAAATGTTCAGAAGACACAAAGGAGCTGCCTTCCCTTGCCATTTTTTTATCTTTATAAAACATTCCCTTAATTTAGGCTGTGGCTTAAAAAAACTCCATATCACAAAGCTATGTGTTTGGGGCTGTAACACTTGCAGGGAATGGGCAAAGAGGTAAGATACAGCATTTCTTGTAACCCACCAAGCCCAGTTTCTGGAACCTCAGGAAAGAAAGGGAGTTGGGAGCGCGGTGTCTGCAAAGAAATATCCTGAGAGACATCTGCTGGCCACTTTTACCTTGCCGAGCTCCACTCACTGACTGCAGAGCATGCAAGTTTGCGACATGGGACTTTCTGAGTCAAGGGGCAAGACGGTGGCCACACAAATCATAACTCTACAGCAAACAAATATCAACCAACAGCCCCGCCTTTGGGCTCCATAAAAGATTTAGCAACATCCTTATTGTCTGACTTATTACGAAAGGAAACAAATTCATCACTGTGACTGCAATGAAGCGGGCTGTGGAGAAGCAGGACAGCTGAACAGCATCCCACACCACGCCTGTAGGCACATCTCCAGCCTAGTGACCAGCGACAGACTTCCCTGCCACTGCTGAATACACAGACTCCAAAGCTTGGCATTTGCATCCCGCAGCTGCCTGCGTACCCCCTCTGCGTGGCCACTTGCATTGGCTTCGCAACTGTGGCAGATAAAGGAGGACAGCAAAGCTGGGCAGCACAGATAGCGACAAAAAGACAGAGCCTAACTAGCTTTCAAAGGGCTGGTGTTGGGCAGATTTTAAATTGCAGACTTGCATTGAGAAGTCCCATTTGTAAATACTCAGCCATCATTTTGCAGGGGGTTGTCAGATTATGGAATTTTATCATCAAGTTTGAGGTGGGAAAAGAAGAGGAGGAGACGGAGGAGGCCGGTATTTTTGTTCCTGTCCTTCATTTCCTGATAAGGAGACACTTTTGATCCAAGAGATTTTCTTTTTTTCTTTCTTCCTTTCCTTTTTTTTTTTTTTTTTAATCTGGTAGCATAAATTTGTTTCACAAGATGCAGGTGTTTGAAATATTTAAGAAGTTCTCTGGTTTTGTATTCCTAGCCTCATTGATGAGAAAGCTTGCGCGTCATGACATGGTGAGTTGAAGCAATGATTAAAAGGCTATTGCATATGCTCTACCCAGCTGAGTTGTTGTTCTCATTGTTGTTTTTAGAGCACAGAGAAAGTGTCTGCAACAGCTGCTAATAAGCTCTTATGCGACTCTACTAACATCATGATCTGATCACCCCAGAAGTGCATAGTGGGAGCTAAGGACCCTGGTCGCAGCAATTTGACAAAAACATCCCTGACACATTTCAGCTACCGTAGAAAGTTTGTGACACTGAAACAAAATTAAATCGTGTGTGGAAGGTTGAATAGGAACGTGGGGCTTGTGTTTGTGTGCACATGAGATTTAAAGCCATGGGCAAAGCAGGGACATGTGTGTTTTCAGAGGCACAAATGGGAATTAGACACACAACTTCCATCGACTTTCAACGGAAGAACTACTCTTTGTGCCTTTGAAATTCTCCCCCTTTATTTACTGTACTTCAGCAAGAAACAATGCTGAAAACCTAAGAATGTTTTAAAAGGTATCTTACATGGAGTGTTGCTGCTTTGGGATACTAGTCTAGAGGCACAAGATGAAACCACCCCAATATACAGACATTTTAATTTCATAGGTGTCCCAAGAAATCAGTCTAAAATACCTTTTGCTCAGATCTTCAAATTTACAGTGCTCTAAAAGTATAACTTGACCTGACAATGGACCAGTTCAGGAATTTCCACTCACCTGCACTGGAGGCCATGACTAATTGTTATCCCTTCCTGGGCAAAGTGAACAGTGCAGGAAGAATAGGGTAATTATATCTTAAGGACTAACCCACGGGACTCTCCCATATAAAACCAAACCGCATTGTTTCATTGGCAGAGGAGGAAAAAGGCTGGTTCACTTAAGACAGATCCAGGTGGACGAATCTGAACCCATGTGTGCACGTTGCAGAAGCTGTACGACTGCATAGGTGTGTGCTTATGTGCCATTTGGCTCTAATTTTGTTAAATGTAGTGGTAGCTGTTCAGTTCTTGTGTTAACAGTGTCATGCTGTCTCTGCAGGATGACTGTGAGCAAACAGTCTGAAGATGTTTTAGCAGTGCATATAGCTGCATATATTTTCCATAAATAGGAGTTTATTCTTTGGCAGACAAGCTAGCATTAGAGCTGCAAAAACACAAGGAATATAGTAAGTGCTAAGAAAAAGAAAACCAAGCAGAGAGACAATCTGTGAAGCAGAAGAAATAAATAGAGACTGAAAAGAAAGAAGAAGAGAAGAAGCGGGACGGACACACACACACGGACACACACACACACGACAGGACTAAAAAGCAAAGGTGAAATGGAAAGAGGAAGAGATGGTAAGGAAAAGAGAAGTCAGGAGAATTACTGAAAACAAGTTGTGTTTGAAAAAAATAAAGGGGGTAAAAAGCAGAAGAGGAATCAGAAAACATTTTAACTAGTTTTGAATTTGCTGCCACCAATGGTGCAGTGGAGATCCAGCTGCCTCAGCCCTTATCCTGTGTCAAGCAGACTAGCGGTGCTTGATCAGTGATAGGGAATAACGGTGACTCCTTTTTGTTAGTAATTGACAGGAAGTGCTGTTTGCCATTGTGTCAGTTCAGCACAGCACCGGCAGGCAGGCTGGCATCAGTGCCGGTGATAGAAACTCTGTGGAAAGGTTCTTGCTGTGAGCAGAGAAGAGTCAGCTACTCAATACAAATCTCTGAGGCTTGTTAGCAAGAGATCTAGGAGATGATAGCTTTTTCAGTCTTCTGGCAACACAGAGCAGTGGTCTATATGGCGGCTCTGAAGCCCTGTACAAACAACCACTCCCAAGTGCTGCCACAGACCCCAATAGTTTAAGCATCGTGGAGGACTCGTTGAATGCAAACAATTTATGTACACCTCATTATACAGCTCCTTCATGTTCTGTGCTTCCTCGGTTGTGGAAATGGCACAAACCCAGCACTGATGTTTTGCAGACCACACCGCAGCACACAGCTCTGGATACGCCAACTGCTTTTTTACCCTACTTTTTAAAAAAGTAGCTGCTTCTGGACGCAATGGGACCACGCACATATTTTTTTATTAATCCCCCTCCATAATAACTAAAACTGACCTATTTTTAAGTACCATGGGTTTCTTTTTTTCAATGATGTAGAAAGAAAAAAAACAAAACAAAAGTTTTAAGGGAGGGGTTAGAGAGAGGACAGCCAAACCATGATGGTCAGGGAGCTCAGCAACCATGAAGGGCAAGCGTATACCTTTGCTTAAGGAAAAAGGAAACTCTTGGCCATTACAAGGTGCCTGAACTGGTGCAGGCATGGATTGGCTCTACCCATTCAAAGATATGTAGCAATATTTAAAAAAAAAAAAAAGACAGAAAGAAAAAAATAGGTCACCTCATTCATAAATTTTCCTGGATTTATTCTGATGTCACAAAGTCCTGTTTAAATAAGCACAGATGACAATAGCAATTTCTGCTTGAAAACAAAACCCCGAGCTCAACAACACAAGACCAGCATAAACCCATTCTTTCCTAGGCAGAGATGAACTCAGTATTAATTAATTTAGGACACAACTTTCTGAAGCTTTGTTATTCCCTTGGGCAACAACTTTACCTCACATTAATTTACAGTTCAATGGCAATTTTATGGATACTTGAACTTTTATTACTGTATAACCTATACAACTAGAGTTGAACAGATTTTGCTAGTAGGATAAATGATCATTTGGTTGTAAAATGAGTTATTGGAATTGCCTTTTCAATACCTTACAGGCCAGCTGGTCAGTGGCTGCTTTCTCTGAGCACTCAAGTCTCTTGTACCCATACCCTGAACTGAGGGGGGACACTGCCACCAGCATGACAGCCAAAAAGGAGATGATGAAGCTCTTAGTCCCAGTATTCCCTGTACCCAAATAGTGAGGCTGAGTGTCCAAACCCGACCTGTCCGCCCTGAGGACACTGAGCACTGCTGAGCTTTGCAGATGCTGACAGCTGGTCATCCCATTTGCTCACATTTCATTCAAACATTGAAGCCCAGTTTCCCTGTCGCTAAAGAGCAAATCCAAGTACTGCACTCGTTGGGCCATATTTCTTCTGGCAGAATCTGGCCCAGTACCCTTGGCACAAATCCCTAAAAATGGTGCAACACTCACCTTTTGGTAACCTGAAGAAAACTTCTGGTTGAGATTAAAAGCTGGAGAGGGACTTTTTACAAGGGCATGTAGTGATAGGACGAGGGGTAATGGCTTCAAACTGGAAGAGGGGAGATTTAAATTAGATCTCAGGAAGAAGTTTTTCACTATGAGGGTAGTGAGGCACTGGAACAGGTTGCCCAGGGAAGTTATGGAGGCCCCAGCCCTGGAAGTGTCCAAGGCCAGGCTGGATGAAGCTTTGAGCAACCTGGTCTAGTGGGAGGTGTCCTTGCCCATGGCAAAGGGGTTGGAACTAGATGATCTTTAAGGTCCCTTCCAACCTAAACCATTCTATGATTCTATGATTAGCACTTTGTGAAAATCCCTTTGTTTATAACCCTTAATCTCAGAAATTAACTTTGAGCTCTCCAAAGGTATATATATAGGGGGAAAAAAAGGCTGAAACAACCCCCCTATTTTATAAACCAGACCATTTCAGGTACCAGTTGGCCCAGGATACATTTGTATCAGCACACTTGAGTGCAGTGGTCTGTGGTGGGATGGTGCAAATGAATGGCTGGTGTAGAAAAGCCTCTTCTAGAGCTTGTATAACTGCGAGGGTGCAGTCTTAGCAATAACCATTGCACAGCCTGGTCTTAGAAAACACCGTGGAACAGGTGTATAGGCAGCTAAAATTATCTTATTTAGCAGCTTCGATTTTAAATAACCTGAAAGAAAATGTTTGGGGGGAGACATTTAATGTTATTATTTCCATAACATCATAAATTACCCGGCACTTTCACATTCCTTTAATGACTAATTTTTTATTTTCAGAGCTCTGTATCTCACTGATATCCTTCCCCTGTGACGCTGTGTTCTCATACTCCTCTCAGCTATTTCATCCACGTTGGTCACAGTGTCCCAGGCTATGTTACCTTCTGGAATTTACCTTAATTCATGTTAAATACAGTCAGAAAAATCACACTGTGGAAAGCATAGCCATGCTAAAAACGTTTACTATGGGCACTATTATTCTAGTTCAGAATATTTATCCTATGATATTGATTTTATTACAGAAAGCTCCTTATACTATGTAATAGCTACTATAAAAACTGCTGCTTTGCACTGCTAGTTTAAAAATAGTACTATACTATTTAAAATAAATGTGTGGCAAATTATTTTAAGATTGTGGAAAGGACAAAACTCAGTGCAGTGAAAAATGCCACTTTTCAAGAAAGAAAACAGAATGAAGATTTAATATTGCCTTAGTCAATATTTCAGTTTTAGATAAAATTCACCTTGAAATCTAGCCATCAATTTCTTATAACACCAGAATTGATTTTTTTAAAAATCTAGTAGTAACTTCATTTAAATCCAGTCTTTCTAAATCTATAGCACTTCAGAAAATGTAACCGAATGGAAAAAGTCTCTTTTTTCAGCTTTAAATCCCATTTGGTGAGTACCTAAAATAATACAATATGCACCTTGAATGAAAGTACGTGCTAATGCGTGCATGTGTGCTCCTCGTGGGATCCTTTTAAAGATGCTGGCTGCATTCGTATTGTTGGTGCAAGATCACTGCTGTATGGAAGGGTCTGAAGATTTTCAGCTGCAATCTCATTTTAAGAACTTGGGAGGTCCAGATGCAACAGTCAAAAGTGGGAAGGAGTTTGCACTCGAAGAGAACGGCTTTATGAAACCCTTCAAGTATTTAAGAATTAGAGCTATTAAATGCATGATCTATGACTTTTAAAGCTCTGATCTGCCTAATCTTTCTTCCATCCCTCTCCCCCCAAAGGCATTAATAAAGCCCAAATTAAGCCATGCCAAATCCTCATTTTCCATCTGAGTTTGATGTTTCAAAGGCTATGCAGTTCTACCTTTGTTTTGACATACAAAAATGTCACCTTTGCTTGGAAACATGCATATTCGGCAATAAAAGAGGAAATAAAGATTTCCCCTACATTGTAAGCTGCGTGTTACAGTCTGTCAGCAATCAACAGGGGCAGATGTTAAACTCGCCATCCTGTCTTAGAACGTGTTCTTTATTTAATCAAATTCCTTTCTTCCCCTTAGGATATGTCTAAAACAGGAGGTCCACCACATCCATTATCCACCTTCTCTAAAGGTATGATAACAAACTACCCTAGATTTAGATGTAGCTAAAAGTTACAAAAATAATGCCATCCCTAAACTAGCATCAACCAAGCTATGCAGACAATTCAGTGCATCGTCAACAGCACCCTGGGCTTCACCTGTCTTGGTGCAAAAGTTCTGTGGTGTCTGCAAGTGATAAATCCCCACCAGGTAGCTTTGCCCACTGCCAAACATGTTGCTTGAAATTATGCCGTGGTAAAAAGGCAAATTCCACAGGGAAACACTATCTTTTATGAGACTGTCTGGCACTCTTAGAAGAAAGAGAGAAGCTTTAGGGGACACAAACCCTTCTTCAGATATAATATAGAAGCAGCAATCTTGGAACTAAGTTCTTCTTTTTCTTCCCTTCAGACCTGAAGAATGACTTATGTTTCTGAAAGCTTTTTTTTTCCTCCATAATTATTTTCAGTGGTTTCATAAAACATTTTATTTCTCTACACAGCCTGTGGCATGATTATAGCCACAGAATACAAAGGCCAGCAGAGCATTTCACTATGCCCAATAAGATTATTGGAGAAGCATCTCAATATTTTGTAAGCCCAAGTTTTTTACCTTCTACACACAGGTGGTGCCACTTCTCCACCATTGCTTTTAACTATTTGAAGAGAAAGAAAAGATCATGACATGGAGATTGTAGAAAGTGTCATTTCCATGTGTGAATCCCCCAATGCCACCTTTGGACAGGTCAAGAGGAATCATTCAGCAGCAGGTATGAGACCCCAGGAGCTGGTCCTTCCAAAGGTCTTTCAGCTGAAGCTGGATACCTCAACCCTTTCTGTCCTCCCTGCAAAGCATATTGCCTTTTCCCTACCCATCACGTCAGATACAGGGTCAACTACTGAAAGTACCACCTGAACTGTACAGCTCTGAATGCTGATGAGCTGCACTGGAGAGTGTTAAATTGAATTTGGCCGGCCTGTAAATCAGGATCGTACATTTCTCCTCTTGCTATTAATTTATTCAGTAGAGGAAGGCATTTCATACACTGAGTTTTAGTGTCTGTTATTTGATGGTAATCGATTAATTTTTAACTATCTTTCAGCCCTCTGATGTTCTATAAATAGCCTAAGCTAATAGAGACATTTTTATACTAGGAATGCAGATCCACTGTGAGGTTATTTGAAAGAAAAAAAGGAGTCTACTATAGTATGTTTGTTCAATGTGTTATTAACTCGGAAAGGAAATTGAGCTATAGTGAACTATGTAGATCTGATTCTGACAGCTGCAAACAATTCATAGTGAAAATGACTCAGCCTAATTCACATTTTTTAATTCTTTTCTCCCCCACTTTCTTTTTCAGCCAGATAAAGGGTTCAAAATGACCTTGAATTGAAAGGATTTATCTTAGTGTTTTCTTCTTTCTTAGTGTTATATCCAAAACTTCCTTACTGGGAAGTCAGTAAAAATAAGGAAAAACCCAAACAACAATACAACGCCCCTCCCCTTCTAGCTTAATGTGAGGTTTTCAGATCCTGAAAAGGGAGGAATAATGTGAATATAGATTTGATTCACTCAGAGATTTCTTTTAAGAGAGAGTTCAGACTGTAATATCACGGATGGCAAATGTGGAGCTCAGGTGCAGTGGAAGGCTCGTGGTGGAGCATCGGAGGGAGCGTGGGGCAGCAGCTGCCAGCACAGAGTCTCATGTCACACTTTTCACTTGAGAAAAGGAGACTTTCACCATCGGCAGGGGAAAGCTGAAACTTCACCCAGGGTAGATTTCAGCCCTGTTCCTCCAGCTGCTCGCACAGTAAGACAACTCTCTGTTGCTTTCCCCTTCGTTTCCTAGCAGCTTTCTGATGCTTTTTGGTGTACCTTCTCATTTTGCTTCAAATACTTCCCAGACAGTGCTCTGGGTGATGTAAGTTGTTCTTCAGAAATTCAGTTTGGAGGAATGGGATAGAAACAAACCCTCAGTTGTGGTACGAAACTCAGAAACATTAGTGGCCTTTTTTTTTTTTTTAAATTTACATTTTCCCTGTTAGTTCACCCTGAGATCCCAATGGCACAATTTACTAATTAATTACTATTATTAGCTAATGGCAGTGAAAACTGAAATTACTGCCTGCCTTAAGCATAACAAAATTGACAATAAATCTGTAGTCTGTGAATCACTTTCTTGTACAGGTCTGTTAACCAAATACAAACAGCAGTAGCTGGCTTGATGCTTTCCAGAAAACCATCTGGCACACATGGACGCACGGCCTTCATGTTCCAAAGGGAGGCGCAAGCAAGGTAGGAGGTGGACACATGCATTCCTGGGCACTGGGTATACAGGGGGACTACTAGATTTGAGAGAGCTTTGTCCTCTTTTCTTGACCAAACCCCATGGGTGATGGTTCTTCAGAAACAGGGGCTGGAATTGCCCCTTTCAAACAGCATTCATTACCTCCTGTTGGTCACAGTAAGTGTGCACCCAACAACATGGAGCTACAGCTATTAGCACCAGGTACTTGCCAGTTGTATGCAAAATATTTTCAGGTTTTCTCAGATTTGCATTCTCCATATACATATATGGCACTATTTAATGCCAAAATGTAGGCCTCTAAATCCTTTCCAGATGACTAAACAAGTGGGCTGCTTTGTGAAAGTGCTGAATCTATGGAGTCCCCCTGAGGACTCGGCCTCAGCCCGGCATTGCCCCATGTGATGGGGCATGAGATGACTGTGCTGAAGTGCTCTGAGGTCTTTCAGAGAGCTGCTGTGCAATTAAGCAATGGGTAATGGGTATGTGAAATACAAGGGAGCTGCTGTGCTGAATAGGAGACCAGCTTCACCCAAATGTATTTCAGGGCTTCTGCCTTGGTGGAGTCAGTGAGCAGCAGCAGCAGAGGACCCTCCTGTGCCACTGGGGTGGACAGCATGCAGAAGTTACTCTGGGATGTGTCAAAGGCAGCGTGCAGGGTGGGGAACCGGTGGGGAAAAGCCTGAAAGGGTTTCTCAATGATGGGGCTGAAAGTAGGAGGAAGAGGAGGAGGGGGCACCTGAGCAGTGAGCAAGGAGGCTGCGGGAGACAGGAGGTGGCAGGGGTGCAGCAGCAGAGCTCAGGAGGTCCGTGTCGGGCCATGGCAGTGGTTGTGCCAGGACTGCCAGAGAAGGGAGCACTGCTCAGTCTGGGAAAGGTACTGCATGAAGGACGTGGCAGCAAAGCAGTTTGTAGGGGTGGGAAGCACCACGGTCTGCAAGCCAAATGCTCTGGCAGTCCTCCTGTGCCATCCCATCCCCTCGCAGCCACTGTGGTGGGTACAGATGCCGGGAAGTGGGGATAGGGGAGAGCCAGGAACATCTATAATTCACTCTCTAGCTATTTTGCAGGCCAGCAACACCTCCCAATAGCACAGGAGCCCTACCCTCCATATGCAGCTCCTTGCATTGGTGAATGCTATACAATTTCCCAAAACACATGCACGACTTTCTTACCGTGCCTTGCACACTCCAGGAAGCCCATCCTCCAGGCTCGGCCTTGCCCCAGTCCAGATGAGACCCACTTTTATAAGTCTCCATGAGAATTAAACTGCAGAAGATGATGTCCAGTCTGAGAGCAGGTGTATGAGTTTGTGTCTGTACGCATGTGGATGCCTATATAACAATTATTCTCTCTCCCAATCTGAAACAGTGGGTGGTCACTAACGTTAGACCAAAATCAATAGGTAGAGAAGAAACTGTTTACAAAAGCATGACAATGACTAGGTCACTCACTCAAAAAGGAAGTTAGCATCATTACAAGAAGAAAACACTCAGAAGAGGGCTATAATTTTGTGCCTAGATACCATAGGACTGGGAACTGCATAGACAGACTAGGCAACAATTAGATTTGTTTAGGCAGACAAAATGCAAGAGTCAGATCAAAGAAATCAGCTTCAATATAGTGCAGGGAACACTCTCCCACCCTCAAAAAGTACACGAAAGCAAAACCAAGAAGCTGCCAGCCAAAATTACCAATGCAGTTCCATTTAACAAATAATCAATATTACAATAAGATGCCAGTAATGAAAGAAAAACCACAGCAGTATCTCAATAAAGATTACAAATTACAAGATTATAAATGGAGAGCCACAGTCATTTTGGACAGACAAATATGACCACAGTACAACTGGAGGCCAAATGATGGTTTAGGAAAAATGCCTGCAGCTTTCAAGAAAGCCAATGGGAGAAGCAAACATGCATCTAAGGGCAGAATTTGGCTCTAGGACTTGCACATGAATAATTGTGGCAGGGAGATATGGAATATCCCAGAAATAAAAGACCTGCTCATTAGAAACCCATCTAGCCAAACCTACGGGGAGAATCCTTGAGCAAAATGTCTGCCATTTTTTAGTTTCAAGAATCTGGTGCCAGTCTTGAGTTATTTTTAAGGCAAGAAAACCGTGTTTTAATAATAACTTCTCTTTCACCCAAAGAGCTCTTAAGTAATTTACAGGCATTTGACAAACGAGATTCACAATACTCCAAAACCTGTTCCTATGAGTGCCAGTGGTGAGGACTCCTCACTGTTACAATGCAGGATCCATCTCACCAAAGAGACAATGAAACAGGTGAAAATATGCGGCTTCTTTTGGAAACAAGACAAACCACAGCTAAAGAATATTGAAGTGACTGGTTCAAAGTCAGGAATGAGTCAGGAATGAGTCAGGAATAAAGGAAGAAACACAGGAGTTCCGGTTTGTAATTTGCTCACTTAACCCTCAGTCCATCCCAGCTCTTGTGCAAAAACTTATTTAAACAAGACAAATAATACTGGGAAAAAACCCCACCAGACTTTCATTCTGGCACACCCCTATCATCAAATCACTATACAAATAAAAAGCAGAATCTACCGTGTAGAACACCAACTCGTTTCTGTTTGTGCAGTGTCATCCAAGCCCACGCTTAAGAGATGTTTGTTCATCCTTGTCCTCTTTATTTCATTAGACATACAACAATAGTTTCACAGGACGTAGTATTGTCAGCACTTTTATTTCTAAATAGACAAGTTGGAGAAAAACAAAATAAACCAGATGAGGGGCTCAGGATAGATACTCAATGGAACCATGAGGGTATGGTGGAAATGACTAAACTGAATATGTAGATAATACCTCCAGAGAGGGGCAGAAAGTGTAGGTATGCCATCAGGGGAGCACAGACTTCAATATAGTTGGAGATATCTACCAGAGCTGGGAAAGGAAGCTTTAGCAACAGATCACAAAGAAAATATAGATTGAAGCCAATAAACTGCAGGAAAACTAAAATCAAAATGATAGGTGAAAGAAATGCATGTATCTGCATTGTGAGAAGTCCATTGAATTGAGCAAATGATACTCCTCCTAGGGGAATGATTCATTACCATAAGGAAAAGACACAGCCTATGATAAAGGATGGGGGGAAATGACTGAATAGCAGAATCTAACTACAGAAATTGAAAAAGAACATTCTTGTTGAATTGTGGCAAAAGTACTTCAAAATACCAACAGGCCTGACTAACGCAGATATGGAGGGAAGAAAAAAAAACCATGCTAAAATATGTGATATCATGCCCACAAGCAAGGGTGAAGGTCGAATCAGAGAAAATTTAAAATGCTCTGAGAAACAAGCAGCATCAGCAAGAGTGATGCCAGAAACGAACAGATTTTATTCATCTCTACTTCAGGACCAAAACAGGGGAAAAAAGAAATACTGGAAGCCCTTCTTACTTAGGGGCTGTGTCTCCATGCCACTGACCTACTTATACTTCAAGCACTATGCATGGAGAAAGGAGGAGACACGCTAATGCTCAAGAAAAAGGTCTTATACCACAACAATATTGTACTACAACAGTGCACGCAGTCTGGCTGTTAGGGGATTTATAAGCCAAGCACACAAATAGACAGTAATGAGTTACTCACCAGAGGCTGTCAGCAAAGTTGCTAATTAGTATAAATGGTAGTAGATTTTGTAATACTGTCCCCTGCTTTAGTGGGAACTGTTCCAAGACCACCTAACCTGTATCTCACTGGATGAAAAAACCTTACTCCCCTTAGTCCAGTGTGGCATTTATAAGGATTTTAAAGTATGAGACAAAATTGGAGTTATAATGGAAACTCAGGTGCAAACTTAAGCACCAGAAGAAACTCACTCACAACTGCATAATTCCTGATGAGACACCCCACATGCAGAAAATAATTACTACTCACTCTCATCATGAAAGACCTGATCCACCGATGTCAACAGAAGCCCTTCAATTGAAATTTTTAAGAACTGGGCCAAGTCCCAAGATTGTGCGTGCCACTGCTGCTGTGGATAGCAATACACCTTGAATTACCGAATCTACTAAATGGATAAAAACCTTCTGTTAACCAGCAATTATCATACTTCCATTACACATAATGTGCAGATAAAACCATCAGAAAAGGCAATTAAATGGGACACAGTTTTAATATTCTACCTTCAAACAGAGAAACACTTTATCTTCTCAGAATTTCAGAGGATCATGGTAACAAACTGTTGACATATTAAACTCATTATTAAGAAATATGATGCTGAAAGGAAAATAAGAATTATTGATTGGTTACTACAGTTTAAATATTTTTCTTATTTAAGAATTGCAGCAAAGTTGCATACCTGTTCCCTTTGCCAATGAATGCACAGAAAAAGCAGCACACCAAATTTCAGTGAGTTTTTCTGGCACTACTTCCTTCAAAAAGAATCAGGTTTTAAAAACCACTGACCTGCCTAACCATTGAGAATTTAAGACATTTTCTATTAAATTATGTCTTTCTATCAGCAGAAATATTTTCTGTAACATTTTCGACTCTAAAAAGCCCTAGGAAATTAAACTAGATAAAAAATATTTAATATGTATTAAAAAAACAATTTAGACAAGAAAGGTCAGTAATCGAAAGGTGTGATACCTACAACCAGAGCCAAGTTACAAAAAGGGTTAGCCATTTATAGCCAAGTTAAACAACACACAATTAAGGTTAACCTGGCTCTGCTGGTGTATTTAAACCCACACATGAGGATTGTGGGGGGCTAAGACAGTTTCAGCAGTGTCTTATTTGCCTTGGCCATTTTCATGACTAACCGTTTTGTAGACTGGCTCTGTTAGTCGACATCACACCTTTTCACCCATTCTTTACACTTGGCATCTTAACACATCCTAAATGGTTGCCCCAAACATCATATTTTGTTCAGAAAAAATAGTCAAGAGTCCATATGTAGGAGAACAGAAAACAAGACGTCCTGTTCCATCAATGAACGTGTGAATTCCTGTGCGTCACAAATTCAAACAACAAATTCATCGTGACACTCTCTTACAGAGGATTAGGGGAGCTGGGAAATGAGAAGAAGTCTTCACCACCTGTAGATCACCCATTCAAACACAGCCGGACTGGCCACCAGGAAAAATTGCTATTACAAGATGGTGGCATGGGGAGCTGCAGGATATGAAAGGCTGATAGGGATGGCAACAAAACGTCTATCAAAATATTTTTCAGCAGCTCAAACATTTTACTAGAGGAAAAAGTTCACCAAAAAAAAGATTTCTTTCTACCATTAATTTATCTGTACTGTAAAAAATGAATACGTTTCCGTTCCATTCCCTTCTCAAAGTAATCGGGTGTATTTTACACTGGGGTAATTCAGTCCGGTGATATCTCGCAGTCACATTACATGCCAATTCTCTTCTACCAGTTTTGCTCCCCTGAGACAGTATACATCATGTAACGCCCCACATACAAGGACCTCCAAGAACTAGATTTCACGAATGCTTGGGCACACACCTCCCTTCACCAGCCAGGAAGAGCCCCAGCGCAGTCGCAAAGCCTGGCCATGGAGTCATAGCCTGAAATTTGCCCAGAGAAAAGAGCAATGTACTAGAGCTCCTTGTAGTAACCAGGAATAACACAATTATTTTTTTTTCTCTGTTCAGTGATTTCAGTGCAACTCAGGCTCCTAAATGCTTTTATGGATCCAGGCCAAAACATATTCAGTAATAGATACTGAAACAAATTATTTCATGTGCCAGTTCTGTAGGTTAATTCACATAAGTGAGAAAACAGCTCTGATTGAAGGGCGGAGTGATTTTTAAAAATTTGATTCATACAGAAGTGTTAACAGCCTTTTGCTTATACCCACAATTGCTGAACAGAATAGAATCAGTGGAAATGTTATTTCCAAGTTCTGTGGTGTAAATAAAACCTCCTCTCTCTGACTCACATAGTGAGTCATTTTTGTCCGTACGTATTTATGCCGAGGGGGGATATAACTTTGTGCTCTGAGCATTCTTCTCATGGAGAGATTCTTGAGTCTCAGATTCTCTGTTGCTCTTGTTTTTTGTGGACTCTTAAAATCTCTGTCTCTGGTGATCTCCCTCTTGTTTACTGTAACCTCATCCCACTTGTTCAGCTTGCCGGCACGAGTGGAAAAAGACATGAAGTTATATCAGTTACAGTGTTGGCACATTATAGGGAATTACATACAAAATGATAAAATAAGCATGAAAGGCTGCATTAGAGCGACAACACCTAGGCAAATTTACACCTTGTGTGTCCAATAACTGTAGGGCATCTTCAATTACTTCAGCCGAAAATGTCTGAACATCTCTTGTTTAAGGACCTTTCTGTTCACAGTTTTTACCAAACCATCCTCATTTATGCTAAGAACAGTTGGCCCACGTGTAAAGGCAAAAGGCTGCTTAGCCCTTGTGACAGAGAAAGGAATGGAAACTAAAACCAGCCACATCCCCAGCACACATCCATATGTGTTGTCTCTATTTTTAGCCTTCCTTCTGAGAGTCCTGTGAGACAAAGTGAGATGTGATGTATTTATGGGAAACAAATATGGGGAGTGAGACTGTAGCCCTGCCTGTTATTAAGGTTGTGTGCCACAGGCACTGTATGCCATTTCAGTCCCTTAGAACACCAGTAAGCCTAAGAGTTTGGGCTCGCAATGTACCTGCCCAGTATGTGCCACAAGCTGAACTGGTTTGGGATAATTCCAAGAGAACTGTTGAGCTGTTTTCAAAAGAGAAAGAAGAGGAAAAGTCATTATTTTGTCCACATCCTTATCTTTGTTGTGAATAGTTCTGGAACCACCTTCCAACGCTTTGCCCTCATCTACGTTACTGGTCTGTGCACGTGCCATTGCCGCAGAGCACGTGCTCCCTCCCTGCACCCTCGCAGCCCTCTCACGGGGCTGGGTGCTTCTCTTGCTGCCTACAAGTTGCCTAGGTTTTTGTGCCCATCTCCACAGGGTGATCCAGGCCTAGAAAGGAGGAGCCAAAAATCACTGACTGATTTCTGCAGAGGATTTAGGACAACTCCCGTCTCTACTGCACCGTGTTTTTTCATCCTTAAAATATCCTGAATGGTAAATGAGACAAGATTCTAATGGGGAAAAAAAGTCATACATAGTCAGGTGCGTATGAATAAACATATATCATAACTACATGCAGGAGAGGGCCTAGATTAACAGTTTTAAAATATAATATTATATATATGCAAAACAAAAGTATGTGTGTATACACAAGAGACTTGATTTGCAGACAGTGTACTTCCAAATCCAATAGTTACCTAACACAACCAAGAGTTATGTTAGCTTCTTAATACTGGCAGATTATTATGATCAAATTTTTTTGCCTTCTGTAAAATAAATGCAGCCAGTGGAGGTTTTAAACAAGTCAACCTTATTTGCCAAACAAATCAAACGTTCAAAAACATTATGGACATTAAGAGACAATGATTTTTCTGTTTATCGATTCTCTGTAAGGGAAAAATTAAACAGTAGGTATTAGAGGAATACCACATGCACTGGGTCACACATTATACATCGGGAAGGCATGTGAATACTTTTTTGTGTGTGTTTTACCCCACTTAGCGTATCTAGCTTTTCCCATGGCTTATATGAAAAAAGCAACGTGTTTCAGCTCTTTATAATTCAACACAGACTAACAGCAGAATGTATGATACACACCAATAAAGCAGCTAGCAGGTGTCGTCTTGGAATTTCTTAAGTGTTCTTAGCAAACCAGGTGCCCACAGGAAGAAGGCAATTTACGTATCAGTTATATCTTTACACCTGTTTGCAAATGCTGATACAGACCCTTACACCGAGCACTTAGCCAATAGGAAGCTAATGTACAGTAGTGACTAATTGATAATTAAATAAACCTTTAGGAATACCATAAAATATCTGGCACAGGATTTTCTCATCCACTTAGCAAAGGCTGTTCTGCCATGCACTTATCATACTGCTCTGCTAGTTTTCGTAACAATTAAGATGGTGTATCTATGTGAATCGGGGTTCAGTTGCAATTTTCAGCACACTGGCTGTGTTTTATTGTTGTCTGATGGCTCCTTCTTTAGTCTGCAGAGGGGATCACTCTATTACTGTGGTTTAGGCGGCTCACAGGTTGGCCCTTGCCCCTCTCTTTCATAAAGTAAGTATAATTAGATGATAATGCCCTTCTTGTCAAAACTTACTGCTTATTTAAGCCTGCAGTAATAATTTCAATTTATTAAAGATTTATCCAGATAACATTATCACTGTTTATTCAAACGGACATTCTTTTTTCTTTTTTCTTTTTTTTCCAGGGGAACAAAAGACATAATTCCTGCAAACAGATGTAACAAACCTGTCAAGTTCTCAAATGGTTAAGTTGAGCATTTTACTTGGAAAGGCTGACAAATTTTCTTCACTTCAAAATATCATTAACACCAATAACACATTTGCCCAAGCCTATTTCTAAGTTGTAAAAAAAGATTGCTACAGATTAAGACCCTTGATATAATGCTATAAGCTCCTAACAATGGTATCTTTTATAGTGAAGAGCAACTGCAGACACAAATTGCCCCCTTTCCTGCACCTTTTTCACAAAAATCAATATTAAAGTAGTAGCTGCCTTAACTCTCCCATAGACTATATGAGAAAAAACCACAGCCACGCTTAGGACAGTTTAGGTCAATAAAGAATCAATACTGTGGTTGAATCTGTAGAAAGATAAAAGACTTGGAACTCACTACAGTGTGCCCTATTGTTTCTCTCTATTTTGAAAAGAAGCTGAAGTGCCTCACTTTTTTTTAAACTAGCAATGAATTTAGTGTTTGCGGAAAGCAAGGGAGGTCACTGGAGGCTGCATGTGGCTTCAGTGTCTGCAGACGAGGGGTCTGATCTTGTTCACCCACACCTCCCATTTAGTTCAAGGGGAGTCTAGGGAGCAAGAAGAATGCAGCCCTGGGCCCCAAGCGGACTGGAAACCAAAACACTGTAACATGCTTCCATCAAGCCCAACTCATTTATTAACTATGGAGAGACTACCCATAAAAACTCAGGAGTGGAAGGGGTTCTTATCATGATTTCTAGCTCCCTGTCCATTAGGAAGAGAGCTGATTTCAAGCAGAGAAAGCTCTCTGATGTATTTGGCAATTGCCAGACACGTAGATCCCACTTAGAGCTGAAGTCAAGCTCACCTTCCACATTTCACATTGTGATTTGACCAAATTTGAACCCCTTATGAAAACACACAGGTTTGGAAGCAAATAAATACCTCAACACACGTACAAGCTTACATGCACACACACACATGCCTACACACGTGGTTTGGATTTGTTTGCCTCTGCTATATCCCTTTTCAGTGCACTGTATACTGTGTTTCCTTTATAAGCCTGAGAACTGCAACCATATACCTGTCTGGAGAGTAACTGAACATGAAAAAATATTGGTTTGTGTGGACTGGAGAGTTCAGATAAAAACAATTTATGAGCCCAAATCTTCCAAATTCTTTACTTGAAGATGCACTTTGTTATCCTACAAGGGGCAGCTTCTAACACTTCTCAGCTTACAGCAATAGCTCCTGCTTGCAAAAGCTCAGAGAAAATCTAGATAAAGCTGGACCTACAGCTCTTCACAGAAATTGGTAAGGAAGCGGGTAGCAACAGAAAAGACAGCCACAGCTTTAAATGCTGTTGAAAGAAATGGCTGCATTCTTGAAATGCTGGAGCTCTCAAATTCATAGGGAACACTCCCACCCCCGTTCTGCAGTTTAGTTATGATTAGAAAAAATAAACATGTGTTTTTAACACTGTACACTGAAATGTTCAGACCCCTAAGATGAACTAATGAACAGTTAACAGTAATCCAAGTAGTTTACATAAAGAGTAAATGCAATTGTTCTATTCAGCATTAACAGGATTTTTCAGCTAAATAATTGGTTGTTATTAATAATAATATTATTAGTACTATTATCAGGGTAAAATTCTCTCTTATTATATTGTCTGGCTACTTTTCTATAGCACAAGATCTTCTAATCATCCTGACCTTCCTCTCTCCCACTGCAAATACTGGAAACATGGAAATGGGTGGCAGTAAATACAAAACCACGTCAACCTTGGCGTCCTGATAAATGAGTTTCTGAGGTGCTCCCAGTCTGGAGAAGTACCTCACATCATGGAGAAGATTGAAAACATCCACTCTTTGCTCTAACCCCAGCACAGGGAAAGAAGATATATAAATAAGTAAATAAGTGGTGTCTTCAGGGTAGAAATCTCAATGGTTTTAGCAGGACGTTGCAGAGGTCCAACAAAGCATTCAGCTAAAGTTGCCTTGAACATTCACCACCGGAGTTGTCAGAAACAAGTAGCAAAATTTCTAAAGTTCAACCATTTCACCTCCAAGCCTTAGACATTTTTCCATTCAAAATACACTCTTCCTCTGTCTTTTGTACCCAAACAGTGTTTTCTTTTATTATTCTGTCATCTCTTTCCCACAGCCTTTCCTCACATCTGAAGTTGCTGCTCATCTCTTTCCCTAGCCCTGGCTGACCTCACTGACCATTTTCTCAGCATCTTCTTCAGGGTCCATATTAAGCTTCTTAGACCTTTCCAAATTTGTGGTGAGACTCTGCCACAGTATTCCCTTTGGATGGCTCTTGCTACCTGACACTCATCCGGAGAGGTCTGATAACATCTGCGTGCTGGTGTCCCAAAGAGGTTTGGAAAGGGAGATGAGCCAGCAGGTTTAATATAAATTGTTAGATGTATTGCAGCTTCACAGAGGGCTTCAAACAAATAAGACTTCGTGATGTGAGGTGGGGGAAGAAAAGCAAAGTGCATTGACCTCTTTCAGTCTAATGACACAGAGATACATTCACTCTGCAAATAGCTGGTGTGGGTTAAGATTTTAAGGCCCTCCAGTTGATTGTTACCACCTATCTGCTGGTAACTTAAATGGCCAGTGAAAGCAGCTTGTTGGCTTTTGTGCTGAAGCCGCTTAGGGAGCTATCAGACATTCACCCAGCTGGGTTACTGTTCCAGTTTGTTCCCAACAAGGTGTGCATCCTAATTATGGCTGAGGTTAGTTTTTGGGTCAAAGTATGGCTTCAGTTCTGAAAAGACTCTTATTTTCCTAAACTTGCCACTAACTCATTTTATCAAAGTACACCAGACAAACACAGTACTGCCTAACTTCAGCCTTATAGCGTAGCTCAAGCAGCAAGCTCAACAAGAGAGTAGGCTCTGAGTAATCTCCTCCATTAGTTTCTCAGTCACCAGATGAACAATTCCAGGACTAATCCTCCTGTCACTGACTTTGGTAGCACAGGGTCAAGCACAATATCATTACCTTCTAGTTTGATTTACACTAAGTTTTAAAATCAGGGCTTTACGTTAAATAGTGTGCAAACATCAAGAACTTAACAGTTAATTTTTCCTGTATCTCCAACAGGATTTCTTAAACTTCCCCTTTTCAATTAACACCACCTTTTGGAGTCAGTTCCTGAGATGCATCTCTATGCGTTTGTATGCTGGTGTATAGGGCATGCTAAAAGTCTGATCCCTATTACAGCCTGTAAGAAAAAAAGAATTCCAGACTTACTTGATTTTTGTAAAAGGCAGAAACAACAAAAATTAATCTTTACACAAACGACCCAAGGGAACATTTAGTGGGACTTTTCAATCTATTCATGATCTGTAATTCCCAGCCCCCAAAGTTTCTATGTTACAGCTTAATATCTAGGGACTCCATATGTTGAGGGAACACAGCAGAACCAAAATGAGCTGAAAAAAGAATGCATTAGATTCAAACATGGGATAAAACAGTACCCAAGGAGCCCTTGCTTCATTTTCTCTACCTGGAACCATGGGACAGTGCAGCCATCTCAGCCTCATTCAAGTGTGACATTTCTTTTGAATATGACAGTGGTGGCGACCTTGTCATTAACTGATGCTGCTAGCAACATTTCAGCTTTCATAATTTAGTTAATTTTCAAGCCACCGGTTACTGAACCCCCAATATAATTTCAATATAATTAAACCATATTAAAAATAATAATAATAAAAAACCAGCCCAGCTTCTGATCAAATACCAGTCATATTTGACTTGAATTCACTAAAGCAAGGAAGTTCTCAGTTATGATTTAAGCAGTATCCTTAACTTTTTGTTGTCATGCCTGGCACTCAGGCATACACACGAGACCCCCTGTTATTCTGTATCTGCTTGCTCTGGCTGAGGCACGGATGGAAAATTTTCAGCCGTAACGCTAAGAAGCTAGGGCTGAATCTTTTGCTGCAGCTGTCTTACATGCGTAAGGAAGCGCTAGGCAGAGCCATGCTTATTTCCCTCCCGTATTCACACCCTCAGCCCGGGAGGCAGGTAAGGCCTGCTTTGGCCTAATGTCCTGGTTTGAGGTTCCTTCTAAACTCTTAAGTCTCTTTTTTCTCTCTCTTTCTTGCCTCCCGAGCAGAGAGAGAGAGCATCTGTCGTTCCACCGGATTGGGCCAATCTGGCCCAAACCATGACACCTGTGTGCAGCCTCTGGCAGTCTCTGGGCTAGAAATGGCCTGCTTCTCCTAGGCCATGCCTAGGACTGCTGGTGGCATTGCACCGCATGGTTAGAGGAAGTCATATGTCACGAGCCAATTTTTCTGTGCTGCTAGAACCTCCTCAGACACCAACCTGCTCCTTGGGTTTACTCTTCGCCAGGAGCATAAAGGAGACAGGCTTCTGGGAGCAAAATCTGCCTCCAGAATTTTTATAGGCACCAAGATGGTAGACGGCCAAATGCAAGTGCTACCCTAGCATGGCAAACCATCCAGATGCAGTCTGCCGTTGCCTAGCATTGGTCCCGTAAGCACAAAAGTGGGTCTGCATGTGCATATACCAGTGGCTGTGGAGCAACACGTGTGTCTGCAAAACTGCGGGGGGAGTGGGTTGCCTGTGCCTTTGAAAACCTGATCCTAATCTCCTTTTTTCATACAAATCCTGTGCTAAGCACACTTAAGTTCCTTTCTTTCTCCCTGTAATTTTTTTCCTCCGCTATTGGCAACAACCACCAGAAACCTGAGAAGGTTGCTAATTTCCTGGTGGATTTGTCCTGTCCTGCTTGGCAAGACTAGTCATTCTTCCCTTCCATTTTGTTCCCCAGAATCACCAGCCTTCTGCATGTGTGCACTCGGTGCACTTTGCAAAGCAAAAATTGACGTTGCTGCCTTTCCATGGCCTTTTCTGTTCGTGGCCTTCTCCACCTATCATCACCATGATTCCTTGTTTCCCTGCACTTGGCTGGGAACATACTGCAAGTTGTGAACTCCGCAGGGGTCCTTTAGGGATGCTCAGCAGCAAAACAGCAAAGTTAAAATTCATCCAAGAAAGGCGGGAAAGAGAAACAACAGCTTTGCTGATACCAACAGTGCTATGCAATGTTGCAGGGGCTGAGGAGCTGGTCTCGGGTGTCGCTCTCCTCTCAGCTTGCCATTGGTTTGAAGTCTTTCCATCAAAACCAGGTTTCAGTCATTCTGCCTCCTCCCCTTCTTGAGAAATAAACCACAAAAAGAAACTTGCCTCAGGAAAATCCGAGGGCCTGCAAATTCAGTCCTCTGCAAGTTGCAGAGTGATGTTAATATTAAATACACTTCATTTCTCTCCTCTGCCTGAAATTCTGCAGCAGTTACAGTTGCAGCTGATACCTCAGAAAGGATGAGAGATAGTTATTTTTCAATTGCTTAAACAAAGATCTTATTTTTGCAGCAATTTTGCATGCTGTGTTTCAGCCCAAAGACAGTTTTTTGGGGCCAGGCAATACATGACCCCTGTAACAAAGGATCTGAAAAGTAATACAGCCATGTCTTTAATTACGCTGCTGTTAGCAGATGCATTTGAGCAACACACACAAGATTGGAGAACACGGAGTTGGATTCAATCTAGAAGAAGATGTGAGAGTTTCAATTAACACAATCCTGCATGATTTAAGAAAAATATTCAGGAGTGGTATTTATTTAGCCTGCAGCCAAAGTCCATTACTGAGAATTACTCTTAATTAGAGTTGTGTCAGGTTGGGAATATCCACTCCTATCATGATTCTTTCACCTACCAGAAGAACTACCAAGCTTGCTGAGCCTCTGGCGTTTCTAGGCTGGTTAGAAAAACAGCTAAATGATAAAAGTATTATTTTAAACAAGGTAATCCAACCAGTAACACATAGAAAAAATATTTGTTTTACTTGTCCTTTTAATCTGACATCCACAGCATCATCAAAGAAGCTGTCTAAAATATTGCCCCAAAAAACTGTGTGAGAACAAGGCTTACCAAACACTAAACAAATGCATGCTTTGTCTTGGGTTTTTCTGTCATTAATTGCTAATTTCTCTTCCTTGGATGAACACAGCCCAGATCATTCCCTTACCAGTGGCAGCTCTAAATCAGGACTGGATTCAACACTCAGTGAAATTTTTGGGTACGGTAACAGATTGAGTACACGGCCTCACCAGCACCGTGAGATGGGCATGGTGTGCAGGACTAAGGATGAGTACCCAGTCGGGAGGAAGACCAACATATGAGTAAAAGTCATCTTTCATCAATTACAAAATCTGAGAGGCTTAGGAGAGGGCTTGAAAGACTGCCCAAACAAGCTGTTCTGAAACACACTATGTAAAACTTGGCTCCACCTTAGTGAGAACATCCCTCACAAGGAAGTGGGTTTTGTTAGTCTTTGAGTAAATGGCTGTAAACAGTTTTCAGTAAGTGGAGGAGGTCTTGTGGGGCTCTAGGCACTACATAGAGCTGTGCTAGGCTCCAGACCTGGGATCTGAACTCCCAATACCCCAAAACAGGGGATATCATGTTGCTGGCCACAAGCATACCTTTGACTCAACCGGTTTTTCAATAGAGTTGTGTCAAGCCCATGTTTGAAATAAGCCTTCAGACACAGCAAGTAAGGACAGAGCAAACAATGATTAAATATTAGTCCATTTTCAGCATTACCAAGGGAACATAAGAATTAGCAAAGGACAAGACCAAAAGGTTTCGAATTTGGTTCAGATGAGCTCAGGAAATATCAATATTTATTTGGGACTCCTGGGCATACAAAATGTGGCTTGTCTGCAGTTCTTATTTCACTACCTGTTTCTTACTGTTGTAAATATCCCGGCTTCCAGTGGCAGAACCTCATAGGAGATAGTTAGCCAGGAAGAAAAAACATGGACAGGAAATAAAGGAAAAGATTGAAGTTCAACAAAGCTAAATTCCTAAGAACAGGCTTCGTTTAAGCCTAATGGGAGCTTGAGTCATTTCATCTGTTCCTAATTGCTTTGCTCACTCCTGGTGAGAGCTGAGAGCCATTGTCATGTCAAAGGATGGAAACAGTCCAAAAATTCAAAGCTAGTGACTACATCATTACCAGAAGAGGAGGAAGCAGTTGAAACCCAAACCACGATTTACCTTTTTGTAGCTACCCACCCAAATAAAACTTGTAGATACATAGTTACAATCTGGATCCATAACTTTTGGTGTTGATTCAAACTCTCTTTTGAGAGATTTCACAGGTTTCTGGACAAGTGATCTATGAAAAGGTCATATGACTCACTCATGACATCACCAGAAGACCCTGCAAGAAGATGCATAGTTTCATGGAGCTGCAGGATAAGACAAAATGATATTCATCTGAATAATTTTTTTTTAAACCATAGACTTGAATCCTGGAGAAAATTTAAGGGGCAATAAGACTTCAAAACGAGGCAGAGCCAGGAGCCTTGAGTCTTATTAAACAAAAACAATCAGAGTATCCACATTTTTGTAGTCCTACTGTGAAGTTCCAATAAACTTTACCCAAAAACCTCCGTAACACTCCTTACCCAGCTTCATGGAAAATGAGAAGTGATTCCAGAGGTTGGCTAGACTATTTAATACCTCTTGTAGTAGTTAAAAAGGCCACTTTCTTCTTCTCTCTCGCACTCTTTTTTTAACTTTTACTGCAAAACCATTAAAGAAAGAACTAGTTCTAGTAATAAAAGGTAGCTATATTCCCACAGGGAGAAGGGGAATGGTGGTTCCTGTGTACCCTTAGTGCTCTTGGCAGGGGTACTTATAAAGAAGGTGAAGGTCACAGGGAAGAGAACAGAGTATTTTCTGTTCAATGGAAAATAGAAACTTCCAAATGTGAAAAGGAATTTTAGCCAGTTTTATTTCCTTGTTTTACAGCCTTGACATCATATTTCTCCACAGTGACATCATGGCTTTAAAGTAACAGCTTCCAATGACACCAGTGCACCAGAAGCCTTACAAAGGAACAGCATTTGGTTGTTTCTGATTTTTTGAGACACTGATGAAGCCTGGGACCCCAAAAAGTAGATCGTCCTGCTCAGCTGAGTTCCTCTGTGTTTATAAACTCCTATTCAAACCTTGCAAATAACATCTTGCTAAATTGCCCAGGGCTGGGAGGGTACCTTTGTTCTGGGGAGGCTAGAAATACAATAGTAAAAAATACACAGTTGGGTTCAACCAAGAAGACTTTATTTTTCCACTGCTCTCTGCTTCCTCACCCAAATCCATCAGCCATACCTAGGAGGAATACCTACTGGGACTGCTCCATCAAATGCAGCTGCCCAGGAAAGCTGCATACAAAACCTACTCTTCTTAACGCGTTTTTTGAGCTGCATCATCAAACTTCAAGGCAGCTCAACAGTTATACAGTGTGAGCCTTGGTTTTGACTAGATTTGCCCTGCTGAAACGGAGAGCAGGATTTGGCCCGCTTCTGTTTTTAACAGACCTTCTTAGTGACGGAAATTTGCTAGTGTCTGATGCCTGCTAATAAAGAGATGCAATTGCCATTCCCAGTTTAAAAGAGAAGGAGCCAGAGCCAGAGCCAGGAGAGAGCTTCAAAGAGACTGAATTACCCCTCTCACCTGTAGGGATGTGATTATGTCTGGCAGAGTGCTCTGGGGAAGCAGCTTTCACCACAGCCGTCAGCAGCCCGCAGAGTACTGGAGAGCTACAAGCTCTCTTTTCCCCAAACTCCCGTACCCTTCCTGAACTGGAGTATTTATTCAACAGCAAGAGATAAAGCCACACATTTTGCAGCATGGAGGTCATAAATCATCGAGAGGCTGGAGACATTTTCTGCAACTCATGCTGGTGGAAAACGCTCTGTCTACACACACCAAAAATACATGAAATGAAAGTAATGCACTGTAATTAGTCTGCACCAAACTACTAAGAACTGGTGGTCACTATGTCCTGGCAGTCAGCACTAGCGTTTTCCTGGGGGGCTCTTTTGTCACTGAGATTCAGAGTACCAGTGAGGAAGGGAAAACATGGAGCCTCCCTTCAAAAAGTCTATGTGTCTACAACAAGTAACAGCTGTTGCTATTTTAATACTATCTCAGGGCTCATATAGATGTGACATCACACAGAACTAAGGCTTGGCCATCGATTTTACTGCCAATATACCTTAAACTGTAGGGATTTTGTTACAAATTTGTATGTTGCATGTGCGTCAGAACAAAATCCACAACTGGAAACCTCCGTGCAGTTTCATCCCTTTTGTAGTAATTCTGTAAGCCATAAACTGGTTTCATTTTGGAATTAAAACCTGTATTAATTTTGAGCTGAATAGAGTGAGTGAGTTTGTCACTATCAGAATTTATTACACATCCAAACAAAAAAGAGTTTTGAAATTTGACTGGTAAGCTCTCCAAGCAAGAGGAGGTGGGGACGGTTTGTATTCTAATTTCAAGCTGCAGGGCTCCCAGGTGTATTGTATAGGATTTCCTGTAATTTACAGGCAAAATAAGCAGTCTACAGGAAAATGTTTGCCACACTGTACGTGTGTATTAATTACACAGCAGGATAAAATGATTTCTTTGTGATAGGAAGGAATGTGATCTACACGCAAACTATTAAACTGATGTGGAAATGCAGACATTCTTCTGCCGTTAAAAAGGGCTGTTGGATTCAGGGAAATAAAATTGGCAAGTGTCTTCTCACACTTTGTATTCCCAGGTCTGTGACTGTAGCGTATCACAATGTGCCAGGCTCTGTGGGTACTGGGGAAGGGAGATGTCTCCTTACAAACACGCTCCGGGAACCTCGCTGTCTCAGCTATCCTGCGGGGGCTACTTCTGAACCAAGTTCCTCCAAGAGAAAGACCTCCCCCCTCCAGGGAGAAAGGAGGAATTTTAAGATTTCAGGTGCGTATTGTTCAGTGTCTCCCCAAGCATCGTATAATAATACAATTGAATTCTTACTAGGTTCATCGGATAGATATCATTCTTTCACCTACCACTGAGCACTGAGAAAGCATCGCTTCTCATTACCACAGGTTAGTGCAATATGAAACTAGTTGGAGAGAGACAACACGGCACATCACAACCTCTCTTAAAAAAGATGAGGGAAATTCTTTTTAGATATGTAATCAAGGCTTGAGACATAAAGGGATATGAAAGGAATAAATAAAATGTTCAGACTGCTTTTCTCAAGACCAAATTTCGTGTAACTGTGCAGGCTTGTTCTCACTGTGAGATGAGCAATTCTCGTTACACTTGTGTTCAGATGCAATTTCTGGAGCAGAGCTTTACTTTTTTTTTTTTTTTTTTTTTCTGACTGGTATGAAGAAGAAATCTCACCCGCCGCACGCCTTTCCCCAAAGAGCCGGGTTAGACTACATATGGTTGGCATTCCAAGGGGAGAAGCTCAGAAACGCACAGTTTTGTTTGACTAAGGCATTCCTTAAAACATAAAACCCTCAAAGCAAAACTTCTGCCCATATTCTTTGAACAGCAAGGCCTGGGTAAGGCTGAGGATCAGATTACACCAAGGCTTATCTGCAGATGACCTGTGGGCATTTAATGATGTCCAATTTTACCATTATGCATTTAGAGGGAACACTTCAACTGCACTCCAAGTTAGTATTTCACTTCAAGTTAACCTTTCCTTAGCTGAGGGGGAGGGCAGAACAACAGGAACAACAGGTCTGCACCAGGACATTAGGACAAGGCTGAAGAAAAGCACTTGCCCCTGTCTCTGGAAAGATTCTTGCCTTTTTTCTCAAGTAATGAATCAGAAGGCAAAGCCAAAAGAGAAAAGATATATCACTTCTAGGTGAACAACTGCATTGTCCAGAGAATCCATGTTTTAAAACGCTGTAAGGTCATCAGCCATGGGAGCAAACTATCACGGATCTCTTCAAGATAAAATCTACATGTCTCCAGAAGATAACATGCTCCGGACAAGCACAAGTTTCTGGGTTCAATTCTGTAGCAACTGGCTGAAATTTTCTAACTTATGGCTGGAGCAGAGCACAGCAGGCTGCTTGCTGTCCTCATGGAGGAGGAGAAGCTCTGGCCCCTGCGGCAGGAGGACCAGGCAGGCTCTGGCCCCGGCAGGTCCTTGTGAAGGCCCTGGGGAGTGGCGGCTTCCTGGGTTGTGCCAGAAGCAAAGGCGCCAAGAGGAAGAGGATGGTGGGGCAGCAATACTGCTGGGCACCATCTCAGAGGGCCTGGCGTCCTCCCTGGGCAGAGGTGGGGAGGCCATGGGGGAGTAGCAGCGCCCACAAGGGCCCCCGCGCCCCCCCCCCTTATTTTCAACCTGGGCAGGCTGTAAGAGCGGGCTAGCCAGAAGTCTATGAAGTTTAACAAAGAGAAGCGCAAGGTCCTGCACTCAGGAAAACATAACCAAAGGGCCCAGTAGAGGCTGAGACTGTGTGGCTGGTCCTGAGGGTCCCGGTGGACAATAGGCTGAACAGAGTCAGCTGTGTGCTGCTGCAGCGACCGAGGCAAATTGGATCCCGGGCTGCATCCGCAGAGGCATTACTTACAGAGAGAGAGAGACAGGATCCCCCCCCTCTACTCACTGCTTGTCAGGCTACACCTGGAGTACTGTGTCCCGTTCTGGTCCTCACAATGCAAAAAAGATGTGGACAGACTGGAGAGGGTCCAAAGGAGGGCCGCAAAGATGATCAAAGGGATGGAAAACCTGCCCTATGGGGAAATACTGAAGGAGGAGTTAGGTCTCTTCTCCCTGGAGAAGAGGAGGCTCGGGAGGGGGAAACTCATCACAGTATTCCAGTACTGAAAGGGTGGCTACAGAGAGGATAGATGTTCTCTCTTCACAATGAGCCACATGGAGAAGACAAGGGGTAATGTGTACAAGTTGCTCCAGGAGAAGTTTCATCTCCATATAAGAAAAAAATTTTATAGTGAGAACAATCATTCCCTGGAACAACCTTCACAGGGACATGGTAGAGTCACCATCACTGGAGGTGTTCAAGGTGCAGTTGGACAGAGTGCTAGATAATCTCAGCTAGGCTACCTTTCCCACAAAAGGTGGGACCAGATGATCTTTCAAGGTCTCTTCCAACCCAAGCTGTTCTATGATTCCATGATTCTCTCCAGAGACAGCGGAGAGGACAAAAGACAGAAGTTTCTTGACCATGGCCAACATGGCTCAGTCAATGGGCAGAGAGAGAAGTAAGAGTGGAGACAAAGCTGCAGTGACAGCTAAAGCATTACATGGACATTAGCACAGGAGCTGTCTTTGCTATATACCTGAGGACTGATGGCTTTGGCTTAGCGAGGGAGTAAATGACACTCCCTGGTTCAGTGTAGCTCTGCTGTGAGACAGCAGTACAGCCCAACTCTACAGAAAACAACATCTCTTTTATTTGCTATTACGTTGGTAGCACACAGAATCTAGATCCATGTTTAAATGCTGCAGCCTTTAATGGTCTCCACAATTTAACGAAACTTTAATAAAAGTGACTCTCACTGTTTCAGTTCAGTCCCTCTCTTTCTGCACGTAGAAATCCCTCCAAGGGGGTGTTCTGCCATCATCTCTGAGGCATTCTTCCCATCCTCTTCAAGATAGGGGGAAAAAAAATCTTGCTGAAAATTTCTAGAGAAAATAGAGTTTAATTTCTTGGAGGTGTTTTGTTGACAAGAAAATAGAAAGCATGTGTCTCTGCTTCTCTTATTGCACTTCCAAGTAATGAAAGTATTTAAGGAGGTACAATTATGGACTTGGCAAGCACCTGGGGCTCTTGGAACTGCTTTTTCACACTGAATAAACACTGCAGTTAATCTGTTTATGTTACACTGCACCGGAAAACTATCTCCAAGAAAAGGCTACAAATATGTCTGTTTTCCACTCTTTTTCTTTGTTTTTAACGTTGAATTAATAACTTGTTTAAATGATTTGATTCTTCTTTTTTATTTCTCTATTCAAAGACGACCAGTCAAAAGCAGTTTTTAATTAACAAAGATATAAACCTAGGGATTACTGCACTAGGTCAGACCAATGATCCATTTTGGTTTTGACAGTGGCCAACAGGAGATGCTTCAAAGGAATGCGTAGGAAGCACTGTAATGAACAATAGCAGCGTAACTTCCTGCAGGGCCCTGAGGTTCTTAACACATACATCTTACTGCTTGCACATGCACCCACCTTGAGAGTTTTAAACAAATAAATATGTATATGCGTATAGACCATTATCAGTATCTATATTCACGTAGAATCTTTGATTTCATGTAACTTTTAAACCTATTCATCCCTTAGAGTCAATTATATCTTGTGGCAGTGAGTTCCATAATTTAAATAAGCAATCTGGGAAAAACAAATGAACAAAAAAGCCCCCAAACTGCAAACTACCTGGTTTAAAAAGCAACTTTGTTGAAATGAGGGGAGAGCATACAAGCCTACCCACTGCCTGCTATCCACTTCCCTCACATCCCCGCAGCACCTGTGGTTATTGGATCAGGTTTAATACAGGGTACAGTATCTATGCCTATCCCCCTCGGTATCAGGTTATGTATCAACTGCCTGTGAATTTGCCTAATCTCCATTTGTTGATACTGTCTGCTCCCACAACTGCCATTGCATCCCAGTTCACTAATGGCCTTGTAAATAAGTTCCCTCCTTCTACCTATTTCCAGACAATCTCTTACCAAATACAGAAATGCCTTCTAGTGCCTCTACTGACTCCCTGAATATGGACTTAGTATTCACATTAAAAAACTCATCCTTTTTTCCTGCTCTGAACTATAACTACAAACTACGAGCAAATCTTGAGAAGATTACACAAATACTACAAGTTACCCAGTGGATGCTGAGCCTTGAAAAAGAATCACTGTGTCCTGCCCTGCTGCTCTCAGACCCTAGAAAAGAGTGGCCAGGAATTTGAAAACCTGGCTAGAAGATTTTCTTTTCAAGTCCATAAAGCTGTACACTTCATCTTTTTCTCTGATTTTAGGCCCAAATCCTGTAGTTTCATTTGAGTTTAAAGTACCAGAGCACAGAATTCAGTAAAAGCCCTTTTATTGACTTCAGTTGGCATTGTATTGGGACTGGTGTTTTTAACATCATAACAGTACAAGGAGGTAGAAACCGTGTGTCCATAAGGTTAAAGAAAAGTGTGTGTGTTTAAAACATTGAAGAAATTGTTCTGAGAACAATTCATCTTTCTGAAAATATGAACCCTATGATGCTGCCAAGGTCAGGGAGAGCTGTGATAATTTAGTGCGTAAGCGCTAGTCATACAGCACAATGCCACATTATTTAATTTTGTAACACATTCATACAACCGCCTGACAATAACCATGGACGTTAACACTACCTGTGGGCTGAGGTCAAGGCAAGGTAGTTTAACGTTAAAACAAAAGAGCTAATTGGATTCCTGTTCAAGTTCTAGCTTATTATGTGATCGGAGTTACTTCTCTTCTTTCTGCCTCAGTCAGCTCATCTGGAAAGGAGGACCACAGTGTGACTCATGACTGAAATGTGAAAGAAAAACGCAGTGCATATGCCTGTCTTATTTGGCCATTCTTCCTAATTTTTCTGTCCCTTTTTTTGCCATTTAACTCTGGTTTGTGAATTCCAGGCCATTTTCCTCAGAAAGCAGGAATGCAGCTCACCTTGTGAAATGAGAAAGACTAATATTGAAAAGGAGAAGCCATCTTCAGCTGTAGAAATTAGATATCTTGCTAATGCCAAAATTAATAATACAGAGATATTTGAGGCTTACACTTCATTCTTACAACTGGCAGTGCACAGAATATTTAATAAATAAGGCCATCACATACCCCAAACCTTATAGAGACAAGTAAGCGCTATCCCTTTTCCACAGAAGAGAAGCATAAACACAGAGCAGTTAAATGAGCAATATAAGGCCACAGAAGAAATTAAAGACTGAAAGTACAAAACCCCAGAATTTTTGCCTCCTTGTTTCTAAACTCATAAAAAAGACTTTTCTCTCAAAAAATGGGATTAAATAATTTAATTAAAGACATAACCTTGTTTTATATTAAATTGCATGCAAAGCTCTCTTCTGTTTGCAGAGGAGCTGACAATCACCCTCTGAAATGGCTGTTGTATAGTGTGACTTTCAAAATAATATCCTTTCTGTGCACAAAAGGAGAGAGCAAAAGATATATGTCCTCTGGCTCAACGTGTATGGTTGTCTCCAAGGGCTTCATACAGATGATCAGACCATAAGCTGTCAAATGCACAGGAGCGGGGATGTCAGGAGGGAGAATAGTCCCAGCTTGAAACTAGAACAGCCTCAATTGCCATCAAATTTCAAGAAGGAAGAACCAGTGAACCCCTCACATCACACATCCTTTGCACTGCCCAGGTGCAGAGCTGTGCCCCAGTAATACCGAGTTTTGAGCTTTTCCCTTTGGAAATCCTCCCCCTCCCTAGTCCCCTCACACACAGAGCTGCCCACAATTCCTTAAGTAGCAAATGCCTTAGTTTTATTTTTGGGAAGGACCACTGCAGGGTTTGTCCTTGTATGCACAAACTGATAAACAGGCGGATTCAGTTCCCGCAGGCTAAACTTAAGTTCCCTCTGCAGATGTATTTTTGTTATAAGCTGCGGTGCGCTGTTGTGCCATGTAAAAAATGCAGTTATTCAAAGAAGTGGGTTTAAGTTCAAAGATAATGTCATGTTCATTTGGAATATAAGCATGAGCAATGCACTCACAGATACACTTTCTGTCTCCCTACATCCCTATCTCAGCTGTAGGCAGGGTGGTAATGTATAAAGAAAGAGCAGGTGGGATTTTTTTTAGGTGGGGAAGAAAAAGACTTCTAGCTCTAAAGCTAAGTTCACTGCCTATCCCACATTTTGGAAATGAAACAAAACCTCTCATGAATTGAGCAGGCATGCTGCAAAATAAAAAGAAACAATAGCATTAAGATAAATGCAGGAAATTCACTGATTAAAACACAGGATTTTATTTCAAAAGAATTTGGGCAAGGTCTCCATTTGTCCCGACTGCTTCTACCAGCTGTATGAAGGGGCCACTGGACTTACACATGCAAAAGCCATTTATCCACTTATATTTGGTATCTCACAAGGTCTGAGTCCCCAAAGAGCTCAGAAATAAGTAGCTTTCAGGTTGGCACCTACCTAGATAGCCTAGCTTGCTGTATGTAAATGGTCTCTGTCACCAAAGAGATTTTGCTGAAGGCATTTGCTCTACGCATGTAAGTGACACCGTGCAGAGGAACAGGGTTAGGGCTCTGATCTCCCTGTGTAGTGAGAGAAGAGGGATAAGCCCCATAAGTGGGATGAGAGAGAGGTTGGAGGACTAATGCAATGATTTAACGTGCTCTCTGTGAGCAGGTAGTCCTGACGTCTGAACTTCACTCTCTGATAGTCCATTCCCTGCCTACTACGTTTTACAAAACGCTTGGGAAAAACTCTTTGCACATCATCTTCTGCATATCAGCAGTGACAATTAATCAGGGATTCCAGTGCCATGTCATAAATCATGGCACCTTGCGTCACTGACACTTGAAAGACAAAATGTGAGAATCTGTCTATAACGGTATCCTTTAACTCAGGCAAAATCACTTTGGCCTTTCAGCATGTTTGTGAACGCCATTGCTGGCAGCCCAAATGGCCCTGCTTCAGGGTCTGATCCTGATCTCACTGATTTGGTCATGCATACTCGCTTAGATGTTTTACTGTGATAAATGGTCACATACGTAAAATCAAAATGGAGCCTTCAGCAGACTTTTTACAATAGCATGGGAAAATAATCTCCCCACTACTTATCCCATTATCACAGACTAATTGGAAGACCTGGAAAAGTCCCTCCACATCATTAGCTGTCTACAAGATGAGAGAGCTGCAGCAGACCAAATTCTTCACCACGATGGCTATCGTGACGCAAGAGTCCAGGCTGTAACTTTACAACTCCCATTGAGCAATAGATGAGCAGTGGTGAAATATCCCCAAAACAGGATTAAACAATTATGTTTAGAAACACAAACACACAGAGACCTCCCACTAACTCAGCAGATTCTTTTGAAAGTTGGCACTGTCAAAACAAACACAGTCGACTGTAGCACCCTTCCACCGCTCCTGCTGACAGCGCTAGTGAGGAGGAGGAGGTGCTGAGTACTTTGTTATTATGAGGAGGAGGATAGTGTTGGGAAAGGTGTTGAGTTTGACACAGAAGTATCAAGAGCAGGAAAGCGAAAGTCAAGGAAATCAGCCTTGTGCCATCTAAAATTGCTCTGGCACTAAACCTACAAAAATCAATGACTCTGCTTTCACAGTAGTTTTCACATAAACCTGAGGGAGCGTATAGCACGAGTTGCACCAGATGGAAAGTCACTGGAAGTAAAGAGTGAGACAGAAGCAACGTTGGTATTTATCAGCTACATCAAACGCAGAATTAACAAACAGTAATTAGGGCTATTCACATCTACCCCTGCCTTTTACATCTGCTGTATCAGTGTGGAGGGAGAGACAGCACAGAGAGAAAACCGAAGCGTTATAAATACATCTGCAGGTAGTAAAATGATTGTTTATACTCTTATGTATTTGTGCCTTTTATCAGAGTAAAAATTTGGTAATACAACGGTCTGAATTTTAGGTTAGAAGTTATTTTTCCCTGGTTCCACCTTTTCAAACCCATTTCATTACAGCAGCTTGTCTTCCTTTGCCCTCCCTCACAAAAACAATCCCCCCCATGCCACATTTCTCACAAAGAAAACTGAAGGAAAATAATTTTTGTGCAACTTATCCATCTTTCAAAGCAGCTTCTGGCAGAAGAGAGCTGAGAGTGATGAGTCCATAGAATAATAAATAATAACAATATTGAGCAGTTTTGCAGAGCAAATATACATTGAAAAACTTTTCCTCTTGGGCGCCTGACATTATTAATTTGTTCTCCAAATAAGCTAGTGAGGGGAGTCATCCCATTTTTACAGACAGGGAAAGTGAGCATATAGATTTCAATAACTGTTTAAGACACAGAGGAGTCAGTTGCAGAAACTGGGCAGAACAACTCAAGGAGATCACAGTCCATATCCATGGCAATATTTGGGTAGTGCCCTGCCACCACAATAATTGCTCTCAGCAAGTGACAAGTGCTTGCGATTTTTGACACCTGTAAATAATATCCTCCCTGAACTGCCCTTCCCTGGGGTCCAGAAGGAGTATGTCCTAGGCCTTAAGAAGAAGCAAAGGCTGAGCAGAAGTTCCTGTAATTATTGATGACAGAAATATTTCTAACCCTTTCCCAGGTTCTGCTTAGAAGGGTTCAGACTCACACTAATCTACTGCCTAAGTAATATGTGACATCCAAACAACCCATTTTGAGCTGCACAAACACCCATCTGGGACATCCTTTCCCAGTAGTCCTGTGGAAGAGCAGCATTTTTTTATTTTTTACCACGAGGACTGTGTTTTCAGCCCCATTACTGCACAGCAGAGATTTCAGATGAATTGAGGGGAGGGGGAGAAGACCTGAACTGACTTGCCGTATCCACATGAAATGGTTAGTGAATGACCTTGTGTCCAACCTTCTAACATCTAAGACAAAAGCATGGAGGAGCTGAACAAAGGAGAGCAGGAAAGCTCACTGAACAGGGGGTGTATGGGTGTATGTGGTTTTTGTTTGTTTGCACAGAGATAGAATTTGGGTTGATAAGCAGCTAGCTTAATTTTAAGCCTTTCCCTGTTTTATAGTACTTGTAGTAGAGTCACAAAAGTAACAACAATCTCCAGGACCAGCACAACACCAGAAGCAGGTCAAAATCTTGCTTGCTATACTGACACTAATGAGCTCTCAGAAATCAACAGATTTAGGGATTCCTGTACAGACAAACATCACTTGCCCCAGGTTCCCTTGATAATGGCTTGGTGATGAAACCTACCTTCACCCTCCCTTTTCCTTATAGGATTCCTTATGAGCCAGATTATAATGCAAAAGTAATCCAGGCAGAGGACGGCTCTTCTGTGTCACCTCTTGCTTGCTCTAGGCAATTGCTCGCACTGGCACACCAGTATGATATGGCACATGCTGATGCTAGGGCTGTTGCTTTCGCTTTTTAGAGCTATTGATTTCCTGCCCTTTCTTGTAAAGAATTCTGTGAACTGGAAGCAGTTAAAGGTTAACTGCAAAGATTGCATTAAAAGGAATATTTTAAAATTGTTTAAGATCCTAAATCATTAGCAGTTAAATGCCTGCACCTAAGAATTGCACTGAAATTTATGTCTTTAGGCAATGAAGTTCCAAGAGTTACCTGCCAATATGAGGGCCCCAGACTCTGCTTGCTCCGCTGCACCTCGGCACCTGCAGGCAGCCCGCAGCTCTGCGTCAGCAGTCCTGGCACTAGTGCTGGCTGTCACGGGGTATGCCCTGCTTGGGATCTCACTAATAAGAAAAGGAAGAAGAAGTGGGTTTTACCAGCTGGCAGAGCCTTAAAGTAATCAAAGTCTGGCATTTCGGTGAGAATGAAAAGTCAGAAGGAGATGCTGGGAGAAGGGGAAAACATGTCTCCACCAGCACTCCTACCCCTAGCATCTGTATGACCGAGTAAGAGCAGGAAGACATGAGTTTAACCCTGTGGTAGAGAGACAGCATCTCCACTAGTCAACATCAACAACTGCTGGTGGGGTACCTGGGGGAAAGGGCTGGCAAAAGCAAAAAGAAATATTAAAGGGACAATATGCACTGAACACTCCTGCCAGAGGGTAAGAGAAGTGAGGAAAAGGATTGCTGTGCGCACACGTGTGTGCGTGCATGGAGGGGGAGTTTACATACGTCTTGTTTACAAGCTGTAACATTATAAACTGACATTTGTGTTACTGTGGTTGTGTTTCCCCATTTATGCTTTTTTCTCAGCGGCATTTTCTTTGCTTTATGCACAAACTTAGGCCTTAGCAAAAGAGGAGAGTTTGCTGCCTGAAAGCACCAAGGGGAGCCATTTCGCTCACCTGGGGATCTGTGCAAGTATGTGGGTTTGTTAATTTTAGGAGGAACCTCCTGACATCCAAACACAACATCCACTGCTGCTGACAGCACCTGGCAGAAGGGCTACATCCTGCGCATCCTTTGGCAGTTTTTCTGTGAAGCGGCTACAACAGAGCTACAGTACAGATGGTCCTTCATTTGGGGGTGTTTGGATCCAGACCCTTCATTTGGGTCTGTCTGAAGGGAAACCGCCTTCAAGATATGCAAATATTTTGTTTTTAAAGCTATACAGACATGGCTCAACTAATTTCCCTTCGCTCCTCCAGCGCCAGTTCCACCTGTCATTCAGGCAATGCAAAGGCTTCCCCTACTGCAGCCAAAAAAATCTCTACTTCTTTCAGCTCTACATCACCACCCAAACCCTAACACTGGGGACACAGCCAAAGGGACAGGCTGTAAGGGCAGGGCCCCGCAGCAGCCCTGGGGGGGCTGAAGTTCTCTTGGGGACACTGAAATGAAATGCTGCTCTGTGCTGGGGCTTAGCCAGCCCTGTAGTGGTGGGTTTGAGGAGGAGCAGAAATGAGGGGCATGATGTGATATTTAAAACATACCCAGTAGGATCTATCCCCCGCAAAGGATTCAGTCACAATAGGTTCATTCAGTCTTCTTAGTCATTAGAGTATTTTCAGCATTATTTTTTAAAGATTTGTTCTACCTCCTAAAGAATTGCTTCTCAATGCAAAAGCAGAATGATGAATACATCTTCCCTTTCCCTGCTGAATCCAACTTTGAAAAACATAATGCTTCTCATCTTATTTCCTCCCTAAGTCAAAATAAGCCAAGCAAATCCTGCAGTATACCTATCAATACAAACAAAAGATGCAGAGGTGGGTTTTTTTCAGCAGAAATAAACACAGTTTAAGGAATGATTTTCCTTTCATGACAGCTTAAGGTCCTTCAAACTTGACAGAATTGATTACTGAATCAAAGCAAAGGAAGGCAAGGAATAGAGTTTTCTTGCATACACCTGTAACGTTATACACTCTGCATGCTACAGGGAAGGAAGTGAAATGCTTGAGCTATCGGTAAGGAAAACCCAGAGAGGAAAAAGAAGGAATATCTTGGGATTAGCTTTAGCGTAACATCCCACAGTATGTTTACTTTTCTTTTCTTCTCCATCTCATATTTCTTTATGGGATCAGTCCCCAGCCTTGCAGACCCTCCCAGGAGTACAATGCCCCTTTCGTGTATTGTACGAGTGGCACTGAGAGTACGGCAGCTTCAAAACATAAAAGGAAAAAAAGAGTCTCCCTCAACGCCATCATCATTTTTAAAAAAGGCAATTGATGTCGCCTGAAGCAGCAGCTATGAAGCCCAATTATACCACATTTCATTCAAGTGTCAAAAATTGGAATAATAATAACCAACAACGAGGAGCATATATAGGAAATGATGCTGCCATCTTCTTTTGTTTTGGCCACGCGTTTTCATAAATTCATGCTTCGAGCAGACCCAGTGCCACATTCCTTCAAGGACTTTCTTGTTCGCTATTGTTTTCAGTTCTTAACAATTGGCTTCCCTGACTACTTTCCTCGTGTTGACAGTCGCTCACAGAGCCTCCATATGCTCTCACTACTTGGGTAGTCAATCATTTGTGAATTAGCTACCCAATCAAATATCTACAAGAGGCTGGTAGTGTTTATTCATTGCTGGTGTTTTGAGTGAGTGTATTGCTTGCAAAAGGTGTCAGATTAAACACGCAGAAATGAATTTATTCACAGAATACGGATTGCATAGTTGGAAACAGAGAGACAAGCAGTGGCCTGAGTTCACACTGGTTTTCTGTTGCTTTTTTTTTCCCTTTGTTTTGTTGTGGTTTAGACCATGCCTGAGGTAAGATGTCCCTGGACTCAGGAATACTTCAGCCACCTGCTTACTTAAAATGGGACATTTGGAAAGAGGCTGGAATCTTGGCTGGAAGCAAGACAGCGGCTCCAGGGGCTGCCTCAGTATGGAGGACAGAAAGGTTAAAGCAATCAAAGATATCCTGATGGCATGTTTTTCTCATCTTAGATCATGGAGATGCATACTGCAGCCTTGTGAACACATTCCTCTTTGCATCAGCAATATTCCTGAATTCCCAGCTGCATGGAACCCCTTGACAAGGAACACAAGAAGCACTTGTGTGTGATGCAATGTATGATATCAGACAAAAGCAATCCTTCTTTTAAGATCTGCCTCAAAACACCAACACAATACTTTCCTTAGCTGTCATTTTGGGGGGAATTTAAAGGCATTTTAATACTGGCCAACATAGCCTAAAACAAGCAATGCCAGCCTGCAGAAGAGCCAAGCTTTCATACAGCAGAGTTCTTCCAAATCAGGATTTTCACTTGCCCGTCGGAGACGCTGCCTAATTCAGACCTGGACACAAACTTTCACAGGGTTTATACAGATAACTCAGCTGAGCTTGCCTCCTTTTATAAGGAAAGAGCAAAAAAGTCTAGATAACGAGGCTGTGTTTGGTGATCTCACTTTACAGCCCAGGTTTATACTAAAAGATGACTCATATATATATCCACAGGGATTCCATATTTGCCACCTTTAGCTGACTTTAGAGATTACCAGTAATCTGTTTATAAGCAAAAAAATATTTTAACTGCCACTCCAAAGAAAATGTCACTACTGATGAGAGAATCGAGCTGATTTCTTCGCTTCTCATGAATCTTTGTCACAATAAAGGGTCTGCGTGACAACTCTGCCCTTAGGAATCATTGAAAACACAATTCCTTTGAAATTATGAGTTGGCCGGTCCTTCTATTGATAGTACTCAGTGGCAATGACAATGGTGCACAGGGAGAAACGTAACTTAGCTGCTCGTCAATAGTTCTTACTTCAGCTGACTTCCAGCAGCATTTACTATTCTGTATTAATAGAAATTAAAATATTAAACACTTACTTATTAAGGTATGCAGATATGACTCACAGGGAACTAGTAAGAAAATGCTGTTTTTAAGTGGAGATATTAAAGTGAAAAATACTTCAAGTTAGACCTTCCCAGTAGAAATATAAAGTACTTGTTTATTCAGTATCAGTTGGAATAACAAAAATTTGTTTTACCAGTAATAGTACATCAATACACATTAGGCCAACGGCAATTTTCCTGAAGTTTTCCCTTCTTCAGGATTCATGAAAGAAATTTAAAACACTCAAGGCAAATGTTCAGTGCTAGGGACAGTAATGTAAAGAATCAGAGTGGAACTACCTGGATTGTACATTAAATAAAAGGCACTGAGTGAATTTTTATATGTTCACATTACAACAAACTAGTGAAAGATTCTGACCCCTGGCACTGGAGAAATCTTCCCAGTTTTGATATTTTCAATAAAATAATTCCCAGGAGGGCTGGAAAAAACACTCTCTCTCTCTCTCTTTTTCTTTCAATAAAATGAGACCCCATCTGTATTATGAAAAAGAATACTAATAATTTAATAGTGTTCTGAAGTAGCTTTTATAAAGCTTTTGCTTGGGATTTAATATTGCCCAGGAAGTCCATCAGATTTTCCTGGCTTTGCTGGAGAAAGAAATGCGCAGCATTGAATGTCAGCTCCTAGCTCGTGCAGTCAACAACTCATACATCAGCGAAGACAACGCCGAAGGTGATGTGCTCAAATCTTCTACAGCCAACCCAGGCCACAGTGGAAGGAATCTGGAGAGGAGCTAATTTCAATAATGTGGTATGGGTGGGTCCCATCTCTACACAAGAGATCACCTGATAAGTAGAAAATGGGTTCCTTACACTGAAATGACTTCAGAACATCTCTGCTTTTAGGGCCCTGACAGCAGGAAGGCTTCTCGGCTGACTCTCTCTGAGCTGATTGTACACAAATATTTGAGTACAGTGCCAGATTATTACTTGAAGAAAGAAAAACAAAAAGGCAAGAGTCAGGCAGCAGTGTGTAATAACGAATAGGTGCACACAGTCAAAACAATTAATGTCACTTTGCAAGGTCTTTTGGAAATATATCAACAGAGGGAACCCACAGATGGCTCCTTTTCAGTGCATTTTGGAAGGGGGTAGGATGGGCCACGCTACTGTAAATCCCAGGCTGGAAGATGAAAAGGAAAAAAAAAAAAAGGAAAGAGAAAAAAAGTATTTTTTTTTTTTCCTCCTGAATTTGCTCTTCACAAATAAAACAAAGTAAAATTGCGCATGTACAGCCAGGGCAAAGATTGAATCAGAGGATGGATGGTCTAATGCAACAGATACACCAAGCTGACCTATGATGCCATAATGCTGGGTAGAGGACCAGAATTTTCCAGTGCTCAGCGCCAATTAAGGCCAGGTTTGCAGAAAATGTCCTTCCCAGGAGGGCCAGCATAGCAGAAAGCATTTGGCTCCCTCTTGATGTTTGCAGAAATGTTTTCAGAAGACCTTCTTTTTCTGGCATGCTGCCCTTTTTCTATACCTAGCTATTTAAACAGGACTTTGAAAGACCGAATTATCATCTCCCTGATTCTCAGTTTCCTATAATTAAAAAGGGAATAAAAATAAACTTCTTTCATGGCTGAGGAGCAAGGAGGTACTTAATGCTCAGAAACTTCACTGCTAGGGGTCAGATAAGGATATGATTTTTGCACCAACAATTCTTACTCTGCTCTTGTGGTGTTACCCTTCATTAAATACTCAAACACTCAGAATAAAATCAGATCCTAAAGCAACAATGCTCTCTGCCCTCAGAAATCCTCCATTTCCAAAATGACTGAGCTGCATTGCTCGCTGAAACTGTCTCCCCCTGTCAGAGATCAGTCTTGATTCTCTTCCTTCACCTTCAATTTGCCCAGAGCTTTGTCCCGCTTTTCTCAAGCAGACAGCTGATGAGCTTACCATGTACAAGAGCATTACATGTATATGTTTGTGGGTGTATATGTTTTGTGGGTGTGTATGTATATATTTTTATATATGTGTATATATAATATATACATATACGCATCTACCTGTTTAACCAGTGTTATGGCTGGGAACGGATGGACAAACAGCTTGAACATAACTCCAGCCGTTTTTACACATCAGGCAGTTGGATGTATCAGAGGGGTAGAGCACAATACTTGCTCAGTGACAGAAAATAGACTGTTTCTAGGGTTATTCTTGCCCTCATTGGCTTCATGTACGTAATGATGACCCAGCGTATTGTAACTCACAGCGACACTGGCAGACAGCAAACATTGTCGGAAGCCATACCAAGAAGAGAAAACATCGTTCTTTTGCTCTTATATTTTCAAGTACGTCTTGCATTTGCCTTATTTATCGCTAGTCAGTTGAAGGGACAGAAGAGGTGAATTTACCAGATAGAGCTATCCTGTTAGCTCTCTCGTTGCTTTTCCTATAAACATTCAGAAACCTTTTTTAAAAAGTGGCCATTTCCAAGTCACAGCAAGGTCAGGAGCCTATCAGTGAAGTTCTGCAGTATCTCCCAGCTCTGGCAAGACACCACTTCGGGTCTGAGTAAGCCCCATGCACAAAAAAAGGCCATATTGTACATGATGTGGGCTCACCAGCCAGCCAAGGGGTGGTGATCCTTAGTAGGCCCAGGGAGGAGAGCAAAGATAATAAGTTTTGTGGAAGATCAGAAGAGCTAATGAGATACCCCGTAGGTGTGTCATGTAGGTTTGGGGTTCAATACAGTGAATGCTGCACTGGGCAAAAGCTGCTAAGGAAGAGCATAGATAAACAGTATCATTTCCATCTTTTAGGGTCCAGAATAAGTAGAATTATTTAATCATGTAAGTCATAACACAAAGAGCTTTCCATCATACCGATTCCCTGTAAAAATATTTGAAGACTTGTGCACATCTGAAGGAAGGACTCAGAATAAAAGAAAGATCCTCCCCTGTATTTTAACAATGACTTCTGAAGAGCACTTACCATGTTTTACTTCAGAAGTACATTTCTGCATGTGTAGAGGTGTAAGAAGTTTCATCAAGTTCGGAGGGAAAAGGGGAAAGCCTTTAACATTAGTCAAGGACACAGAGTGGTTAAAGTGATATTTCCTTCCTCCTGTTTTAACCAATTACTCCTGCACTCCTGTGTATGATTTCAGAGTACTCTGTTTCAGGAAAAGCCTAGGAAGAGCCCTTTGCTGAGGAAGAAATACATATTTTCAGCATTTATTAATCTATTTTCTTAGTAGCTTGGTAAGCAAATTGCGCTCCTTATCCACAGCCTGGTAGATACAGTGCAAAAAAGTTCTTTCTGCTCCTACACTGACAAACAGAGCCTACACGGTCCATGGTGCTTGCCTCTGATTTTGTTATGGATAGCCTTCTCTTCATAAAGTTTCGCTTTCTTTAGGGCACCTCATACAGCATTGTCTTGCCTGTGAAAAGTTTTAATGTTCTTCAACACCTGAGAGTGCCGCTTTAACCTGTGTTTAGAACAAGAAAATAACGCTGTGGCTGTTGTGGTGTCTGCCACATACCAATCCGTAGCTTCCCCTCTGGCCTTACACAGATGAGCATCACAATCCTCCCCTTCCCTTCTCCTTTCTAATTAAGATAAGTTTTTGGATTGGGTTCTTCTCTCTACCCAGATGATAATATTCAAGCTGAACTATGAGCTCCTTCAGTCGCTCCTCTTCCACTTCAGCCCTCTCCATCCATCTTCTACAGCATCCCATATGACGACCTATTACATTTTGCTTCATGCCTCCTCTCTGCCGTGTCTGAGGGGCTGAGACTGGGGAGATACTAAGGGAGAAGGACTCCTGATGCTCACAGATGGTTAGGAAAAGCTAACAAAGAATTGAACAGTTCCTTGTTCTACAGCTCCACCATTTCCAGGTCTTAACATGAAACCACACCATGCAGTGCTTTTCTCCGAGTGCAGGACATTGAGGGACTGGGTTTTCATGTTGCCAGTCACACTGTTCTCCCATAAGCCAACCCACACTTTACCTAGTATTTTACACTGGATGAATAGATTCTGTAGTCTACTCTGTAGCTCTGTAGCCCTCAGGTGGAAGTTTTCCTCCAGGGCACACCTGAAAACGGAAATTACTGCCAAGAGAAGGTTGCAAGAGGCCTTGGCGTAAGTCATGAAGTAGGGTCCCAGCCTTGCTAACCACCAGGATCTTCTCTTAGCTTTCTAGCCTGGCAGCTGGGCTCCTATGGACCTTTCTTCAGTCCTACTGCATTCGTAATTGAAAATGAACAAACCTATTCCAGGCACCTCTCAGCCTTGGTTTTATGTCCAATGCCAGATCAGGGCTATAATCATTTTTTTGCCAAATCACAGTTCTGAACAAGGACTTGGAACAATTTTAGATTTCCTTTTTAACCCAAATCTTGAAGTGAACTTTGCATAGATTTTCTAGGTTTCTCGAACTCAAAAATAAAAAAGTGATCGTCTCAAAATGGACTGACTTTACAGCAGTTTTCTTTAACTAGTACCAGTTTTATAGTGAACTTAATGAATAGCTAACCTAGATAACAGAATGAGGACAAGAGGGTCATGAGGAAGATAAAAGATGGTAAGAAAACAACAAATATGGAGTGAAGACAGATGGACACAGAATGAAGGAAAATACTCAGAAGTCTTAAGAGATGGAAAGCTGATAGGAATTGCAGTCGTAGCTAGACATGCTCATGTGTTATCTCATTTGGGTCAAGTGGGCCAATATCTCTCTTAACTGTCATATTTTTTCAAGATTAAGGTAAGGAAGGTTTTGTTTTTTCTTTCTTGTTCTGTGGCACACTTTTTCTTTTCAGGAAGTTTGGTGGTTTGTTTTTTGTTTTTTAATTACCTTGATCTTGCTTTCCCCATTCAGTCACTGTTTGAACAGGAATGAATTCCCAGTCTCCAAAGCCCATATGTGATTTCTATGGAGTGATCCCAAATTACCTAATCTCGGCTCATATGCCAGTGTGCATTCACAGTTTAACATCTTTTTTTCCTTGGAGTTGGGCACAGAAACTGCTAGTTGGCTCAGATGTAAAAATAATACGCAAAACACTGAGGCCAAACCCTGCACAGTAAGTCTACATATGTGGTTGGGCACTAACAAGCAAGTAAGAAAATGATCTATTTAAAGACTCACTTCTGATTTAGGCATTGCTTTGAAGCAGTGCGAGTAGCCAGCAGAGTCTGGTCTCCATCACAATTTTTCAAATATAAAAATTAAAAAATGATGATAATTATGCATTCTGAAAGCTGGATGGGGCCATGCTACACTGAAGCATATTTTCCAATGTAATTAAGGCTTTCAGCTGATTCCTTCCGACTGCAATTGTTATTTCAAATGTGAATTAATAAATCATGTCCATCTAGTTAAGAATTAAAATCAGTCTCAAGTATTCCTGCTTAGACCAGCAAACTTAAAGAGAGGGAGGGATGAATGCTCCCAAGAAATTCTCAGTGGGGAAAAGAAGAAAAGAAAAAATAAGAAAAGACAAAGAAAGGGCCTCATCTTATTTAGGGTTTTCCAGGCATCTAAGAAACACACAGGATGAAGTTACATGACTTACACATATGGAAGCATTTTTCTAGCTTTATACCAAAACAATATGCAAATAGTCTACCCCTACTTTCACTCATGACTGGCTGCAAATACAAAATTCAAGCTGAATAATGTTAACTGCCCACATGCTCTGCTCTAAAGGATCCTCAAGGGCTTCTGGTCTCTTGTGGTATACGCAAAGCACTTTAGCTATCACAGTGAATTAGTGTAAGGCCTGGTAATGCACCTTTAAGTATGTGAGCCCTTTTAAGGCACTTAGAGGTCAAGTCTGTGGCTATATAAAGTACAACCTTTCGAACATTTATTTTCACTTGCCCAGCTAGAGGCTCCGATGGCACGCAAAGGCGGTGTTTAATTTCATAAGAGCCCTTCAGATTCCAAATTGTCAGAGTCATCAACTGGCTCTGATAGCCAACCAAAGTTTACAGTAATGTAATAAAGCAAGGTAAATATTGGCAATCAGACAGCGACTGCTAAGCATGACTGCTAGTTTCAGAAGTAATTGTCATTGTGAAAGAAAGTTGTCATTTTGCAACTGGACCTCTAGGCACAAGGCAGAGCAAGTCTTCTTCAAGGGCCTCTTCCCTGGAACATGAACACAGACACTCTGGTCAGCCCCTGCCACATTTCTCAGCCATCCCAGGCCAAGAACAGTAGCTCCTGATACATCATCGATCAAAAATTCCCTTTGAGTAAAGGACTTCCAGTGCAAACATCAGGTGATCCTACAGACATTATGACAAAGAGATGCTCAAACAGAAGTTATCTGAAATAAAACTAGACCCTAAGAAAGGACTTGTAGATACAAAAGTTAAAGAGATGCTACACTATTTCCCCAGTCACCAAAGCAGCGAGGTGAAGCAGCACGTTAAAAAAGCATTATTTTTTCTCAGACCCACTTATAAATGAGCACAGTTTTGCCCTGAATATTGAAGCGATTTTTTTTTCTGAAAGCAAAAAATCAGGTGTGAAAGGCACAGGATGTCGCTGCTGTGAGATAACAAGAGCTGCCATGTGCATGCCTGGAGACACCTGAGCTTCCAGAGCTGGAGAGCTCTGCAGCGCTGCCAGGCCAGCTCTGCTCCTGGCACAGAAACACTGTCTTTTCCTATTCTGCTGGGAGGTCCCTGGGTCCTTCAGAGAACACACCTGATTCGCTCCAAACAGCACCCCATCCGCTCCCCCTGCAGAGCCTTCCCCTCTAACATTGGTCCTTGGGTTGTTTATACAGGGTGTGATTTGTTTTTGCCTTCAGTGAGTCCTGGATGGCTAGCAATTTAAAAAAAAAAAAAAAGAAAAGAAAAAAAAAAAGAGAGCGAGCACTTTGTACTTGTGACTTCCTGGGCTATTAGCAGAAACAGTCAAATAAACAACTGTTTAACAGAGGTCAGTGCACCATGTCAATTGTTATGTTACTTCTGTGTGCAGTTGCCCCAATGCTAAAGCCACAGAAACAACTTGCTGGGCAGCATGCGTTTACGGTGCAGGTTTGCATGTATGTGCAATAGGTACAAGAGCAATATCTGCCTTCTCATGTATTTTTAAGTGGATCTCAGTCTCTTCTCTTTATTTATTCCACATTATTTAACTCACATTTATATGGAACAGGACTTTATCTATTGATACTTAAAGGAAGATGAAGAGTTAGGAATTTGGTCTTATTGATCTGGATATTCATAATGCAAAAGAACAAACAATGCAACAAGTAACAGAGAGGGTATTTGTTGGTTAATGTCATGTATACAGTTACTGTGTGGTGATACTAATCAATGTCTTACAGCTTCTGTATAGACTTCTGAGCTTCTCCATCACACAGTAGGTGCCTGGCTAGGAGATCTTGCCATTTTGAAGTTTTGATGATTACTGGATGCTTGTCTTTGCCCTGAAAGCTCCCTGTGTCAGGCAAGATTTCTTTTACTTGCTGATTTTGTAGGATGAGGCTTGCTGTGAAAGCCACACACTGTTCTCTCAGCACTTCAATGCTCCCACTACCAGCTTAAACCAAAGCGGATGAGAGCGAGAAAACTCAAAATAAGTTGCATCATCTAAAATCTCACAGCTGCTCTGGGAAGAAATATTAAGATTTAAGTTAAGACACCACTTGCTTGACATCTGGGAATGGGTGGGTACAAGGGATGTTCAGAGAGCCAACTTGCAGCACTGGGCAGGGATCACACTGTGGGACTGATCCAAGAGAGATCATGCTGCCCCACAAGGGTCTCTTATTATTTGGTTCTTATTTCAGAGGAAGCAGGTTCCTCTGTGGCTCCTCACAGTATTTTAGGGTAGGAAAGGCAGCAGTGGGCTGGCTTGGTGCAATGGAACAACAAGAGGCAGCGATGTCCCTTTCTCTCCTCTCTTGCTCCTTGGTTCTCTTGGGGCTTTTCCACGTACCTGCAAATAAAACCACTCCCCCACAGTTACTTGAAAGGCTGATGTGAGGACTCTCAGTACCCTTGCATAGTTAAACAGTTATTCAGTTTGCTGAGTGCCACTGCTGTTGAAGACAATAAATATATTCACAACTCCATTCACTGGCTTTAACAGTATGAGTTTGTTTCATGTCAAGAAGCCCTACAAAAAAATGTTGCAGGGGAGGACAGTGGAAGAAATGCACTTAAATCAAGAGGGGAGAAAAGCTGTTGCACCCTCGCCCTTCTTGTTCAAGATAATACCCAGTGGAAATTGGAAAGAGTCACACCACCACATGGAATAACGGTGGTCAAATCAGTCCCTAGTTAGCACAGATTCCAGTAACCACTGAAAGATAGTGCTGCAAATACACAAAAGCTTACAGTACTAAACAGAGAGGGCAGACTTCCATTTGCAAAACTCATGAAGACAAATGTCCCATCAGCTCTCAGCAGTGCTTGTCCCTCCCTTGCAGCAGTAAGCCACAATATTCACTTTCTGCCGTGGCTTCCTCTCCCAGGCAGGCGAGAAGCAGTCATGCCAAGCCTCGAGCGACAGTGTAATGACATTAATTTTCCAGGCATGCTGATGACAGCTCCGTGAAGGCTGGAATTTGAGTAATGCAGGTCGCACTGCCATTGTCCTGTCTCAGTGCAAAGGGGTCAGCCTGCGAGCAGACTCCAGTAGCTCGCTTTATGTGCAAGGCACACAGCTTGAACCAAAGTACACCCTATCAAAACCCAGCAGAAAAGAAACGATACACTGCAGAAAACAAGGCTGTTTTCTGGAACTGATAAAAGGTGTCATAACTGACTAGTACCAACATGTCCGTAACACAAGAATAGGATAGTCGTTGTCCACACTGCAGCTCACAGTTGATAGTTGTGAGATTGCCTGGCTTATGCAGGAACGAATGTTTCAGTTTAGCCCAGGCATGTTTTGCCGCACAGCTCACTGAGCTGCTGCTGACCTTTCCAGGCAACCTCTGTAACAAACTGACCAATAGGTATCTGGCTGATGGACAAAAATAGTCACGTATTCTTCCCTATCTCCACTTTTCCCCTTATCCCATTCCAAGCTACATGTAAGATTTCTACCTAATATAGCCTCCTGGTAAACCGCTGTAGTCTGTCATCGCTTACAAAATGCATATGAGACACTTTGTTGATCGTTCCCATTCGGAGTTCAAACCCCCCTGCTAACAGCAACACTGTCCAGAGCAATTGCTAATCCTCTGAGTTAAACCTGCAACACTCAACTATGGCAAATTAAGCTGCACATAACTGCCTGCCCAACAGAAAAGAAAGATTCGGCCCAAAACACACTAATGATGCAGAACTGGAGAGCAATGAGAACTCCAAAAAAGATCAACTTTTTTTCTTTTTCTGCTTTAAAGCCCCACCACCGCACAGTATTACCAATACCCTCAGCTTCCACCCACAGCCGTATCACAGGGGTTAAACCACTGGCAGAAAGCCGTGGGAGCAAACGGCAGCTCCCCTCAGCGTGAGGGTGCCCACAGCACTACTTGAGCAGCGCAGGTTCAGCTGGTGGAGCAGCGTGGGCTCCCTCAGCTCGGGACTACCTGGGGTAACCTCTGTACCCCTGCAGAAGGGGAAATCAGGATTGCAGCAGGACAGTGATGCGTCAGTGATGGCAACGTGGAACTCGAAGCAGAACTGGCCTCAGCAGTCATCTGCTGAGGCAGCGCACTTTCTTTGTCCTCGTCCCTTGTTTAATTTCCAGCTTTCCTCATGCCCAAGGTGTAACTTGCCAGCTTCCCCCAGCCTGCCCCAGCTCACCGACACACGAGTCTCACTCTTAGGTGTGTCATCCATGTGCTTGGTCATTACAGCTGCTATTGATTCTGGCAGCAGATAGCTACAGCACAGAAAAGAGATATGTGCAAGGGTTAGCTGATTGCCATCTCCTGGAAGGGATACTTTAGACCCTGAAGACACTTCACTCAAGATTGCTCAGCTACTGCTTCAAATCCTGAACAGATGCTCTATGAAAAAGTCTCCAATTTCTAGAGAAATGTGCCTGCCTCTCTCTGAAAACCCGGCCCACGGCACTTAGTGACAACATGGCACTGCATGGGATTTGAAGGTTTGAAGTTTAGCCAAATAAAGACATTCTTGGCTTTATCATAACCATTTAAGAGCTACCAGGTTTATCCTCCCATGCAAGGTAAAGAGTTATTTCAGGAGCTATACATAAAGTAGGCCAAAATAAGTGTTACAGCTAGGATTTTCGCAGTTCTCAATATACTTTACAAATCCATGTGAATTGCTAGTAGCTGGTATCTGTTATATTTAATCATTCAGTTGGTTCTTCCTTGACTGACTCTTCCCTTGCAGTATAGCCATTCCAAAGTAGTTTCCTGTTCTGCCATCAGAAGGTGAGACATGTCCCAGTGTCCCTTTCAAAGTGATGATTAGCTCCAATTAACATAAATGCTATGAAACAGAAGCTTCAGAAGCAATACACCAGTTGTCATCCCGGTTCTTCCACAGGGATCACAGAATAAGAGACTTAACAGTTTCTTAGGGTCTTTCTAAGTGATGTTTTAAGGAGGTGAGAAAAAATACGTGACCTAAGATCCAGCCAGGAAACTGCTGTAGAAGAGAAGCAACGCTAGAGCTGGAGAAGAACAAGTAAATCGTTACCTGGAGACTGTTATTTTTATAAGAAAATATAACTCATGAAACTCAGCATTTGTTAGGACAACCAGTGAAGCCAAAATTGTTGGCTCCTTTCTATGCACCTATTCACCATGAAACCCTAAGATCTTCCTGCCTTATCTAGGGAAGGTTAGCTCAGGGAAAATACCAGTGAGCAAGTACAGATGGAGCTCCTATCCCCACATCACACACAACCCTTCAAACAAATCGACGAGGTTTGGTTTGTTTCCAATGCCTGTAAATCAAGAAACACAGATTAGTTTGCAAACCTCATCATGAATGGAACCCTACAGGGCTCACACAGCTCTAATTTTAACCCGCGCCCCCATACTCTGCACAAACACATATATCCATGAAACAGAACAGCATCCATATCCAAGACTGCCTATTTGTTCATTGCCAAGAAGTAGATTAGAGTTCAATTCATTCTGATTAAAGGATTGGACTGATGTGTGAGCCAATCCTGATTTTTGCCCAACACCACTCAATCACTGTTCACACACTGGCCCAAGTTGATCCTGGCTTTTGTGTAGGCATAAAAATGGTCTCCTGTTTTCAGTGCTTACTCAAAAGGGAACAACCCCAGCACTTCGCCACCAGGCATGGATGGGTCATTTCTGGCATCTATCCATAGCAAAAATGGTCTGTCCAAAGGGGACTGTGGCCACAGCAAACACACTTGGTGTCTGGGGGGAAATGAGCCCGCTGTGTGAAGTGCTCCCTGCGCCTTCTCCATGGGTAGCACACCCACTACCCACCCCCAGCAATCCCTGCAGTTGAACCTGCTGGAGCAAAGGGCTCTTTCCACCATGCCTGCCTCCATGCAGGCCCCAGCCACTTGCAACGCCCAAGGGGAACTCATGGAAAGCAAAGCTGTGATCCATACCCTTGTGTGCCTCCACACCGAAATAAAAGAGTCCTCTTCTGCCATCCATATTAGAAAAAAGGATGTGAACCTGTGAGCTACTTTCACTAGCAGTACCAACCAAAATACTCCAGAGGTATTAAAATATATCTTCTCAATATATCTAACAGGAGTAGGCTGTCTGAGCTGCTGTGTTTCTCTCCTCTCTGCAATGGCCACCTGGGATACAAACCAGCATGCACTTCCTAAGCTCCAAGGGTGGCATTTATAGCCTGCCACAAAGGTGCCTGGGACATCTCACATCTGATGCAGCTCCCTCCTGCCTGGGACAGGCAGGACACATCCCCACCCCGTTCCTGCTGCCTGCCCCATCAGTGCTGCATGTGCAGGCACACTGTGTGGGCAGGTAGTGTAGGTGAAACACATTCAACAGGACGGGAGGAAGTGGCAACTCAGAGTTGAAAGAAAGGCCGTTGCTTGAAGCTGTGTGAACTCCCCAGCCCCTGAGGAGAGTGGAAAACGGGAAATACAGGCTCGGTTTCCAGAGATTCATATCTACAAAAATAAAACACAAAGTGACTCAGAAAAGCATGTTTTCATACACATGCATACTGTGTATTACCCTTCTGCCAATAATGGGAGTGAATAAAAAGGCACAAATACCAGGTTCATATTCCATGCAGAGAGAGTGGCAATCCTCCCTGGCATAGCCCTTGCCATCAGCAGCCATGCATCACTCCTGCCACTGAAGGAGCAGGTGCCCCCTTGAAGTTTGATCTCCATGTTTTATGTCAGCAATCATCTTTTTTTCATGTTCCCTTACTGTTATTTTACTCACTTGTTCTCTTGGACAAATCCTTCCTCAGCGAATGTTTCTTCTAAGTCCATGAAGCAGGAAGCAGGAAATACCTGGTAAAGTACGCCACAGGTCCCTAACATTTATGTCTGCTGTTGTTCCTCTTCCCAGCTTTTCTTGCTGCTTTTGGAGAGCAGAAATTGTGGGCTGAATCTGTTTAGGATTCCTCCTTGGACAGTATTAGCATGAACAGAGTTTCTGGGAACAATGGCAGAAGAAGGGACGTTTCATCAGGATGGTTAAAACAAGTAGCCTAAAACAGTTCCACCCTCAAGCCTTGTCAACAATGTAGTTGAAGGTCTGAAAAGAGATGGATGTTTCGAGAAGCCTCTAATTTTGGCTTTTGTTCCTTTTTCCTGACCCCGTGAACCATCTGTAATGCCTGTTCTTATATAGCCATGTCCAGTGACTACATCTGTGACATTAGCACATCTTTCTCAGTAAGGAGGATAGAGAGGGTAGAGATTAAAAGGGTGTTTTGGACCTATTCGTTATAACTGTGTTTTCTTAGGCAATACATGAAACCTGTCACTGTCTCTCGTGTAATTTCCCTCCCCCTGCGCTGTTTTTTTTTTTTGGTTGCATATCATGACCAAGAGGCTGGATCATCATGCACTAAGGAAATATTAATTCCTTTCCTGTTGCATCTAAAAGCTAAGATGACAAATTTCTGTGCCGTGCTACATTATACGGGAATAAAGGAACAATAGGGTGAAGGACAGTGGCTGCATGGTGTCTTAATCAGATGCAGATCAGCCTAAGAGCATCAGACCATCAAATCCCTGCTCTGCAGCAATCGTGCACCTTTAGTCAGGCTCTGAATGGGCTGAGATAGATTCAGGGCTTTATTGAAAGATCATACAGGATGACTGCAAAATCCCATTACTTGTTGATTAAGTATTGATTGCCTCGGTATTAACAAGCCAGCTAATATGAAGTGACCTCTGAGGCCACTGGTTGGAGGAAAAAAAAAGACAATTTACTAAAACAGGCAGGCAGATGAATAAGAGGGCTAGATCTGCTCTTGGCTTTTAGCTTCGGTTAAAATGTCACACTCGATAGTGCAGATCAATGCCCACTTTATTTCCTTGCAGCCGTCTTATTACCATCATGAGGCTGCCTCCTTTGATGCTTTTTAATGACCCTCTGAACCGCGTGCTCTGCTTACCCACTGCCTTTGACTAAAAGGAAAGGAAAAGCTTTTTTTTCCCCTTGCTGGTGATGGAGTGGCTGAGAACGTGACATTGTGCCAGTATAAGTGGAGCAATGAGGTTTCTCGGGTCACCGGTGCTGCGACTCTGCTCTTTCACTCGGTTTCTAGCTTTTCTTTCTTTCTTTTCTAGATTTCAAAAAGTCTTGCTCCTTTTCATAACTTCAAAACTGGTGAGATATTAAGAGACCACCTACTGACAACTTCTGTCCAACACTCTTATTTGTGTTTTTAAGTGCAATAAGTTTAGCAGCTCTTGTTACATTAATTCTCCTGAAAAGCACCTCACCCAATTATTTTGAATCTAACTTTTTTTTCTTGTTGCCACTTGCAAATGTAAGAATTATTTTTCATGGTGAATAAAGAGCACTGAGGGATACAGTTTGTCTCCTGAATCAAAATTGGACCAAATTAAGAATCCTGAAAGCTCCAAGGCTTTCCTCTTCGATGCATATACAGTCTTTTAAACTAAGCCATTGAGTCAAACATAAACTACACATTAAAGAGAAGACAACAATTCTTGTGTTCAAAATACTGCAATTCTGTAAAGCATTTACATAAGCATATTTAGTTCCCATTTTATAGATTAGCCTGCCAATAATTCAATGTTTTGAAGAAGTAGACAAATGCTGTACAGAACAGGGATGATTCTGTATCTATCGGGGAAAGACATAAAGGGTATTTGAAACTCCTGGAGAAATTAAGGACATAGGGAAGAGAAGGTGAGTTAGGGAAACAGCTATTCTGACAGCAAAGATTTTCTTCTGCTTGTGAAAGCCTGTAAAGCTTGTGAGCCAAAGCTGAATGGATGTTAATGTAGAAATCTTGTGCACACATTTATAGGCTGGAAACTTGGTGGGGGGCAGAAAAATGAAGTGGAAGGAAGAAAAAGGATGGCTGAAAATATCACATTTCTAGGATGGGCCTTAGTTTTAAACAAATAGCAACAGCAGTGGAAACTTCTGCCTTGGAAGTAACCAGTGGGAAGCGTTGTGGTAGTAGTATTGCCTGATGACTTAACAACTGCTGGCCTGATCCAAAATCACTGGAAAGCTTCCCACCAATTTCAGCAGACTGTGGTACTTAGAACGTAAATATAAAAATCTCTTATTTGTTCAGCAGTAACAAAATGACGTAATTCACGTGCCTCATCGCTTTAATTTCTTTCTCTCCTCCCTTGCACTCCTACCACTTTTCCTTTTCTGTGGCTTTGTGGTGGAAACATATACAAGAAAAATAATGAGCAACATCAGTAGACTCTTTTGGGAGCGTGCAGAAGTTTTTGGTAGTATGCAAAGCCATGTTCACCCTCAGCTGCTGAATCAGCCACAAATGCAGAATCTGGCTTCTTATTTCCTCCTTTCCCTCCTCTCCCCTTCAATGTGACGCTCTTAAAAATCAGAATCATGGGGGTAGTCTTTGGAGTGAGAGACCTTGACGGAATGACTTAGATTATTGCTGTATTACTATTATTTATATAGTGCCATAAATGTGCATGATGCTTAGCAGAACAAAAGACACCACCTCCTGCACCAAACTGTGCAGAACCCCAGTTAATACAGATGGATAATTTCAAACACACAAGCGTGTGTGCACACACAGGCATGCACATCGCTCTCCTAGCTCATTTACAGAGGGGTCCAGAGCTTAGGGAGCTTGCTATTTTTTTTCAAATTAGTCAAGAAAAATCCCTCCTTAAACTGTAAGCCCAGCTTGAAGGCTGTTGGCCAAATGGAGGCGTGTAGGGGCTCAGATCTGGAGCGAAGCCTAACAGGCTTGTCCATGAACGTATGCCTCTCCAGCATACTGCTTGCTGCAGCTCTAATTATAAATTACCCCTGTAGATACACAGGGGTTCTAGTGAATTAAGCAAAAAATTTAGACTGGCTGATAGGAAAACAAGTTTTTGCACAGCATTCCCAATAAGAAATTATACACTTGTTATGCATTACAGTCTGTGCTCAAAATGCTATTTCAGCATTCTGGGTATTAAAAAAGGAATCTTATGTGGTCTTGTGGTGAAAGACTGTGAAGGATTATTTAAAGTAAACTGTAGGGAAATATAAAACAAACCCAGTTAATTTATCACAACAGTGAAGATGCATAAATAAGATGTTTATGAACAACAAGGACAGTTTACCTATTACTCCAAAGAATTCATGTTTTCAGGAGCAAAATATTTTCTTTAAAGAAAAAAATGATACCAGTTTTGCTCAGCTCAACAATCTAAATGTTTGTATGGGAAGCTGCCTGAAAATCTTCGTTCAATGTACTTTTCAATATTTCTAATTATAAACAAGATCTCTTAAGTCTAGTGACAGCAGTGCGCATCTTTTGAAAATACCTGCATTAGATCAAAGACAGAAACTGATGCCCGGCTAGCTTTGAGAAGGTGCGGCCCATGAAAGGAAACATATTAGTACAACAACCTCAGCAATAAGAATCAGCCAACATTCATTGTCTTTAATGGTGTTAGTGCAACTCAGCACAGATGAAGTACTGGCTAATTACACATAATTTGTATAGATCTTTAAAACAATATCGAACAAGTGATGAACTCATATACCCAGTCTTTTACACTAAGCTTCCTCAATGCCAGTATTGCAAATGATGTGAAACCCAACAATTAGTGCCTCAATACCAGCTTGATAATACATCACTTTGCTTTTCATGATTCAGCCAATTTCCAAAAGTGGTAATCCTAAAAGCACTTAAAGAAGTTGGAACCAATACACAACGGGGGACACCGGCCTTCATTTTCATGAGCACACTTAATAGCAGAACTGCCCAAAGCCCATCTCTGGCTTATCAGGATTTATGTCAAGGTGGTGCTGTTCTTGCATTTCCAAATGGTATCGGCAGCCTCATATTCTTTCTTCCATGTCAGCTGTCCAAGAGGTTATACCTCTTTCCAGCAGGTATGGCCCTAGTCATGGTGAGCTGTGCACTTGCCTCCTTTTTAGCAGTTTGTTGAACCCAGGAGTAGAGATGAACTACAATAAACTCCAGAGGATCATCGTGCAGCATTCTGGTCTTCTACGCTACAAAGGTCATGAACAGCACATCCAAGTTAGGCAACTCTTGTAGCACAGTGTTATTTTACCTGCATGTCATTCATTTCACTGCTTTTAAAACAATAAGCTTTTCCAATCATTGCTCATTTAATAACACATGCTGTACTCTTTCCTTATAAACTTTTTCTCTGACTCGTTCCACTTGGTGGAAGGGTCAGACTTCTATTTTGCATTTGTGATATTTAACAGCACACCACCCTTATTTGTTTAGAGTCCATACATACTACAACACAAGTTAAAAAAGTAGGAGATGGGAAGCAAAAAGTTTGTCTTCAAAACTTTATAGCCAGCAGGATTGCTCCAAGTTAGCAGGCCATCAAGATGAAATGGAGTACCCAACTGCTCACAAGGTTGCAGTTTCAGGCCACATTCGTACTTACACAAATATCATTATGTTGGTTTATGATTTCTTTCCAATTGAAAACCTGCTTTCTTAACCACACAGGCTAGGGAATTACTATATTTGAACCAAAGGCGCATTCAGAAACAGGAAAGCACAGTCATGAAAAAAGTCCCACTCCAAACTGCTCATGACACAGTCCAAATCCACCCTGTAACAGCTTGGTTTCTTCTGAAAGAGAGGAAGCGCATGTTCTCATCCACATCCTGTGCTGCCCTCCATGAAGCGAGAACATAACCTTTGGACGATTACATGTTTTTACAATTCAGGTACCACTTCCGCAGTAGGGTGTGTGATAGACATTCTCAAACACACCAGCTGGACAGCCAGATAGATGGATAGAATAGATAGATCATATTTCAGTAAAATGGCTGCCTCCTCAGGAATGCCAATTGTAATTTAAAAAATGGTGACAAGTGCTTCTTAGCCTGTGAACTTTCATATTGCTGGGCTGAGTGAAATGGGTGCAGTTTTCCTTTAAATTTTGCTAGTAATGATATGGTATACAAAGTGACAGACTACAGGGTTTGGGTTGAATGCTAACATTGTTCTTTTTCCCTTTTAAAGGTCATGTGCAAGAAAACCTCTCTAGTTAAATCTATCCATATAAAATCACCATTAGGTCACAAAAAGCAGCCTCAACATGCTAAGAGGCTTCATTTGAAAATACATGCCAGGGTCTAGCTTCTGTAGATCCGCTTTATGAAGTGATACTTTGGAAGGTATGCTCCAGTGCTCTGTTAAAAAATCTTTGATTTGCTTTTAATATCTATTTTCACCCTTTCAGATGCAACGAGATTTCTGTGCATATCACATTTTTAATAAGAAAAGAAACAAGTTGTTGATGTGTGGCATATAACTGCAACAATTCCAGCTATATTTGTCTAATGGGGACGAATAACAGTTTTCAGCAAGGTATACATTGATGTATAATGAAAATAGGACTGAAACCCCCTCCTGAATTGGGATCTTATCAAGTATAAATTTAAGTTTCACTTTAATTTATTACAGGACACTTGAAAAGTAACGGCATTTAGAGATTACTGAGCAGACGCTAACATGGTTCAAACAGACAATATTAATAATCTTGATATTACTTAATAACAAATGTTTTCCCTTCAAAGACTTTTACTGCAGAGCAAAAAGCACACTGAAATACTGATATGGATTTCACTTGCAGTGCAGATGGCACAACCATCCAAAGCGCAGGAGGGAGAGAGTTCTCCGGCACAACAGTCAATTGCATGAGCTACACAGCACTGGATACATGGCTATCTCATGTCTGAGTGAAACCTAAAGCATTGACATTGTTGCTAATTAAGAAATAAATTGGTTTTATGCAAAACATTTTAACAACAGTAGCAATTTCATAGAAGAAAAGTATGAAAAAAACCCATTTCTTCCAAGGAAGTTACAAGTGTTCTGTCACCAGTGGAAAATATATCACATTTGATAAATCACTGTGTTCTCAGCCTTCAACATTTACTTCAACCTAGATGCAATACGCAAGAGCTCAGGAAAGAAGAGCCAGCCAGACAGCAGATCCTCTAGTCTAAGGAGTAAAAAAACCCAACCCATTCACTGGGTCCTTGGGAACAGAAATTCCATGTTGAAACCACTGCTTTGCATTTCCAAATGAAATGATATTAAATACTTTGGTGCAGTATTGCTGGGTTGGCTGGTGCTGATTTTACTTATGCTAAGCAGTGATTTACTCTGGAAGTAGTCAAGTTTTTTCCAAGAGGTCCGCTGATGTGTGGATGTCACATGCTGTCCCGTAATAAAAAGCACATTTTCTGCAATTTTGTAAGAATCAAAATTCATAACACTTTATATTCAAAAGGTTTTTAATTAAGTACCACATTATTGCTACTTGCACTGCTTTTTCATTATGGACTCAACTTTCAAATGAGCTCACAGACACATTTTCAAGTGCTCAGTGCTCTCTAGATTTTAAAAAGAGCTCAGCTCCTATTTTAGCACCTAAAAAAAAGAGCTAGTGTTTCAGCAGCGCTCAGAGATGATGTCTGTTAATAAACCTCTCCTCTACATCTGAAATAACAGCTAGCATACACGTCACTCTATATATTCTAAATACCTTCTTTTAACACAGCCTCCTAAAAAGTGGTGTACTGGGATGACCATGCCTTTCACTGTTAAAATATTTGAAAAGCTCGCTATTTCATTGGACTTGCAGGCTTGCAAAAACAATCTTATGAAAAAAGCTCTTCTGCTTCAATTGGTGGTTATTAAAACTTTAAAAGAAACACATCCTACAGAAAACAATTAAGAACATCTGAAGATTCCTCTGCCTGCCTAGATGCCTTAATCCGGATGGTTAATTATAAATTAAATTTATCACATACATGCAAAAAAAATACATATAGTCACCCAACAATTTGAGATAATGCAAACATAAAGAGAAAGACTTCTGTAAAGACAACTGTGTGAAAAGTAAAAGGATTAGCTTCAAATGATTATCCCTGGAATCTGACAAACTGTACACACCTTACCTTAGCTCTAATTTGTCTTGCCAATCAGGCTGTTAAATTACATAACAATTTGATGCTTCTTAACAAAAGATAGTATCCCGTGTGTGAGCTTCTATTGTGGTAGTCTGCAAAATTGATGTCTATTTCCTCCCTACAATCTTTTTTATTTTTTCCCCTAATTTTACTTTTTTACTGGGAGATATATTACTTTTCTTTTTTTCTCTCTTTCTTTCTTTTTTTTTTGTGCAACACTCAGTATTCTCTATGCATTGTTAGTCATTTTGTTGTGACCACATACACATAGAAAAAGAAATATATAATTCTTTTCAATTCTTGCAGGGATACAGATGAACATAATCTGTGTTGTGTTCACATTGTTATTACTTTATGTAAAAGGTGACACAAACCCAGCAAAGCCAAAGCAGAATCAAGAAATACATATGCTTTCGTTTTGCTTTACACGCACGCACACTCACAAATACACGACACTTGTTAAGTGGCAGTGATGTACCATGAGCATCTTGTACATTTTATCTTCATACATTTATGCTGATTATTAAATACGAGAGGTTAAAGAGTTTTCTGAGAACGGCAGAGGAAAATGGCTTTACTTTGATTTGCGTGTTGAAAACACAAATGAGCCACCACTATATGAAGAGCAATATTATCATGACAGTAACAAAGGGAACTGCCAAGCTGGAAAGATGGACAGCAGCGTGGCATTCTCCTGCCTGCCAGGTCCCTCTGGGGGCAAAGCACAGCCCCTACTGCACAAACTAGCCTGTATCACCGCCGTGTTTTCTTTCCTTGCATCACAGAAGGAGGTACTGTATCACTCTGAAAGACCACAATAATTTGGGGGTTTGTGGCTATCAGTTTATATGTTAAAAATAATTGAAGGCCATGCTTCAACTCTATCAGTAACATATGCAAATTCTGCTTGATGGTTTTTAGCAATTATGACTGTTTCTGCTTTCTTCTATGCCTGTTACAAGAAACCGTGAATATTCTGCATAGCATGTAGAGAGAGAGCAATCTCAATGCAGCATACATCGAGGTTGCTAATAATTGATTTTACTGACCACATGTGAAGGGCAGGGTAAGCCTGAACACTAGACATGCTGTTCATTTACAGGAAGACAGTGCATTCACAGGCAGGGAATTTGGTTAATTGCACAGATCAGTATGTCAGAACTCCCTCACGGCAGGCTACTTACGGTGAAAACATTTCTTACTGGCTTCTGCTTCTGCATTTGACTCACCTTTGGTTACCAGTACCATTAAATATGTTAGAGAGTGGAAAAAGGCATTCTACTCTATGTATGTCAGCCTGTATCCTCACATGGTGAGATCACATCAATGCCAATTTCCCCCGAACTATCTATGTGCCTTGGTTTTCACTTGCCTAGACTATTCTTTTTGTGTGTGGTCCTGATTCTCCTTCTTCCTTTCTTCATGTTAATCAACTTCCATTGAGAATACAATCTTCCACTTTGACCTCTCAGTTTCCCCTTCACAAACCTGCTGCCTGTGAAGGAACAGTCCCCAAGTGGCACATTTGTGTGGTGAAGGGCTGCCCCCTTGAGTATGTTCTCCAGTGCACCCAGTCTAACACCAGATTGAACACAGAGGGTCTGTAGACACCTGAGAGAAGAAAATATCAAAACCAGAGATTCCCTCCTTCTGATCTCCAGCAGTAGGAGTAGGATTTAGTTATCTAGTCAAACACCTGTAGCTGCAGTATCACCAGGAGTACAGGGACTATGCTGCAATGGTCATTCCCAAGCATTGGAGGACAAGCGGCACATGCTGTTGGTTGAGCTGTTGCTGGTTTTCCCTTATATTAATAGGAAATAACAGTAGTGTTGACTTTTTACAAATCCTTATTCTGCACTGATTTGTCTCTGATTCTAAGGCCATATCTCTCAAGGCTGGTTTGAAGACTTGGTTGCGAAAAGCCTCAGGAATTAAGCCATTTTATGTTGCTGTGCAGCAACATAAGAGGAACACACTAAACCAAACTCACTTCACATACAGTCTTCAAAGTAAAGTGTATGCTGCGAAAAATATTCTCATCATAAGGGACATTACATGAGGGAGACAGCAAAGCCCATGACTACATTATGCTATTCAACCTAACTTTACTCCATAATTGTGCAGAAAACCACAGAAAAATCTTTTCATGTTATCCTTGAAGCTGGTAGCTTCAGTAGCTGAACCCAATTCCTTCTGAAGGACATCTGATAAGCAGTGCACAGCAGGAGCCTCAGAGGACTGGGTATGAGATTTTGCCATTAGCAAAATAATTCTTCTCCTACAATATCAGGTGATGGGATCCTCACCTTTTTTGATCAATCCAAACAGTGCATGAAGACCAAGCGAAGCCACCAAACCTTCACTATCAGTGCTGCCTTCCACATACTTGGAGACTCTACTGCTCAGAAGAATGATGTTGAAGGGGAAAATGTTAAAATATACCCACCTTCAGGCATTGTAGGGTCTGAGAGAGAGGTTCAGATTTACAAGGAAAAAAGGCGTTTTATGTATGGATGACTCTTCAATTTTTGCTATTTTACAATAAGCAGACCTATCTCCTTAGCTGCTTTTTAGTTTAGTCATCAATCTAAACACATAATCTCAGGGAAATGAAGAATCTCATCTTCTGCCTGTTTGAGCTATTTCTTCCACAGCTAGGTTCAGCCGGACTCACCTCTGTCAGTGAGTGAGCAACCAGGTTGCTGTTAGGCAGTTCAAGTCCTAAACTTCCCTCTAGGTCCCCCTTCCATTTCTCTTCACTTGTCTGACTTCATATTCATGGAAGACAGTGAGGGTTAGAGAACGCTTTTTTGGAGAGGAAAAGATAAACAGCCTAAAAAGAAGATGAGATTTTCCATTCACCCTGAAGTGGAAGGAGGACAGAGGAGGGGTGAAATAAGAGGAAAAGGACAAGTAGAGCTGGAGGAGAAAAATGAGATTCTGCCTGGTGTTTCATTAAACAAAACAAAAAAATGTAATTGGTTTGGAAAAAAAAAGAACAATTTAATTTTGTAGGCAAAAGGCTCCTGGCTTCACTTCCTAGTGGAACAATTTGGTTTTACGAGAGGAGACTTTCCAAGCCAACCGTGACTTTACATATGGCACAGCTTGATACCTGCTCTCTGTATCCTGATGGCTCAGCTACTGAATTTGTCACATTCTTTTGCTACTTTGAGTTTTTCAAGAAATGCTGTAGTGCTTCCTGCTCTTATTTACAGCAAATTTATGACTCTGCAGAGCTATCTGCCAAAAAGTAAAGGGAAAAAAAAGAAAATAAAAAAATCAAATAAGTTATTAACTGCAAATTATTTGTCAAGCTCCTGTTGCCAACTTTTCCAGACAGAGGCACACGTTTTACCACATTAAAAGGTCCAATATACTGTCCACAAGCTCCCTTTCAAATGCCTCTGAATGAAAGTGCTGCAAAGACTGCAAGATCAACCATATCTGCAGGAGCATGGATAAAGACCATGGTAAAGTGGTACAGCAGCAGCTGTACCCAGGACCGAGATTCACCATTAACATCCCAGCTAAGCAACCTACTCAACACCTCCAGCTCCTACCAAATTCCTGTGGTAACGTCTGTGCTTTATAGCTACAAAAAAAGACCAGTGTTGAGGGTACCTCCCAGATGTCCTCCTCACAGCACTCATTTCATTCCATTACAGGGCTTTCCATAAGGCCCGTCCCTGCAGTTGACTTCTCAGGCTCCAACTCAACCTGGTTCTAATGACTGTCAACATTAATGAGCCTTCTGACACCATTCAAGCCTACACGGGTTTCTAAGCAGTGAGCTGAATCCAAGCCTTTATGCTTTGCTCTGCGGCACTGGGATTCACAGTAAGAAAGTGAGAACTTAGCCACAAACTTCTTCAACTGCTGCTTTGATTAGGTTCTGCAAATAACTCAGCTAAGTCCAGGTCTGTCTTCTATTTTCATCTTAGTGCCTCAACCACTTGGTCCTATACTTTGTGATACACGGAGTCATGTTTATCCGTAGCACTTCAATACTGTAGGTATCTATTAGCTCACATTAACAAAAGCCTTTAGTAGACCTACAGGCGTGCATTCTTCTGGCCAGGGGCTCACAGGATATTTGACAAACTGGCCTGACAGTACTGCAGTAATATGTACATTGCATATTTGTGCACTTACCATATAAAAACACTATGGACAATATATTTTGCTTGCCTTGCTGCATGATGAACAGTCAAACCGGAAAGGACTTCTGCTGGGATGAGCCAATGAAATCTTTTTTTTTATTATTTTATGTTTCCTGTGTCCATGCGATTGGAATAAACTGTAAATTAGGTGTTATAGCACTGTAGTTTGGGTAGATGTGATGTTTTAGAAATGTAGCTTTAGTTTGTTATAACATAATAGCAGCTTTGCTTTGTTGTGACAGTGGCAATAAAATAAAGTTACTACAATGTATAATGCTGTAACCAACCAAAACTAGTCTAACAAACAACAAATCAAGGGAAGCAATACCCACCCAGCACTTTATGTACAGAAATATTGATGATCTGTGCTTAAACTTCCCAGGTTAGAAAGTTTCCATTTTTCAAGAGATCAAATGATGGTGATCTGCTCCCTCTGCTCTCTGAGGTGAATGCCAAAACAAGGTTCTTACCATTTTCATGCACTGCTAATAATTGCAAACTTGAGAGAAGATTTTATATATATATACATATATATTTAAATTTTTTTCTAGGTAAGTAAAGATTCTGGCAGTTCCAACAGCCTTGTTACTATTCCCCGTTAGTCACAGTTTATTCACATCAGAAGACCAGTGGAAGGTTGAGACAGGCAGGGGACTAAAGAAGGATCTCATATAGTTATAAAAGGATTTCCATTTGTTAACAGCTCTGCCTATGAAGTATGCAATGACATTTTCCTACTGTGCTATTTTCATGCCTCCTGAGATGCCAGGTTATAATGCAAAACATCTGAATCATTAAATTTATACAGTTATTTAATAACCCATGTAAAATACATGGCAATGTTGCTTCTTTTAAAACATATGCACCTCATAAGAAAACAATTTCCTGCACTATGTGGTGTAGTCAGATTTCAGTAGTTTCTGTTGGGCAGAACGGGTTCAAACTTCCATCTCCTATGCATCCAGGAGCCATGATACTAAACACCACCAAGCTACTGCAGTCAGACTCTTTTGGAGAAAGTCAGCTCCTCTTTAGAGACGATTAGCTCTAAATAGAATATATACTAGATAGAGAGATATAGATATAAATATATATCAAAAATAATAATAGCTAGCAGCTAGCAATACTGCAAAGGTGAAAGGTAAGCCTCATCTAGCAAAATGTTAAACATATTCTTCACCTTAACTGTGTGTGTTTTTTCTTTAGCCTTAGCAGCACAAGACATGTTCTCATGAACCTCCTAAGACTCGCTCGGGGTCTAAAACAGAATTTAGTTTTCTGGGAATCGGCTAAAATTCTTACTGTTTTCAGTAGGCACTTTCTAGCTCCCATACTTGGGAGACAAATTCTCTCAGTTGCAGAATAGATGTTTCTTTAACAGAGTTTTTACAAGACCCCATGACAGACAACTGCTAACATGGAACATGATGAGAGAAAAATATTGCTGGCACAAGCAGGATTCAGCAGAGAGAGGGTCAATTGTGTTTATAGACTCGCTGAAGTTTTTTGGTTGGTTAAAAAGCTGGCAGACTGCATTACAGCTAACATTCCCATATTGATTATACCATTTCTAAGCCTGCCCTCACTGTGACAGGAGCGGCGTAATTAGTTTTTTCCTTGTTAAATATTTGTAAATCATTCATACTTTTATGGGTTACATAACCTGGCTGTTACCCTTCAAATAATCTTCGTGTAACTTGTTTAAACGTGGAAAAAGCTGCCACAGTACAGTGTGGTTTCTGCCCCCCTGCGAGGGTGGGCCAGCAGAAGGGAGGAACCTGTCCGGGGTACGGCAGTGCCATCAGTGCTGTGGCTGTGTGCAGCAAGGGCTGGGCCACCGATGTGCTCCAGCAGGGACAAGAAGGTACCTGCTATGGCGTGATTCAGGCCTGTGCCAGCAGCAGAGGGTGAGACTAACTAAGTTTATAAGAGGCACAGGAGCAGTAAAAGCTGCCAATGATGAGCCTTATAACAGCTCCAGAGCAATGGTGATGTATTTATGATGCAAATCAGGGCCCTAATTCAGCAGGCACTTAAGCACATGTTTGAGTCTCATTGACTTCAGTGGAATCAAGTGAATGTTTAAATGCTTTCCTGAATACTGGATATCTGTACAAGGGAACAAAGTGTGGAGGGAGAGGAAGTAACAAGATAACATAATGAAATTATATTTTTAGAGTTATTCTAGTAAAAATACATGTAGAGAGGTTGAATACACAAAACTAGAATTTCACAGTACGACTTTAGAGGCTAGGTTATGTGAAAGTATTGTTTCAGAAACCTTTTATTCTCCTTGGTTTAGTAAACAAAATGAAACAGTATCATGCCAAATAAAGGCAGAAGATACTCAATAAACTCAATATTCCTTTGGATTTTAAGAATTCCTTCTCCCTTTGCATTGTATAGACATTTATAGACACAACAAAAAGAGATCGGGTTGTAATAATCACTATTGTTAGCATTAATCAGATTTAAACGATGATGCAAGTTGAATGAATCTCAAAAAAGGTTTGATTCATTTCAGATAACCTTTCAGGCGTGAGGTCTTCAGGACTTTCTTATTCTGGCAAGGTCAGAAATACCATATTACTTGAGTATTCCTCTCCCTTATCTAAACCAGGAGGTGCTGAAGCATGTAAAAATATGGTGAGAAAACACTAACTTTCAAACTGCAAAAAGGATGTGTTTAGCAGAGGTTTTGCTGATCGACGATACCCACTAAATCCAGACTGACTTGCCTCTTCCAAGTATCAACAGGGGAACAAGTCTTCTAGTCCACAAAGTACATCCAGATTTTTTTTTCTGTTATTCCACACTTTGTTTTCCCTTTGTTCTTCCTTTTACACATTTTTATATCTCATACCTCTTTTTTCTACGAAAGACCATATAAATAAGCCTGTAGTATCAATAGCAGTTTCCTGATCTATCTGAAGCAGATATAAGAACCTGTGGAATTCTACAGTGGCCAGAACCCAAAATTAATTCTGGATCAGTTTCACATTTGGCAATTACTTCTGTGATTGGCAACATCAGTGTTTTAAATCTAATCTTGATTTTTGAGTTCAAAATCCTATTTTAGGTTCAAAAGCAAAATCCCAAATGCAAATAGGCAGTGGCTCCTGTCTTGGGAAAAAAAAATCAAAGCAAAATCTCATATCCAAACACCCTTAAAGCTTCAGAGTAACAGACTAAAACAAAAAATAGACCAGACTGCTGCTAAACTCTTTGATGGCAGAAACATGGATCTGGATTTTAGAGAATATAATGCCGAACTTTTATTGTCTCTTCTGTAGATAAGGAGTCTAATTATCTTGAAGCTATTCATTTGCGTATGTCATGTAACTTGGAAAATATGTTCATTTTATCAATGCAACACACACAACTATCAGCAAGGATCAGTGTATATTTGAATCACGGTCAGGGCAGCTATGCCAGAAAGCGTTCCCGTTCCTGAAGTGGGTCTACAACAGTCCAACAGACTCTGCTTTAAAGTCAGCACCAACTGGTTTTGCAAAGCAGTTATCCATGCCCAATCCCGCTAGCTCAAGCCTCTATAAGCACCGCTTGTTACAACGATCATTAGAACTGGGCTTTCAAAATAATGTCTCTGCCCTTCTTCACACATGATGGTATTTAGATATTTGTTTCCATCAGAAAACAAAGGATACATACATAGTTTTTACAATTAAAAAGATAATCATGTTGCCAATGATATAGATTTGTGCATGGTTTTCCTCCAATACAACACACATATTGACATGATGTTCAATGCAGGAAGTGATTGATACAGTTTTGAAGGATCAAAAGAAATTTTTCCTATTTCCACCATTTATTCTATATGAGATATTGGAACCTGTTCGATAAGTGTAATAAGCATAAACTGTGGCACTTACAATACTATTCACTGGATTAATGTAGGGTAATTTTTTTTGTAAATGCCACTTAGAAATAAATGGTTGGATATATTTCAAACTCAATGTATTTAGACTGAATCAATCCAAACCTTGAAATCAAATTCAGAGACTAGTATCAACGTTCTCCCTGCTAATTCTGTATGCACACACCCCCTCAGAAAGCACTTTACAAGAAAATAAAGCTATATCACTGGGATGTCCATTCCCTTCTTGAAGAGATTTTTTTCTTCTTTCTCTTTTTCTTCTTAAACAATTTTTCCAGCCTCCTGCAACGGAGAATTCTCTCAGCCAGTATTTTTCAGTTTTATTCTCTTTCGGTGATTTGACATCTGTACTGTTCGGTACTGACTAATTTCCAAGTCCTAGGAGACAATTTCTTAGCAGTTGCAATTCATCAAAACCCTAATGAATTCTGATGGAATTCTTGGGGACTGGTTTTCTGTCCTCTCTGTGGAGGGACTGCACAAGGCACCCTACGTATTTAAACCACATTAAGAGACTAAACGTTTTTAATCAATATTGCTCCAAAGAAACCTGAAGAGCTACATACTAAACATCAAAGATACTATCCTCAATGCTGTCACCAAAGCGACAATACTACAAGCACAGCTGAGACAGACTGACTACATGTGCCAAGAGACGACCGGAAAGGATGGACAGCTGAGTGCGCACAAGTGGTCAGGAAAAAGTCATTAGTGAACGATGACCCACAAATACAGAGGCGCTCACATTGAGCAATAAGTTGTAAAAGGTGGAGACAGAGAAGGTTTTTTTGAGGGCTCCAGGAAAAGTACTGGTTCAGGTACGTTGTCACATTCAAAATAACTTGGATATCTTTAAATATTTTGGAAGCAAACTGGAAAAACTAGGCACTATACCAGCTGCTTTTGGTTCAAAAACAAAGATCAGGTTTTATTTAGATTCTCAACCTACTTAAGCTGGTTCTCAGGGGACTTGCTGTGGGGACTTGATCTTCATGATTTGGGGAAACTTATTGGGAAAGGGGGAATAAAAAGGTAGTTCATAGAAGCCAGATGGGGAGGCCAAGAATCTGGCAAATATCCCTTTCCCACATTTCTTCTAAAACTCAAAATAAATCTGAATCTCTCTGACATTTGAAAAGAAGTCTGGCTATCTCTTCCCACATTATGTTTTCTTTTTGCTCGCTTTTGCACAGGGTCTTACGGGAAGCAGAGACTAGTGCCAAAGTAATGCAAGGAAGCAAGCTGTGCTGATAATCTCAGAATGGCCCCCTTTTCTCATGAGATATCCAGCCCAATTTCATGTACACAAGCAATTCAGAGGGCAAGACTCACTGGTGTGCTCTGGCTATTCTGGCAAAGTAAGGCAGCCATAAACCCTGCTTAACTGGCCAGCACAACCGGATTTGCAGCTGCTTTGTGTCACCAGAGTGAAGCAAAGCTGCCAGAGCATACCAATGAATCTGGCTCCAGTAGTTTGTAGGAACTCGGCATCAGATTGCAAACTTATCAGCATTTTTCCAAATCAGATCCACAAATCTTTTGAGATTCACTTATCACTCTAAAACAACATGTCTGTGGAAGAGATTTGCCATAGGACGCAGGACTGTATCCAGCTTCAGAAGTCACAGGAATTTTGATCTCATGGCAGTTTCACTATACCAAAGCACCTCACCTTAAAAAAAAGTTATTATTCAAAGTGCCGATGTATTTTGGACTACGTAAGTGTGACAAAATAAACATAAGTAGTAACCTCTTGTACTTAACAGACACATTTTTCTTATGTCTGAGAGGTGTAACAAAATTCAGGGCATTTCACTACCAGTGAATCTCTAATGAGTGGGTAGTAAAAATGCCTCCCTTACTGACTGTCAGGGAATATCAAATTTGCTCACTTCTGACTCAGTAATTACCCACCAAAAATGTAGATCAATTGGTCATCACCCAAATTAGTACCTGCCAAAGATTACTTTTGGAAAGGCTGTCAGCTAAGAAACAGGAAATGAGTTGCAAAATATTATTAAAACTTGAAAATAACAGCTTTAAGGTATGAACCACCACTCCAGCACATAATGGAGTGAGGGCAGGAAACAGAGCCCGTGCAGGGAACCGAGCACAGAGAGGGGTTGATGGCCGGAGACTTGACTTGCGAACAACAGGGGAGCGATGCAAGCTGCCATGTCCTCACCCCATTCTGCTTCCTCCCATCGGACCCTGCACGGTAATCTTCTCTGAAGCCCTGCTGTAGTTCCTGCTGAACCGCACATATGTGGCATTCAGATAGAGAGCCATGTCACATAGCTCAACCTGAGAGGGGGATGAATAGCCCAAAACTAAAGAGAGGGTCCTCCCTAGGACCTGGGGGAAAGGGTTTCAATTCGCTGCTCTGCCTGCCACAAGCCTTCTCTGTGAGCAGTCGAAATCTCTCCATGCCTCAATTTCCCAATTGCAAACTGAACATGTCTCTATTTGACAAAAGAGCTATAAGAGAATTAATTTCAATAACTAGAACAAACTGTAGCCCACTAAAGTTACAGTAAGTGCTATATATTGGCAAAACTGAATCCAGGTCATTAAAACCATGCAAGAAGAACAAAGCAGGGGCTGCCCATTGTTTTCCGTGTTCCAGCAATATTCAAATATGAAACGGAGGTGATGTTGATAATAATAATAATCACTGTATGATGCATATTTCAGCGCCAAATACTTGGCAATTAGCTGCAGGCAGCACCATGGGTATGTCAACTGTCTCTTGTGAAAGGTGGCGACCAACTGGCTTAAAGCAAACTCAAATAACAGTTCTGGGAGCAGGATTGGTTTTTTTGCTCCTGAAACCTCAGTGCAAACCATCAGTCTTACTGCAAGGGGCCTCATGGTGTATATCTGCTTACCTGGGCTGGGCAGCAGTTTTGTTTTTAAAGCCATGGTTTAAATTTGGGGGTGGGGAAGTGGGGAAGTCTCTTTTCAGTGAGCTACGCGAATCATTCTCTCTCTCTCCTTTCTTTTTTTGGGGGGGATATGGATGAAGCTGAGTCAAATCTGCCAGTACCTGCATCTCTATTTCCAGGGTCTAACCAAGTCTGCTTCTCTGCACCAGAGCTGACCTGTTTGTAGCCTTAACAGACCTGTGAATGCTGTATAAGAGCATCAGTGCTGGATATCACTGGACATCTGAGGTCAGAGTGATTGCATTTGTCCCCACACCCTGTGGGAGGGCTCTCAGCAGAACACTTGGAAATAGCAACACTTTGAAAATAAATCTGTATGTTAAACAAAGACAGCCAGAGAGAGAAACAAAAGGGTAGAAATAAATTGTTGATTGCTAGCTTGCTAAAAGGCTCACCATGAAGTGTTCCAGTAGTCAGTATGAGGACTGGTGTTGTTTAATATATTCATTAGTGTTCTGGAAAAAAGAGGAGAAGGTGACAAAATTTGCACAGGGCGCAAAAATATTTAGGTTACTCATGATTACAAAAGATTAGAAAAACTAGACAGACGCGCAGCATGAAGACAGATGAAACTCACTGTTCATAAATGCAAGGTAATGCATATTTGAATGAATAATTTTCAAAACTCATGCACAAGGCTAGGTTGTAAATTAACTAACCACTCGGGAAAAAGAGAGGGAGGAGAAAACATGTGCCACTTTGGACAACTCAGTGAAAAAGTGAAAGGATTGGAAGCAGCCATCAAAAAAAGTAAATGTGTTGTTGGACTGTATAAAGAACAGGATGGAAATTAATACTAAAATACTACGTCACTGAATAACTGGATGGTGTATCCTATCGGAAATGCTGTACCAAGCTACATTCAACTCATCTAAAAAAACCCATAAAGCTGAAATAAAAAGGGGCAACAAAAATGATTAGTGGCAGAAGGAAAGACTGTGAAGATTTGGGCTGCTTAGTTTATTGAAGAGAAATAAAAAGGGGACATGAGAGAGTTAATGAAAGTTACAGAGAAGATCAATTGCCTGTTCCTAGTTTCCTCTCCTCCTAATGCAACAACATTGAAAAACAACATATTTAAAAACCAATAAGGAAAATACTATTTTGCACAGTTCATAATTAACCTATGGAACTGATTGCCACTAGATATCCTTCTGGCTAAGGACTTAATATGATATAAAATAGTTTAATTTAGACGCTTATGTGAATAATGAGGACATCCTAGCTAGGATTAAGATAAATATCTTAGAAAGGCTGAAAACCCTAATGCTTTGTGACAGAAATGAACCGTGGGCTGATGCAGGTTGGAGAGAAACATCTTCTTTGGGCAATAAAGAATGTCTTTGTCTTCCCTTGAGCAATTTGCTACTGAGTATTCCCAAAAGCTGCGTTTGGGGCTGGGTGGGCTGACAGTCCAGTCTCACCAGGCATGTCTAAAGCAACGTCCCTTTGCACTGACCTGAAGCTGGCATCTCCACTGCCTTCACTGAGGCCAGGATTTCAGACTTGGATTTTCAGTCTTTGTTTACTGTGGTGGCAAGGGGAGGAGAGGGAGGAGAATTTGGGATATGAAACCGAGTGACTTAGAGCAAATTAATACCAACTGTTAGGTGTACTTCAGAGAGGGAAAAATGGTGTGTTCTGCTTTATACCACCAAACCTGTCCAGGTTTTCTAATTTCTGTACCATGCTCATTCTGTTTAGTAGACGATAACATCATGTTAACACAAAAGTACAAATAAAGCTCTATAATCAGCTGTCAGTTTTCAAAATGCATCTATCCCAATGTCTGTGAGCAAAAAGGGGGGAAAAAGTTTAATAATGATAAAAGAGAAAAGCTATTGCTGCCTAAATCGCTCTGAATGGGAACCTGACCACTTGGATACATTGGCAAAACCTGATCTGGAGCTTCATAGAAGCTTTCTGTAAAAATCACTTTGTTTAAAATATGGCCCACCCAAGTACAAACAGGTTTTTTTTCCCCTTTACACCTACCCAGTTAAAGAAATGTCTGTAGTGCAGAACTAAATCTGATTCAATGATTAATATGTAAACAGAATTTGACTGGCTCTTCTTTTGTGCTTATCGCCAAGATACAATCTGGCACAACAGTTTTGTTTGATAGACAGCCCTGGCCTATCCTTGTCAACTAGCCAATATAAAATAACATTATTACTGTATAATCTCGAATTAGGCTGTAAAATATTTCAATTGTGTGACACACATGATGGGAAGATTTTAGAGTTCTCACATGTTTACATAATTAGCACTGCATATTTGTGAAATTAAGGTATCGCTATCACCTTTATTACCATATCCCTCCTCCTCCACTGCAGTGTCTGTTTCTTGTGTAGCCTTACACGTGTTAACTTTTCAAAGGCAACAGAAAAAGGAGCCTGCATCTCTGTGAGGATTCTCCTACTTCTGTGCAATTCTAATAAAAGGTATCCGAATACCCACCCTTTCTCACAGCCCTTCAAAAAAATAGCTGCTGAGGTGCAACTCAAGTGAGGAAAAGAAAGCACAAGAGGGAAATGGCCTCAAAGACCTGACTTCAGGTGTATTTAATCCTTCCACTACTGGTTTAAAAGTATTAAGTAGCCATAGGCTATCCCTGGGTAGAAAGACGGTTCAGTGACATCCCTTTTGTAAATATGTAGCTGCTCAGCCTCCTCCTAAACTCCACATTGAAGTCTGCTGCTTTTTCAGATTAATTCAGTTTGAATACTGCTGACTGTCTGTCACTACAGTCATATGTCACTGGTAGCAGCTCAGAAAGCCTAACCCCTTCTCTAATGTCATTGCACACAATTCATTTTTAAATGCAGTGTAATAGTTTAGGAATACCAGTAAAACAGTGGGGGGAAAGGCATTTTCAATTTAAAGGGTGTGTAACGCAGTTTATAACACTGTATTACACGAGCCAAGCATGTTTCCTTGAGAGAGGCACATATGGTACAGGTGAGACTTGCGAAAATATAGTTCTAGTAATTCCCGAGATTGTTAATAAGAGTATGGTAGTTTTAAAGCAAGTGGCACATTATTACCAATAATGCTATTTAATTGGGTGATCTTTCTTAAAAAGCCAGGTACTGCCTAGAACAAAAGCATCTAAATCCAGCTCAGAATAACCACAGCCACAAAACCAGGCTCCGCGAGCACTGCTGGGCACCGGGCTGAGGTTCTGTTCACCCCGCAGGACTACGTCAGAGGTTCAGCTCAGTATACACAGACATTGGCCACAAGCCGGGAACAGCTGCAGAGAAGGTCACAAAGGTTTGGCTGCAGGGCTCTGACTGAGACCCGTTTCTACAAAGACACACTTGCCTCCAAATTTACACTTTCAAAATATTTAAGACTTGTACATAAAACGAAAACCGGACATTTTATGACCCCAGCTGTGCTCACCATCTCCCCTACGGCTTCTTTCACGTCAAGGAGGTGGCAAAATAAATAGTAGAATTAGGCCCTACAAGATAGGCACACTGCCCTCACAAAAAAGTCTGATTCATTTCAAAACGAACATGCAGCACTAGCAGTAACCTGACCCAAAGAACTTCTAAAATTTGGACTAATCTTTCCCAAAACTTCAGCTTTCTGGCTTTCTGATTTAATTCCAAGTGCAATAATAAACACACTCCTCTGTTTACAGCTCCATAAATAGTGCCTTGTGTTTTCTGAAACAATGCAGCTCTGGGCTGTCTCTCTGATCGTTTATTTTATATCATCCTTAAGTTGCCATTTATTTACATTTCTGGAAACAGCTATCCCATGAAACAAATGGCCTGTTTTGTTAAGTCATGGTCAAGGATGTTTCCTTCAACTTATCACATCTAGAAATGCCACAGACAGAAATGCTTTCAGGCTATTTGCTAAGAAAACTAACATAAGCTCCTTATCAGAAAATATTACATTTCCCCGAAAGGTGAACTGTTCTGTCAGTTTTTCAGGCCATGTGAAATTCCTTCTTTGCTATGACAGGTCACTGAACAGAAGTTGATGGCACGTAGTGGTTGCCCAGAATGCAAGCCAAAGCCTTCAGCTACACATGACTGCAGGTAGTGGCAGAGATGCAGCAAGCCTTTTCCCTCTGACACATCCAACCCGGGGGTTATATTCCGGGTTGAGGGCTTTTGTTGTTTGCTCGGGGTTGGTTTGGGACTTTCCTCCCCGCTTTCACTTTTCTTCTTGGGGTGCATCCACAAGCAATGCAGATGTAGCGCTGAGCTGTATGTGCCAGCCTCTTCAGGTTCACATCCCAGAAGTGGCAGCCAGGAGAATTGGCCCCTTCTAGACCTCACACACCGTTATCTATTCAAACTCACTATAAAAAAGCCAGAAGAGGAGCTATGTCCTATTATTTCTGGTTTTTAGAGGATTTCCTGGCTTTTCATCCTACTAAAACCAAAATATTAGCAACTACAGGCTAACCATTAAAAGTTTAATGGAAGACACAAGAGTTCAGATAGCGTAGCTGTTTTCCTCAACTGAAGCAGCTAATTTCCAGGTAGAGTTCCATGAGTTATACAGGTTGCTCGTGATCATAAGGGCTGAGCAACAGCTCATCTGAGATCAACACTGTACATGGTTTGTGTTACACACATTTGCATTAAGCTTATGAACCTTCAGGAAAAGCTCTCGATAATAAAGGTGAAAGCTCCAGTTGGCAAAATACTCTGGTTTCGTGGTGTTTTAGAAATTTCAGCAGAGGAAGCTGCCTTGCTAAATCCTGATGCACTGGCACACATGGCCGTGTGACAACACAGAACACACAGGCACAAGTGATTTAAGCAGGTTTCCCTTGTGTGCTTGCAGAGATCTGCTAGATGCAAGGTTTAAGATACAGACAGACTGTGGACATTAATAGACAAGAAGAAATCCAAAGGAACAACTGATGAGACCCATTTTTTTTTCTGAGAAACTACTGTTTTTAATCTTTTCAATTAATTTTTTTTTTTCTTTCTGTCTATTCAAGTTCAAAACTCATTTCTTCTATTTTCAGGAGAGTATTTTCACTGTGTGATGATGAGGGGCAGTAATAGATAAAGTTTGAAATAAAAGCTTTACCAGCCGCCATCCTTTGGTTCATTCATGACTCTTTCTGCCTTTCTGCCAATCGTTACCCTCACACTGTTTTGGATTTACTGCTGCAGAGAAGCAGCGAGGCTAGGCATCATTATCTGCCATTCTCACTGCGTTCTCACCAGCTGATCTTATGTATTTATTACAATTTATAAAGATATAAATGGCCTTATGCTCTGGCCTCACCCCAAAAGGAGTGCCCATTAAAAGACCCGTCATTTTCCTGCTGGCCTCCTCTGCAGTGGGCTGAGAAAAGGCAGCCCTGTGACAGGAACTGGTCATGGCTCTGCTGGCAGATACCAAGCTGGTGACTTCCAAAATTGCAGACAACTCATGTTTAAATAGGCCCCTCATTTTCATTGCTGGGGCTCAGGAGTATCAGTGTGATCTTGGCTAGGTCACAGACAACAGGAGAGAGACAATTTTGCAGTTTTGTTAAAACTTTCCTTTTTTTATCACCCATTCCCATTTCAGGAGAGCAACAAACACCCTCTGTTACTAGTATAAATGTCCACTGCAAGATGGGAATTAAAGAGGCTAGTGTTTATAGCAGAACTGCTATCTGATGCCAAAAATAAGTCTGATGTTTCTATTCAGGAATAGGAAATAACACTCTGAACAGGCAAGTCACTCCCCAGTGGACTTTCTTTGAATTTTCTCCAACGGCTATTTCCTTTTCCTAAATGTGGGAAATACTTCCTGTCTGTGAATAAGCACAACCCATATGCTGAGAAGAAAATTAATAAAACAAACAAAGAGAAAACAAACAAAAGGACCTTTGTTCTGGAAAGAAATGGCACCAGCTATGCTCAGGAAGCATAAAGAAACCCAGCGGATGAGAGAATAGACAAATCCTAAATAGATTTCATGTAAGACGATTAAAAGTGCTTCCTTTGCTATTTATTTGGCAACACATGAAATCATGACTCAGAGATATATCCCCTTCCCTTCAGTACTGTTGCTTGTAGTTCATGAATAAGTAAATGATTAAGAACACTTCAGATTTAGCATTATCAGACATATTACCTGTCTGTTGTTTCAATCATGCCTACAGCTCTGACCAGTGTACAGGTTCTCTATGTGTTCAAGCTTTGCTCAGCTACACCGAGTAGCAGGAGACATTTCAGAGTCCCCCAAACTCAATGCTGTACCTGATCCATATGGATTTATAGACCACTACCTTTAATCGAGACATTCCTCCCTCAATTCCAAGCTGGATCCATCTATACTCGCTGCTCAAGGGCTCGGTTGTGCTTGTTGTCTGCATGTACAGTACAGCACCAGTGATCGGGATTTCAAAGAGAAATCTAAACCTCCAAAACAGCTCACAAAAGTTACCATACATGGATGTATATCGTGGAAGAAAAAATACCTTTTTACAACATCTATAAAACCCTGATTATAATAAATGTCTGCTTAATTAATACATCAGGACATAAAGCCATTTATTCCCCTCTCATTTGCTATCATTCTCCCCGTTCAGATTTAATAATGCAAAAAGGTTGCTCAGATGCCAAACAGTAAAAATAATAAAAATACATTCATCATTCATAGGAAAAGCAGAAATGCCTGGCAGTACTACTGGCACAGAGAATACAGCCAAATTTCTTAACTGAAATCCAAATAGTGTTTCACCCAAAAATCTTCAAAACATACAATGAAATATATGATATGATAAATAAAGCAGCCTGAAAAATGCATGGAGAACAGTGAAACAGGTGCCCAGAATAACCATTATTACAATATGCACACTAAAAGGGGGGGAGAAAGGGGCAGAGAGAGAAAGAGAGAGAGGGAAAAAAGCTTTCAAGACGGTTAAATTCATGAGGGCTACAGAGCCTCAAATTGAAATTATCTCACTCTGCACTGATAAATAAAGTAGCTCTGGTACCTAAATCATGACACTAACTATACGTTTCGATTTTTTTAAGTAGTGATTAGGTGGATACTCAGGGGAACCTACTAGCCTTCACAGAGATAACAGACTCAACTTAATATCAACTTAAAAAGAGACTTGAATTCTAACCAATCTCATGTAATGAATTGAAATTCTATAGCTTTCAGAGGGGAAAAAAAAAAAAAAAGATAAAAAAGCGATGTGGCTCCATTCTCTAACTTGCTGTCAGGAAATATAATTTGTGCTCTCGGTGATTCACCTAGCTCATATGCAGCATGCAAATTTATTTCCCTAATAATCAGACCTGGAGATTGCCCAAGAGGATTAATAGCATCATTCCTTATGACCGCCAGGATATTATGCACCTCTGACATGGAAAAATTGTGTTAGTTCTACAGAGAAAACGCAAGGATATTTGTCCTGCTAGACAATATAATAGGCTGGTGCATCATCAGATTACAATGTCATTTCAAAAACCTTGAATACAAATAATGTACAGTGGGGGAAATGTTGGTACAACCTCCCTTAATTCAGTAGCCTTGAATTCACATGTATTTTTTGCCTGTGGTTTTTTTTTTTTCCCCTCTCCCCGTTATAGTCTGTAGAACACTGCAAGAAAAAGGCAAAGGTATTTTATATTAAAACCATATCTTTTTGTTTGTTCTTATGTTATTCTTTGAGAATAGCCTATAAGGACACTGCAGAAAAAAATAACATAAAATCCACAGCTTCCAGTTTTTCAAAGAGCTGAATACACCCGCAGCTACAGTATACTGTATTCCATATGTGAATACAGAGCAATTTATTTGCACAATTGCTTAATTTTGATTCACAAGTCAAAGCAATGTGTTCTGCAGGCTCTGGTATTCACATAGGAAGAATTTTAATTTTTAAAATCTTTTTAAACGAGTTGGTCAGGAATTTTCTAAAAAAAGAAATGTTTCCTGCTGTACTTCAGACCAAAGAACACTGCCTTAGAGACAAGACAAAATTTCATTATTATGCGCATGGGAGCAATAAGATTAGCTCCTATTGCTGCCCCTAAGGTGGAGCAGCAGGAGGAACCAATGGGACGATGCTAATGTGTATGTTAATAGTATTCTCCTAGAAGAAGTTGGGATAATTAAACATGTACCATCTCTTTAAGACAGAACTGCACACATTTTCTTCGGATGGGTGTTTACAAGATTTCCAATTTCAGGTCACAGCCATTTCTGAGATTGCTTAAGAAAGAGATGGGAATAACTTATCTTATTCATGTATTCAAAGAACCTTATAAAATGTGCAAAACATAACAGTTTTAAGGGGCAAAACATGCATCTTGCCTTGACAGACCTGCTTTATTATGTGTAGTGTTGTACACTGACCTAATATATTGAACATTTTTAGCTAATATACCTTGTAGGAACCAGCCTTTAATGTGATGGATTTTATAGTATCTCATTAGGGTGTGTTTATATAACCTGATACTAAACACATTTTCAGATTCATGTTCCTTATTAAAATTGTGAGCTGTATTGATTTTTAGTTGAACAGCAACAGAGTCATTTTAATATTAAGAAAGGCTGCTCTGAAGTTATTTTCACAGATCACAACTACTGTGACACAAACAGTGCACATATCTCTCATCTTTCTTTACAGCCTTAATTATAAGAATCAGGATGCGTTACCCCACCTGCTTTTCTATTGGTTAAGCAATTCTCTGCCTCCATTTAAAACACCAAAAAGCATTTTTATTCATTGGTTTGGGGGTGTTGTTTTTAAATATGCATTCACGACAAGCCTCCAAACAGTATTTATATTTTCCCTTATAAAGAATTGTGTGTGTTTAAAAACAAAATACCTTAATGCATCTGCTTTTCAAGTTTCCATAACAAACTGAGTAGCTATAGCAATGTTTACTCTAATACAGCAAACGCAAAAACTTAGCATTCCGAGCAGTGTAAAAAAAATAATGACTTTCACATCCTAATGTCTCCATTTTGTAAACCAGTCTTCAAAGGTAAATCTAATGTCAGCAGTAAATAGAGTGGCTCCAATATTTCTCTGAGGAGTCATGGGGAAATAATGATCTTCGAGGCACTGTAAATAGTTTAAATTATTGGAAGGTCCTTGTACGAAATGAAATATGAGAATTAAAAAAAATAAACTCAATTTCTTTATTGTGAAGTTAGGGCATTTGGAGGTAGCCCAAATTTTAAATGCAAATATTTAGAGAGAGAAATTATCGCTTCTGAGACAAGCAAATCATACACTTATTCCTGACTCTTATTGATTTAATGAACAGTTTGTTAATATAATGCCGTTTGAGAAACGAAGAACAGACATAGAAGAGTAGGTGTTCATTACATTCCTGCATTTTTAAAATCAACCTTTAAGTCTTCAGCAGGGAAAAGGCTTGAAATTAAATTGCAGCATATAGAAACTACCAGATCTAATACAGCCACTTGTGCGCTTTCAATTTAACTACACCTGTTACTTTTGCTACAATACCACAGAAGCAGATCAGGAGTCTCAAATAATTGCTATGTTTGGCTTAAGAAATTTTAGGTCTGAACTGGTTCTCAGAAAGTAGATTTCCCTTTATTTTGCCCCTGGCATGCTATTCATTATTAAACATTAAAGTTGTGTCAATTACTTACTTCCATAGTTGATTATTATCCTGGTTATTCTACCAGCTAATCAACTCTTTTCTAAAACATGTCTAGCAGTGACTTTGAATTGATTTACAGAACATAATTATTTGTGCAAATTTCTTTTGTTTCTTGTTAACCACAGAAATTGGTTAATTACTTTAATCCCCGCAACCCCTCAAAAAGAAAGTATCTTGATTTACCAATTTATTTTAATCGATATTAGGCTGAGCTTTGAAAGTTGACTTTTCAGCCAACATAAGACACTGCACTGAGAGAAAAAAAAATATTTTATACATGTCCTTTAAAGCAGGCTGAAAACACCTTCATCTGAAAGACTGTTAGCTTTATCAGATCCAAGGCTCTTCTGTTTGAGGTGCAATTATTTTACCATTATTACATGCACGGCTTTTAACAGAACAGTCGTTCCTTCTATTTAAGCAGTAAGTTTTATAATTTATTACATCTCTTTGGTCATCAGCTCACTATACAAACAGTTGGTCACCAGTGACCAATTACATTAAGGTTAAGCAACATAACTTTAAATTAGAAATAAGCTAATGTATCTTCATCAAGGGCCTGCTGTGTTTTCAGTGCTGTTTATGAGATGATACTAAATGTGGATATGGAGCACGCTCACTGGGACCAATTCCTATCGGCCTGAAAATGGGAAAGTCTTGAGCCTGCTCAGGTCCAGAGCTAATTAATGGGATAACATCTGCTTTATGCATTCTGCTGTAGTAATTTCTATCAGCTTCACTGTGAAGATGCATGGGAAACTATCAGAGAAATAAGTATCTATGCTGAACCATATTAAACTGTAGTGAGTCTGAAAATGGGAATTTCAATTCTCCTATTATCCTTGGGATGGGCAGAGTGGGGGAACAAACAGGCCGCAGAGCTTGTTTCTTGGATTATACAATTTCTGTAATTGTAGCATGGGATATATATTTAGTTCTGTTTGCATGCACATGCTTGCATATACTCATGCTATTCAACTGCACGTGGGCTTGTTTTGTGTATGTGCTGTTGGGTTTTTTTAAGAAAGAATGCAGCAGCAGATGAAGACGACCACACTCCTCATGCAACAATCAATTTTGTACAGGAAAATGGTGAAGTGGTTTTATTGCATTACTAAAAAACACAGCATGAATTGCTAAAGAAAATGCACAGTACTGTAAAACAGGCTTCAAAAGTGATAAGCCCACTTACTTCATTTTATCAGCCTGTGTACAACGCACTGCGGTATGAAGGACCAGGCACCTATTCTGATCTGAGATTTAAATAAATACAACATGAAGGGAACACTGGCCCCCACAAACAAGGAAAAAAACCCTAAAATCAGAGCCTTTTTCTGAAAAACCCGCAGACTTCCAAATCCAGGCATGTCCTCACCTGAATTTTATTACTTTGTCTGAAAATTACCAGGCAATTCTAATTATAGTGAGATGCTTAAAGCTGCATTTTGCTCCTGAGTTCTTCCTGGTGAAGTTCTGTAGGGTACAGAATCAGACTGCTGAGGAGAGATACTACATTTTTACACGTGTGCTTTTGTCTGTGTCTATGCCTACACATGTAAAATAATGAAATGAATGCACTTTTTAAAAATGTCTGTATTGTAAAAATACATATGTATATGTTCATATAAAGCATATATATATATACATACCTTAAAACATATACAAATATGCATGTCTTTGTGTGCATACATAGAAAGAGAAAGACAAACTAGAAACAGGTACGCACCAGTAAATGTCTGAGTTTGGAATGGCAAAACTAGGAGAAATCGTATCGTTTATTTTATATTATTATTATTGCCCATGCTATGATTTACAGGTTTAATTCTTTCAAGCTAATGCATGTGAATGAATTGCATACGAACAAAAAAAAAGGAGGGAGGTTCTTATAATAGTGAAATTACATTAATAGTCATTCACCTTTACCTAAGAGGTTATGAGTTCATATGTCAACTCTATGGAATATTTTCCATAATTTGTTTGCCATTGTGTATATTCTATTTATTTGTTTGTTACAAGGTATTGAAATATTCAGGCTATTGGGAATTAAATGCTTATTTGACTAACAATGCTTATCTGTGAATTAACGGTATAAAACGTGGAGTTTTCTAAAAGGCTGTCACTCACTTTTATTTATGGAGATACTACTGAGACAAGATTCAAGGTCTTTCAAAGAACACTAACATCTTGGTCTTAGGGGAGGAAAAATACTATTTACTTAACTTTTTTTAACATTCTTATATAATTGTGTAAATTACTGAAATGAAATACTGCTTGCTTTTGTCACATGCAAATGACAATTGCACAATGAACCAGGAAGGTACGTTGCACATGCAGTAGCCAGAATGTCTTTGTTTCGAACTTTTGTGTGTGCATGTATACACGGGGAGGGAGTTTGGAGAGTGAAGGAATGGGATTTAAAGACCCACATAATGCAAAATTCTTATGTGACCCATTACATTTGAGACCGGAAAACACGTTTGATTTTTAATTTGCTTAAGCATACAAAGATGGTCAACTTCACCACTGTTGCAATATTCTGATTTGCAGGTAGGATTGATAGAAAACACACAGCTTCTGTTCTTTTCCTTTCTCCTGAAAATGTGCTATGAGGAAATACGGCTGTAACAGGGGTGAATCCTCAGTTCTGTTAGTCTATCTACCCTGTCAATGTTATTTGAACCCTTATTTTCCTTAAGGGGCTCATTCAGCTGTCCTAATATGTATACAGTGATAATATAGTCATACGCATAATAAAAAAGAGCTTCAAAATTATAGTCAGCTTAGTAATAATGCAGTGCTGTGCTAGAGTGATTGGCAACTGTTGATCCAATTATATAACTGGCTGCTTCTTAAAATTCAGGGATATAAGATTGATATATAATGTGCTGTAAAGTGTAAAAGAACTGGACAGGAAATAAGGCGGGTTGAATTTTATAGTGCTTTGATCAAATTAGAACCAGGTTGATGAAAGGAAATGCCTTGGGTTCTCTGCTTGAAGTTTTGTGTTATACAAAAGGCTCTTGAAATGATCAATTTTGCACATGTCACTCAGTAAGTTTAGAGCGAACTAGTCTCTCTCTGTACTGGGGAGAGTCTCTGCGACGGATCATTCACAATACCACTCCGCACTGGACATAAAATTTGGCAGATGCTCAGAAATGAAAGTGATGAGCCAAAGGAGGGACAATCACAAATCATAGGGATACCCCAAATTTGCAGGTTTGTTTTTCAGGTTTCTGCACAGCCCTTACTTTGACTCAAGAAACACAGATTGGGAAAGACAGAAAAAGGTCATCTGGTGAAACCCCCAGAAATAAATGCAGGATTATCTTTGCTGCTGTTCTTTTAAGCATTTATCTAGCTAACTCACTAACTAGCTTTCATCCATTGTAACCCTCTGCCTGTCCCCTGCTTTTAAAACAGCTACTATTATTTATGAAGTGCTGTAGATGTGTAGTGAGAAGCACAGGGACTTTTTGCTCTTATTTTTCCTTGAGGACAACTTAAAAGGAGAGAAAAAAGCGCATATGAAAAGGCACCTTGCAGGTAAGGCTGTGGTTCTTCTGTTGCTTGGTCTGTCTCTGAAGAATGACTCCATAGTGGTTAGGCCTGTATGAGACACAACCTCTCTGGTACTTTTCTGGGATCAATCTGTCTGTACTATATGCTACTCAGTGTAGCGATTTAAATCCCACAGTTTCGGTATTAACGCATTAACATTTCAGCATTCCTCAAATACATCCTGAAAATCTGTCTCCTCCTCATAATTCTTGTCCCCAAATCAGGAATCATATAAGATTTGAAGTGAGGCATGTGAGTCCGATATACATCCATACCTCTACCAGGAATATAGTACGGAGATTTACTAATAAATACACCCTGGGGGTAGGGGACAGATGGGTAGAGAAACAATTAAATTTCCAAGCTAGGGTACCACAAAATTTCTTGTGACACCCACTCCAACAGAGAACAGGGAGGAACTACTGAAGGAGCCACCGATGCTAAAATAACCGTCTGAATTTCTGTTACCCTCAGGATAGTACCTGCCCGTAAACACTTTTGTTTTGGCATAATTCCCTCTGCAAGGAACACCTCCAGAAAACAGGGTTTCCAGAAATAATATTACAGGATGGGGAGCACTGACGGATCGATGCAGTAACCTTCACCTAGGCCTTCCAATTCAGTTTTGTGTGAATTACATCAAATTGCGGTGGGTATTTGTGTTGGATGCAGAGTAGTTGAATAGCTGCCCATTTCTGCACCAAAGCAGCTCTTTTCAAGTTGATTGGTGTTCCCCAGTAACAGAAACACTGCACAGCATCGAAAATGACAGGACATTGCAGTGCAATTTCACTAAAAAAGATGCATGGGGTATTATATGAATAATATTTTTCTGAGTTCCAAGATTGGAGTTAGAGAAATGTCTTTACAATTTGTATGTGAGGTACTCCTCGACTCTAGTGGCAGACATTCATGAGAGCACACACTAATAAGGTATAATTTGACAATATGGTAGAGGTCCGTCTTTCCAGTTCTATTATCTGTGAAAGATGCAGTTCCTTGTGCCAACTTGGTTGCACAGCAGTAGCATTTTGCTCTGCAGCCAGAAAACCAACAACCTGGCAACAGAGCTGAATGCTAACACACTGGGCCAGCAGACATCAGCGTATGTGAAGGGCATGGCACTGCACTGGGAAGAAGGCAACACCTCTAGCACTGCCCACTGGCTGACGGACAGTAACTCTTACCAACTATTTGGAAGTAGACATCAGCAAAAGTGCCAAATAGTGCTGGCTTTCAGGGTGGAAAAGCAAGTAAAACCTTCCCTGTGCAGACATACAAGCGTGGCGGTCCTTCTCCAGGACAGGAGTGGGAAATGCTCCTCCAAGGGTCCCCCCTCCCAGGCCCCCACACTGACGTGCTGCAGCACGGTCCAACCGGGCCGTGTTTATTCATGCTGTGGCAGAAGCGCCTAGCTGCAGATGGAGCAGCAGCGGTGGCACCCGAGACACGTACCAGGCAACAGCGCTAACTGGGGTTTTGATTATCACTGCGCTCCCTGAAAACACACTATATCATGACAACTTCTTATGTTATGAAAACATAAGAAATAGGATAGAATGAATATACTTTAAATAATAGCTTATTTAAAGTATTTCCCACAACATTTTCTTTTCTTTTCTTTTTTTTTTTTTGGTTAGATCACACTTAATATGATTCCACGACATCAATGTTGTGGATGAAATTGAAAGCTGTATTCTTCTAAATGTGTTCCTAACATTCCATTTTTTACAGAGCTGCCAGGGGCTATTCTGCATTCCCACAACTGCTACAAACGTAACATATTGTTTTGTAATAAAAATTAGCTATAAAAGTGTGAAAAATGCCAGAGATCCAAATGTGAGAAACAAGAAAAGGGGGTACGGCTTTCGCACCCTTTTAGTGGACATTTTATTTATTTTTCAAATGGAGCAGACATATTTATAGCTACTGTATTTCAATTATCTCTAATTTCACACATTTTATGCAAATTCTAGACATTTTAATTGCAAATGAGAAGGGAACTTATTTTTAAAAGTGGAGCAACACAACATTTCAGATCTCAATTTTAATTCCAAATTTATCTACATCACTGTTAAAAACTTTTAAAACCTCATTTACACTGTGACTTAAAATTAGGTGCAATTTAAAACAAAAACAAAAGACCTCCATACCAATTAGTTATAATGCCAAAACCTTTTTCACACATTCTTAAATCTTTTCTTTTTAAATCAAAATTTTTAGGTAGGAAAGTTTAGGAAGTTCAAATGACATTATTAATCGGTGACACATTATTTCAACAAGAGGCAGTAATTTAATAGTATTGTCCATAACTGATGAAAATTAATACATTACCGACCCTATTTTCTCTTTCTGTCTCCATGACTTCAATAACCTAGGGCACGGGTTATTAGCTCAATCCATGCTTAGCCGTCACTCAATGGGAAATTCTTTCAAGAGGATAAACCACAACTCAGCCTTTGGCTGGACAAAAATTCCCACTATACATTAAAAGCATTAGTGACAAATGTTGCTCTTTTCCAAGTAGTATTCCCAGTAGCTTACTCTTACTGAATGTTAATAAGCATATGGCCTTCAATGCTAAATAAAATGTTTGTGACAAATTCAAAACCAGTTGAACCTGTGCTGGTTTTAAGCAGGGACGATTTTCTAATGGATCCCAGGGCTCCAAATCAAACTAAGGGTCTGGGGATCTGATCCGTGATGCTGGGTTTGAGCCGACTGTGTACGCTGCGTGTGAGACACTCGGTACCTGTGCAGACCCCTGCACCCTATAACCTGACTGCTTTGGTGCCAACCAGCCAATGAGACCTGGGGTTTGGTAAATACTGCCTTAAATTTTGCCATCCAAAATCCATCCTCTAGAAACGCTATTTCCAAACAATAAAACATAGACTGAAAATGAGCTCTCTTTAAGCAGAACTACTAGCTTTAGTACTATGCTTTGCTCTCAAGCAGTTACCTCGTTCCTGTCTTTTACTACATACACACTGATGTTGATGTACACACACACAATCACAGGTTTAAAATCACACATGTGCCTATGGAGCTCTCTAAGCTGAGAATCCAGTGCTCGACTTCCCACTATCCAATGAAAAGATCTTTAAAAGTTCCAACTATTTACTGAAATGCATAAAATAATTTTATGACAAATGGAATTTTACCATCTGAAATGTATGGGGTTTTTCTCTGTGTTCTTTCTATTTGGTAATTTATTTAAATGCATTCAAAAAATGAGACATAGCACTTCAGTTAAGACATCTGTATTTCAAACTAGCATCATCAGGACTGTAAGCAGCTCTGTTAATAGTCTTTTTATTTGATTAGGGTTATCTGCTGCTGTGCTGTCTTAATCTTTATCCACTGCCTTTTAACCAATCAGTATTTTAGGGTTATAGATTTGGAAGGTAGATGATAATTTTGTAGACAAACTCTCTAGGCACTGCTTACATGGTATGGTTGCATATTTAATATCTTGTCAGAGCATCACAACTCCAGCAATGTAAGAATCTGCCCAGAAAAAAAAGTTAAACCTTAAATTTTCAAAGCTGTGTGCAGGGATTTGGCCACCTGACTCCTATTAATGTCAATGAAAATTTAGGGGTAAAAAAAGCAATGTCTTTTCCCTCAGATCATTTCTTCTTTGAAAGGAACCAGAGAACAAGAAAGAGGAAATGAAAAGCAACTTTGTACCACAGGCTGAGACCAGCAAGGCCTGCTGTTGAGGCAGGAAGTATACAGACATAGAACATTTGTTCACTAAATGAGTGAGCATCTCCACACATAGCAAAATAGCTAGGTATGAGAAGTTCAGAAAGAAAAAAAATTAGATTTTGTGTTTTTAAAATGTCATTAAAATATATATTTTTTAATTTTGCTCAGCTAAAATTATCTCTTGCTTATGATATTAATTTTGCTGCAGATAAAATTAGTTGTCAAGACCTCTGTTTATGGCCTAATTACCTTTTGTAAGGCAAAAAAAAAAAGTGGGCAGGAGAAATAAAAGGAATAACAAAAAATACAGTTATCTGCCTTCCAGCGAGGGGCGGTTCTTAGTGATGTGTTACCTGTGTGGATTTCACTAGGGCTATGCATGTGTTTCACACACATGCAACCAGATTTGTTTGGGCTGTTTTGCCATTCTGGGCAGTGCCAGCTTCTGCCTGTCCTTGTTTCCATGCCTGGAGACAGGCAGGATGGGCCAAACCACCCTCTGTTACTTCTAGAAAACTGGGAATCTTGAAAGGATTCAAGCCCCTTATAATAAGGGAGTCAGTCAGGAAAACTGGGGACAAAATCGTGAAGAAAAACCCACTTTAAATAACTGTACTTTCCTCTTGAAATGTTTGTCCACTTTATTCCAATTTTGGAAACAGGAAATCAATATTTTATTGAAGTGGGTGCTAGGCATGCCACTGAAAAGCTGCAAGACTTGTAAACAAATGGACGGAGCCTAGAGTTACAGACATTAGAAACTTGCACATTTTGGTCTCATTTCAGTCTTCTCTATGCATATTGCCTGATCCTTCAGCAAGAAGCAAGTACCACAAACACTGAGCATATTTCTTAATAGCTTTTCCCATTGCATTAACCTGAAAATTTAAATCGATTCGTACAGCATTCATGTTAATCAAGTTGCAGCCACGATGCCATCTAAACTACAGCTCTACCTGGCGGAGCTTGGGAGCGGCACATATAGAAGATAAGTGAATATGGCCTCCCACAGAAGTTGTCCTTTGAAACGTTCCGTGCACTATTGCCAACAGATCTGCCCAGCTACATTTTTGAATACATTTGATGAACAAAAAAATTGTATCTGTGTTCATTTCACAAGATGTAAACGTCTCTTCTGTGGTAGGAAAAATCCTGCTCCCTGGAAGTGATACTAATCTAATCTGACATGCGGTATTTGTAAACGTACTTTAGTGTCCCAACCTATTTACAGTGTTTACATAAAACCCCCCGAAATCTCCACATTCCTTGAAAAGTTAATCCAGTACAAATATTGACTGGCTGTCAATTGAGCATTATTGACTTGCTCCGGGACTGTGCTTTATTGCCTTAACTGATGAAACTTGTTTTCCTTGCTAAACTTAATTTCTTTTGGCCCCATTTGGATGAAATACCATTTGCTAGACTGCATCTCTTCCACTCACTGCCATGGGGCTGCCTCTTCCAGTTAGCTAGAGTGGTAGGAAAGCCAAAGTACTTTGCTGTATGCAACAGGAGCTTGCAGAAGGAAGCCAACAACCCAGTCTGCATTTTACAAAAAGGACCTGGGCCAGCACCAGTCCTATCTCCTATAAACATCTGGTCCACACCAGCTCCAATAGAGCGATTGCCCTCTTTGCAACCACGTATGGTTGTACAGAGCAGTGTTTCCAGAAAGGCTGGAAGGGTCTATGAACCCTTCAACAGGATCTGTGAAAGGTAACTATGAAAAGCAAACTGATTACCAGGAGGCTTAAATTCCTACTGTGGCAGTCTACACCTTCACTGGGAAGTGGGGTTTTCTTTAAGCCGAAAACCTTGGATGTCTTTGCATCATTTTATCAGGAATAATACAAATCAGGTTGTCCAGAAACCAAAGTTCATGAAACACACAAACTCATCATATTTTGAACACCCAAAAAAGCATTATTTATCATTTCATTTTTTAAAAATCTATAGTTTCTAGATACAGCAAAACGGAAACCAACAATAGCAACTTTCACAACATACCTTGATTCTGCAACAAATTCCATCAAACATTTTAAGTCCTGACCCCCAGGTCAAGTGAAACTGACAATAAATCTTAGGAAGGATTTGATATCATTAAGCCACGAAACCCAAAATCTATTATGAAAGATTTATCAAAACTTATAAAAAATGAACCCAAAACATTTCCATCAGTACAAGGAAGGACAAAAGTGTGGAATGGCAGACAGGGAAGAAGTGTAGATCTTGAATGACCACAGCACGTTATAAAGCAGGTACTTCTCTCTGATCTCAAAACAACATTTAGGAAGGAATTCCCTGAAAATGCCAATTAAGACAAACATAGGGGGTTTATTTCTTCTTGTTGTGGGGTTTCTTTGTAAAGGAATGTAACAGAGCAGACACTTACACTTTGCAGGAGCACTATCTGCTTCTCCACACGGGGATGCTTTTTTCACCATGTACAACTCCAGGGCAGTATTTGGTGCTGAAACAGGATGGTGCCACCATCTGTTCCTTCTTCTGTTCTCATCAACAGTCTGGTGAGAGAGGGGCAAAGAGAGAAAAAAATGGGGATATGTCAAATTGCTACATCTTCATTTAATATTCTTTATAACTTTTTATGTCTAGCTCAGGTTATGAGACAGTCGCATTCTTTTAATCAAACATACTCAGATTACCTTTTTGGGAACTGAACAAAGTCATGGCAGTTTTGTTTTCAGATTGCCAACCACACAGTAAATTTATTCTTGTCTAATTATTTTATTTTTTATTTTAGCCCTTACAACTCACTTTTTCTACAAGACTTCCTTTCCGTTTAAATGAAAGGCTTCTAAACTTCTGACAAATGGAAGAATCTACCCTATAACACCAGCTACGTCAAGAATGCACCTGGCCCTCTGTTAAGATACTTTGGCTAACTTGAATAAGGTTAAGTCTTAATATTTTCATTAGTTTACTGGTTAGTAAGTTTTGAGGACTGGGTTGGTTGGTTGCTTTAAAAACAAGAACAGGTTTTATCACAAATTTTACTTTTTTTTTTTAATAAAAAAGGGGCTGATTTGTGATAAGATATTTTTTTTTTTTAACAAAACATGTGTTACCATTCAAATCCTGTCAAATGAATTCAAGGTGTCTAAAGAACTTTAGCTAACAGGCTCCACGAGCGTCACAGTAGGACCACCATATGTCCCAGTTTGAAGTGACTGTCTTTTCTGCTTTTCCTTCAGCAGACCCCGTGCTGCTCACTCTCATCCTCACTGACCATGTGAGGAACAAGTGCTGCGTCAGATGGCAAGAGAGCAAAGCAGCGCTGCCCCCCAGAAAAAACTGCCAGAGAAGACCAACTGATTCAACAGTGGCTTTCCTCTGCTGGATGTCACTAGGAGTTACCATTTTCCTGTAAAATATTATTTGGGTATTAGATGTGGGATGGAAAAATCAGCATCTTAACAGCCCCCTTCTTTTCCCAACAGCTTTAGCCATACAAAATGAAATTGTCCATTTATCCAATAGGTCTGATATTATCCTTATTCCTGTAAGTATGCTACAGCATGAAAAGTCATTGTGCATCTGCAGTTTCAGCAGTTGATGCTTATGCTTACCTGCAGTCATACCTCCAGCAACAAAAGTCTGCTGCTCTGCAGCAGCAGTTCTACCAAATTCTCCCGTTCTGCCCCAGTCACTTTGGGGGGAGGGGGTTCCTCTCACATGTACTTCTGTGGGAAATGTGCTCCATTGCTCTTCCTCCCTCAGACACGCTCCTGATGTGAGAGGTCAATCAGAACATAAAACACTCCATGATTTTAAAAATTTTTTTAATTTTTTGTTTTATTTTTACATACTGTAACTGACATTAAAACCATTTTATGGTGGAATATGTATAGCTGCTTTCTGCAGGTTTCAGAAAAAGGGTCAAAAGTATTCTGCAGCTGTTTGGTCCATGTTCATCTCCTGTTCCTCATTCACACAGCTTACTTCAGGCACGAAAGGAGGAGCCACGTGTGCTCTGAGACACAGCATCCACGTGCTCCCAGGAGTGCAAACACAAACCCAGCACACTTCACAATCTTCACTGGGGCTGCATGGTGCCCTCAAGAAAAAAGGTGCATCCAGAGGTGTGGACACGTGTGTGTGTGTGTGTGTGTGTGTGTGTACATGTGTGTGTGTACACGTATGTGTGAGAGAGACAGGTGGGGGCAGCACAGGGGCTGTGGGAGGGGGGATGTGCAGCACAACAAGCCTGGCTAACACTGCGTTTTTAAGGTGAGACATAATCATTTAACGTACAGATGGCGTATCAGTTTACATCTCACACTGAGAGTTCGTGCTTGGTTATACCCAGAAAAGGGAGAAACAAATTATAACAGAGTCAAAAAGCCCCTGAAAAGTGAGGCTATGAGGGACCCCAGATGTACTTGAACCAACCACAATCACACCACCAGCATGAGGTGTAAAAAGTGCCAAAACAAGATGAAAACACTGACACTCCATATGTTAAAAAGCTTGGGTTTTGCTGTAGCCCAAAAGCCTTCCCTCCCCACATACCTGTACATAATAATAATAATAATAATCATAATAAAAAATAAGCCCTCAAGATCAAATAGTCAGTGATATCTCAAAAGAAAAAAAGAAGACAGGCTTAAGAAACCAAATCCTTGTAATAAATAATATATTACGAGTTAAGGAGATGAACTGACAAAGTGGTGCACCTCTAATCTCTTCCCTGCAACAGCGAGAAGAGCTGAATCACTCACACAACATTTTTCTTTAAGCATGTTCAGGGAATGCTCCTACACTCCACTTTCTCCAAGAATATCATGCTCTACTAATTTACCAGATTGACTAAGCTACATACCAGCAGCACAGTCAGTTTTAACCTGTCATTTTATCTCATAAAAATATTATTTCTGAACATTCTCTCACTAGAATATAATTGACTATTTCAGGGCAGATTTAAATTAGGGACAAGAGAATCAAGGCATTTAACTGATTCAAAATCAGCTCTCTTTTTGGGGTTCAGAGGTAAGGCCCTTCCTCACAGATCTCTGGTATTCAATGCTAAGTTGTCAAGCCCAGCAGCCGTGGCAGCCTCCTGATGGCTCTGACATCAATCTAATGTAAATTTTGCATGTGGCCCATGCTTGGAGACCCACTGCAGCCCTGCAGTGCATCAAGGGCCATCTCACTCAGGATTCCCACTTATTCATTTATTTCAAACTTGAAATGACACCTATCCACCTGAACAAAGATTTTAAATAACAATCTATAGAAGAAAAAAAGTCCAGCAGCATGGCAAAGATGCCAGGCACATAAAGAAAATTAACCAGCCCACATTTCTAAGCAATAAAATCAATGTCACCTTTTTATACCTTCGGCCCATTGTCTAACATCACTCTGCAGATTCCTACCAGCGTTGTGCAGCTATTTCAGGCAAGGTAGGGGTAAAGTACATGAGCAAGGACCTCCCACCTTACACAAGTCCCATGCTTCTCTACGAAGGGCACATCCCTTCAGTTCTTCCTCTCTTAGCTTTGCCATCTGGGGGAAAAAAGGTCTCTGCAACATTCAGGACCTAAAAGCCATCACGCTGAAGTGCACTAGCTTTTATGAAAAAATATACACCTTCCAAGCAATAATTGTTGAAGGAGGGAACGCTTTTGGTGTCATACACTACACACAAATTTTATAATGAAAACTCAGGCAGCAATATAGAACAAAAGACTGCATGACATGATATTTATTTTTAGAATGAATGACAGTTTGGCATTCTGGTATGATATGTGTAAACAGAATAGAACCTCTATTTTTCTTTTAAGAGCCCAGATGCTGGACGGATTTTTTTTGTTGTTGTTATGCAATTATTTCTGGCACACTTTCATGCCTGCATAAGCCTGGTATATATGTGACTGCACTAAAGACCCCTATATCTTGACAGGTCAAACAGTAAATAATGAGAATGTAACTTGTTAATATTTGAACTAAGTTAGAAACTACTTCTGTGATGACATCACACCATCTTTTCTAATTTGTTTTCTTAACCTGAGAAAGCATTTCAACTTAAAGAAAAGAAACAAAAAGAGAAAAAAAAGAAAAAAGAATAATAAAAAGAAATAACAGAGCATTTTGTTAGCAATAAAGCAGCAGATTTAAAATTCCAAATAAATTCTTTTTGACATTAGTTATTTCAGTATTGCCAAGATTTTGAATGATGCAATGATCATCAGAAACAACTGTGCACACAATTATGTCTAAATGGAGTTATTACTGGTCATCAGCTCAGAAGACCACACTGACACAGCTAAGACTCATAATCCAAGTCAAACACACACAAGTAGGAGAGCTAAGGAAGTGCAAGAATAGTATTAAAGGATTAAGAAAGTTCTAGAAAAAAGCAGAGTCAGTGGCACATATAAGTAATTGGTTTTGAAAGTTTGACTTTTCTTGAATAGTGTTAGAGACAATCCCAAAGAGAATTTAGAAATGAGAACATATTTTGCAAAATATTTCTTGTAGCACAGTGCTTTTGTATTGAAAATCAACTCACCAAATCATTTTTGTTTAGAACAGACTTTTTTACGTCCTGCAGAATTCACCAGCAGCCATCAACGCTCCCAAAGCCATGTTCTTTCACGCTGATGGAATTGTCTCATAAGGCACAAGGAGAAAAGAAATAATGGGGCCAGGAATGGCAGCCTCATGTTCTGCCCTTTGCAGCCAGGATGCGCTGTTTTTTTCTAGAATTCATGCTTTTTCTCCTATACCACATCCCACACTTCTGTTTACACTTTCTCGTTGCTGCTTCGTCTTACCCTACTAAAGTCTTGCATCTTCCTTCCACCTCACTCTTTATAGCAACTCTTTTTTCCCTTCTATCTTTCAGTAGGTTTATTTTCTCACCATAACAAAAGTGGATGCCAAAACTGCAAGCTGGTTTGGCCATCCCACTGCAGAGCCATGGGAAAAGGAGTCATCGCTGCAAACCTGCAGAGTGACAGCTATTGCTGCTGGCAAAGGCAGGAACTGCAGTTAGATTTTAAAAGATTTAAAAAAAAAAAGGGGGGGGGGG